>OY776676.1:14009235-14319394 GCA_963675555.1 Leptura quadrifasciata
AATCATGGCTCTGGGCATACACATCTAAAAGTTCTTGAAGCTCTTCCGGCTGTCAGTTTGTTGTCAACAATAATTGTTAGAGCAATGGTAAACAAATTAAAAAGTAGGGGCGCCAGGACACATCCCTGCCTAACTCCAGTGAGGGTTTGGAAAGGTTCGGTTGCCTCATTATTATACATAACCTGGGCGTTGTTGTTTGTATGTAGACTGCGACATACTTCCACAAATTTTCTAGGGATACCTAAGCGGAGCATAATTTTCCAGAGCACTTCCCTGTCCACCGAGTCAAACGCCTTGGTTAAATCAATGAAGGCCATGTGAATTTCTCCTTGATGTTCGAGTGCTTTTTCTTGAAGCTGTTTAAGTATGAAGATTAGATCCGATGTGCCTCGGTTTGGTCTAAAGCCACTCTGTGTTTCAGGAAGTAACTTTTCCATAACAGGTGTTAGCCTATTTGCCATCGCTTTAGTGAGTATCTTCCCTCCAACAGCCAGGAGAGCTATACCCCTGTAATTTCCACAGTCCGCAGCGCTCCCTTTGTTTTTGAAGAGGTTGATTAAAAGTGTATCACGAAACTCCTGCGGAACTTGACCACTTTCCCACACGACATCAAACAGCTTTTTGAGGTAGGGTATGAGCTCTGACGACACAGCTTTAAAGATCTCAGCTGGGAGTGAGTCGGCGCCGGGAGATTTGTTATTTTTTAGCTGCCCAATGGCGGTTAAGATCTCTTCCGTTGTTAGTGGTTTATCTAAGTCTTCGAAGGTGTCATATTGAGGGATAAGATTTATAATATCGTGATCGGCTTGACTTTGCTGGTTAAAAATGTTAGAGTAGTGTTCTTTCCATCGGGCTCTTATTTCCTGGTCTTCTTTGAGGAGATTACCATTTAAATCTTTAATAGGGCACATATTTTTCCGACTGGGGCCGTACACTGCTTTTACTCCTTGAAAGAAATTTCTGTAGTCGTGTGAATCGGCGTACCTTTGAATTTCTCTGGAAATATGACTTATAACTCTTTCAAAGTTTTGTAACTTGCCATCTATCCCAAGTCACTCAATATTTCTAGATTATCTTATACATGATTATTCAGAACGGATTTATTTTTTGGATTTTTTTCTTTTTAATGTCAGTGTAAGCAACATCCGCCTGCCCTTTAGCGTATACATATAATATAGCGTAATATTTTAATAGTATATTTTATAAAAGTAGCCAGCTTGCTTGTTGTTGACCTATTCCCCATGAATCCGTGCTGCCGGGGAGAGAAATATTACATAAAATAATGATAAATAATAATTTGGCAAAGTTACAAATTTTAAATACAGTACGGTAATTATGTTTTAGGAACAGGATATAGCTTAGCCACTTTCCAAATTGTTGGGGAAGTAGAAGTCTCTAAAACTAAGTTATATAAGACACACGTGTAAGCTAAATGTTTTCTTAATGTTTTCTTAACCGCCTCTCAAGTTACCGAAGTAACCCCTTGGAAGATCTCAAGGATCTTGTGCTAGGCAAAGAGAGACGAGGCCCTCCAGTTTAATGTGGACTCCGAACCACTCTTGGGGCAATTTTTTTAATGAAAAATTGTTTCGTCTTGCGGGAATCGAACCCACTTCGCTAGGCAACTCAGTTTGCTAGCCAGTCGCTTTAACACACTGAGCTACCATTCCCCTATAAGCTTCTATACAATATTTAACCAGGAATCTGAGCACTTTGTCAGCCGTAAGATGGTCCTTCAGTTTTTTCGATGATATAATAATGTTCATTTAATGGAATATCTTATGGGATAGATTGACTATAACCGTTAGACAAATGTTGGGCAAAAATATTAGGTATGGAAGTTCGTGTCCTCAAGCTTAACGCACGAGCTGAGCCACTGAGACGGTTCTTATTGTTTTTAACGATTGGTATCTGCACAGATACCTGGTTATTACATTGTTGTATCCATCAAATACTATTCTCAAGTTTATTCCAAAGTGTCTTAGAACATTGAGACATACAAATCAGCTCATGTAATTAACTTGGATATAACAGCATAGAACACCATATTGGAGCATTGTAAACAATATTGTGATTTCCATAACAAACATTCGAAAGATTTTGAAAACATAATATAAATTCTAATTACGCTATATTTCTGTTAGAAATCATTTGGATGTATCCTAAACCCAATGATGTAGTCAGATTTGAGATAAAAAAAAATAACTAATGCTTTTTTTGAATTTTCAACTTTTAAAACTTTTATTTCAATTATTTTTTGTACTATGAACGTATCCTATTTAAAAAACCTTAAGTTTAGCTCAAATTTAGTTTTTCTGGGGTTTCTGACAAATTTTATCTTTAAATTTCGAAAGCGGTTTATAAATAATGAAGAAAATTGAAAGGCTCTGAACAAGTCATTATAAAAAAAACCGCTGCCCAAGAAATCACTGCTTCCACATCCAGATTTTGTATCCAAGTCTTATGCACACTAAATCCAAATGTAATATTTTATTCAATTTATTAATAGAATGGGGGTGGTAGAGGGGGTGGCTAAAGTTAAAAATAAATTTAGAAGTCCTTGGTTCTGGTATACACACTAGATCCCAATTTAATTTTCTATTCCCTTAAACAATAGGGTGGGGGAGGGGGCAATTAACGCCAAAATAAATCCCAATTTAAATTTTTACTCCCTTTAATAATAAGGTGGAGGTGGTAGAGGGGGTAGCTAACGCCAAAAAAATTTTTTTAAGATGTTTCGTTCCCGTATACACACTAAATCAAATTTAAATTTTTTTTACCCTCTTTAATAATAGGGTGGGGTGACAATGGGGTGGTAGAGGGGGTAGCTAACGCCAGAAAATTTTTTTTAGACGTTTCGTTCTTGTATACACACTAAATCACATTTTATTTTTTTTACCCCCTTTAATCTTTAATAATAAGGTGAGGGGGGGAGGCAATGGGGGTGGTAGAGGGTGTAGCTAATGCTAAAAAATTTTTATAGACGTTTCGTTTTGTATATACACTAAATCACATTTCATTTTCTTTACTCCCTTTCATAATAGTGTGGGGGTGATAGTGGGGGGGCTGATGCCAAAAAAAAATTTGTGACCTTAACTTTTCGTACATGCCCTAAATTGCAATTTTATGGACTCTTACTTGCTTGTTTTGCCTATTTACCCTTATTTACCCCATTTACCCCCGAACCCTTCAACGGAATTAGATCAAAATAATAATTATCTAGTTCAAGATCTCGTTACAATACATAAGTCAATATCATAAACGGTTCCAGAGTAAACATGCGCACAAAAAAAAGTTACAGATAGACAGACAGACCGACAGATCGATAGATAGGATTTTTTTTTCGGTCAAATTAAAAATCTCGACGTTTCATGACATTTAAAACCTATTTGAACAAAACAATTTTTTTTGCGTTAGTATACTTCCACTGGACGTGGAAGTAACAAGTAAAATATAGTCACATAAAAGCCCATGAATCAAAATTTCCTTATAAAACCAAATGAAAAAACAGACCTGCTCGCCGATCGGCAATTCCTAGTTGTTTAAGGTACAGTACACAGGGATATTTATATTTCATCATTTTTATATTTCCTCAGAATTCGCACATGTTTACATGATATTATTATTTGTAGGTAAAATTTGTTTCTGGAGCTTATCACTGCATTTCGATTCGAATTATTAAATACTACCTAGTCAATGTGTTAAGTTTCACTGAAGTCCTATTTGTAAGAAACCAAGGAGAAGCTATACAAACCATGTATAGTTCAAGTAATAAATTCCCGAGACAGAAAAACCCAACAAAAACTTAACCACATAATTATTATCGCCGCGGGCCATGGCGCTAGTTGAAATTAATAGATCCCAGTAAATAAAAAACGCAACAAAAACTTTACGACATAATTATATCGCCGCGGGCCATGGCGCCAAGCCTGACATACAACATTCCTGACGCACATTAAAATCCTATAAAGGTAAGCGAGTTAATTTGCGAACAGTACAAAAAAGAGTACCGGTAGTTTAATGAGGTCGTAAAGTTTTTGTTGCGTTTTTATGTCTCAGTTTCTTCCTACTTAAACTATATCTATCGCTGATATATTTTTTTTACTTTAAACCAGTTTGTACGTGCATATCAATAACAGAAAATTATAAACGACGGTCCATAATTCGTGTGGATTTATAGAAACACATTAAAATATTATTTGGTGGAATATTACTGGTATTTTTCAAGTGGCAATCTATTAGTTCCTACTTAATTTCAAAATAAGTAATTTATCACAACACAACTTGCCAAAATCTGAATTTGTAGGTTAATAAAATACCTACGCGTTTTTTCATAATAATATTTTGCCGTGATTTATTTTGCTGACAGAATGTTCATTAAGTTTTATTTTTTAATGTTTGAACATCATGGATCCATTCACCCAAGACCAATAAAGAAACAAATCATGTAAATATCAAATAAAAATGTAAAAAGGTAACAAAGTAGGGATACATGCGAACTGAATTGATTCTTCTGAGTATAAGTTTTTAATAACTTATAATCATTCATGATTTAGTTTCTGTCAAGCCGTACAAATTGTAATTTGATTGTAGTAATCGAAAAGGGTCTCTCTTCGATTCGCTGATGCCAGATTTTTTAACCAGAAGTAATTATGCATAGCAGTTAGATGTAAAAACTGGAAACAAGTTCCTAATTAATTAGGAAATATTTGGAATGTGTCATAGAAAATGTTATTTGATATGAATCAGTACGGAGACATATAGTGCAGTAGAAATAAGTGAAAAAACACCTTTAGATGGAACTAAATGCAACAAAAATGATTCTTGTTGTAAATGGTGGGTAACAAGCTCCTAATTAACGTACTAAAATATACATCCGTTCTGTTGCGCAAAATGCGTTTTTGACCGCCATCTTGAAAAAAATATGAATATGATTTTTAAAAAATAACAAAATGGTGGCCGAAACACTGAAAGCTTTTGCAGTGTCGAAAAACATCTTTTTATTAATCTAAGCGGTTTTAAAATCCTAGATAACTTTAACCTGGCTCACAATTAAAAAAAAAATGATAAATTAAAAAGTTATACACTGAAAGGGGTTTTATAATATAAAATTATATTTATTTCAGCAAAGTAAAATCTCATCTTCATCTAAATCAAAACTATCTCCTGTGTTTGTACAGTCCTTTCCACAACAATTTTTACAAACTACTGTCCATATTGGCGACATGTACATTTCATGGTGTTACATGGTTCTTCAACTATAGTTTGGCAGGCACATTTAATCTTATTCAGGAGTTTGTCTGGTGCTGTGCTCAAGTCTGTTAATGTCGGCCGAAATTCTCCATTAACTAGCTGCCAACCCCATAGTGTAGGATCAGAGGTTGATGTTAATATTTTTCCAAATAAAACACTGCAAATGCATTGGAACCTCGATTCGAACTAGCTGGGTATTTGGCTGCATTTTGTATTGGAGGCAAACGAGATATATCAATTTTTTTTTAGTTATTTTCCTAATGTATTGTTCATGATGAAGCACATTTCGATTGCCTGTGTTGATGTTACCTCTATATGGTGCCAATTTTGACCAAATCTTGCTTAGTAACATCCTTGGATGATCCAAATTGGGAAGCCCATTTGCATAAGATTTTGGATTTTATGATATTCTTGAAAGAAGAAGATTTACTTTTTCCAAATAACGCACTGGTGGTGTCACACTCTGTTAATGCGCGAACAAAGAGTAAAGTTTTGCAAGACTTCTCTCCAATAGTTGCGTAGCTTGAATGCCACGAACTTTATAAGATTGTATAGCAGACTGCATTAAAATATTCTTAGAAGAATGATATAGTAGTAGGATCAGCTATTACAGTGACATGTTTTTCCTGGGCTATGTTTAAAACTTCTTTGATGATTAGTGTATCTGCATCACCTTTTACATGAATGGCGGAATGACCTCTTCCTTGAAAATGACTCCCCAGTATATTGATAAAACGTTATTTGTTTGTAAAGTTAGAACGACATTTGTTTTACTTGATGATCACAGGCGAATTTTCATCGAAGATTACTACAACAGACAACTGCTTCATGCGCAACCTGTGCTCCATACGTTTTATATTTGGTTTTTCACACTCATCAAAAACTGTCACTTTTCCATACCTTCTGTTGAAATACGATTCATACTTACCTTATGACATCACCAAATGTTGCATAAACGGACCATAGTAATACTGGTGAATTAATGCACCACCATCAAGAACGTAGGGAGTACTTTGCTGGGAACGAGACCGTTGTATTTCATTGACATTCATGCTATCTAATATGAGTTTGCTAATGATGATTTATTAGTTTTTCTCATTTGCTGGATATTATGGTCAAATAATGAAGTTGGTAGAGTGGATAACTCGTAATTGAGAAACTCCCTTGCATCTTGAGCTCTATTATCTAAGGAGATACAAGCAAGCATCCTCTGTGTTAAAACACGGGAATCTACATGGTGAGTCTCACCGGCAATAGCTATTCCTTTTTTCGATATTTTCATGGTTACTGCTTGGTCTGATTTCAATAAAGTTTCATCTTTAAAAAGTTTTCCGGTAAGTTTATCGTGAATGTTTCTTCCCATGATGTCACTATTTTCTGCAGTAACTGTAATTTAAGCATACAGGGTGTAAATACAGGGTCATGTAGGCATAATTTTTTCACAATTTTCCCCCTTACTTCATCTTACAATCTTTGTAAACATTTTACTTTTAAGAACCAATATGATATTCTTTTTCGGCATCAAATTTCCTGCTATTTAATACCGCACATGATTTGTTTAAATTTTTGATGTTTTTGAAGATGGCGCGTTGGCCAAAAAATGCGACAGTACGGATGTATATTTTTAGTATGATGATTAGGAGCGTATTACATACCATTTACAACAAGAATCATTTTTGTTGCATATTTCTACCTCTAACACAATTTCTACTGCACTAATAACTTTTTTCTGCATTTAGTGGCAACATGTCCATTTTCAAATATCAACATAAGAGCATACCTTAGAACGTTTTGTAAAACATGTGACCGAAACATTGTGTTGTCCGTATAAAATGTCAATATTTCATTTTCTTTAGGCCAAGGTGAATGTAATTACATAAATTTATGTCAAAATATCTGTGTCGCAGTTCCGTACCTTCAAGCGACTACCCCATGTACCCGAATCCATTAAAAAGTATAAGCATATTCAAATTGCCTGTTAAGTTGAAATTTTTAATTTAAATTTTCAGGTTTGTCGACGCAGTCCGCATTATCACTTCCCTCCCTTCACCATCTTAATCAAGAAAATGCATCGGAAAGCTCATCGGAAAGCAGCTCCACGATTCACAGATAGTAAGTCACAATTTATTTTATACACGATCTCATTTTCGTTTACATTAATTTGCATCTTTGTTGTTCAAATGATGTATTTTACGAAGTGAAACTTAATATAGGGTTTCATTCTTTAAGGAAGCAGTTTTACATGGACTGACGTTCAATCAAACTTAGTTTGTGTCCCTTGTTATATCAATAATATGTATGATCTGGGTATAAATAAATATACACGAAACATGAACAACAGAAAGAATCAATAGATTTGACTGTTAGTTTGTGATATCTCATTATAACAAATAGAAAACTCAAAATCACTGTTAAATATCGTTACAGAATACGGATTCGTAGTTTATAGACTACATTATCAAGCACAGTGAATATACAAATTAAATTCTCTGGTATAGTCGAGTACAATTTTGCTGTGCACTCAAGAAACGCAACAAAAAGTTTATGAGCCAATTAACGCCGGTGAACCATTCGGAATGGTGTCATCAAACAAGCTGATATAGATTAAAAACCTATAAAGATAAGTGATTCAATTTGTAGGCAAGATAGTACAGAGAGTAATGGTATTAAGTCGTAAAGTTGTTGCGTTTTTTGAGTGCACAGCAGAGTTGTACTCGACTATACTAATACATTAGATTATGCTAAATGGGTAGGAATAACCAAACAATGCAGGTGTGCATTATTGTCATATCAAAGCTGCAAACAAAATGGTGTTTCCTACATCTAATTGGCCATTAAGAGGTTAGAATTAGAGTTAGTACTTTGTGTATAAATTTAAATGGCCTCTGACATGTTTAATTTTTTAGATTTTGTTGAAACCTTCAGTTTACCTATTGGAGGGGATGCGATATTATGATTGGTTTCTAAATTATTGTTTGCAAAATTTAATTATTTTTATAACTTTGAAACGATTTTAAATGTTCGTTGTATCTAATATTAAATGCCCTTCCTGTTTGACCGATATTACAGCTATTGCATCAGTCTCAAGAGATTTTTTATTTTAAATTGGTTTTGCTTTTCATTGTAAAAAATGTCCGTAACACAAATTTATTTACGGTCTATCTATTTACTGTATGTAATCTACAGAAACTGAAAATTAATGTACAGAAAAAGATGAAGCAAAGAGAATAATGAACCTTTATTAAGGGGTGATTTTCAAATTGCTTTAACTCAGAACAAATAGATAGTTTATATTTTATTTATTTATGTTTATATTTAAGTCGATATTTGCATTATTCCTAGTTTAATTTACATTTCTGATATTAAACGTGTGCGAAAGAGCATATGACAGTATATTGATGATGTTTGCAAATTTATACGTATCTGCACTAGTAAATTAAAGTGGCACTGGTCCAAGAACTGGGCCGTGGAGTACACCAGATGTTATCGGCAATATGTGATTATCAGTTTGTATTTAGGAAAAATATGAGTACTGATAATGGAATGTATACATTATATTCAATAATCATGTAATAACAGAGAAAACGGCAATAGATAGACTGCAGTATTTCTCGATTTAAGCAAGTCATTTGATACGGTATCTCAGGATACTTTTAATGTCGAACCAAATGATTATGGTGTACGAGCAATAGCTAATAACTTACTTTATAATTATAAATATTCAAAAGAATAGTTGCAATACGCACCTGGTTTATTGTTTCATAAGTATTGTTCAATTTTGTCTCTGACATATGTTTCGGCCTTGCAACCATTATCAAAGAGTCTTAGAAACAGTTTCTAAGAAATAAAAAGTAATTTTAAATATATACCATTTAGAATTCCACAAGGTAGGGTTCTTAGACCCATCCTATTTAATATATATGTTAACAAATTGATTCGCTTAATTGTCGATGGGAATTTAGTTTCTTGTGCCGATGACACTGTTCTTTTAATCGAGGGTACCTCTTGGTAAGCGGTATTTTCCAAAGCAGTGGTAGAATTTTCAAAAATACAACAATGGGTTTTAGAAAATTTATTCACGGCATTTAAACTAAATTCATGTGTTTTGCATTCCACACATGAACACCCTAAACCTCCATACATATTCCTGTTTATCGAGAAACAAACTCGGCTTTAAATGTGCAGAAGTACTCCATTACACAAAAAAATTAAATATTTGGAAATAATTATTGATCAAAATTTAAAAAGGACTGAGCATATCGAATCTTTTAAAAATAAAATAAAGAAACTTGTATGGAAATTCTATCATCTTTGAACTATTATTTCTTATACTATTTTCAAGACACTCGCCTATCGTGCTCTGGTGGAATTTATATTAAGATTTCGGGTGGTGCGTATGCTACAAACTTGAAGCCTCTGAAAATAACACAAAAATATCTTATTAAGTTATATTGCACAAAATCCGTCGACACTCAACCGAGTTACTTTTTCAAGATTTTAATGTTCTGAATGTTGATTTGCTTTATGCAAAATCTGTACTTATATTTACTTTGAAACATAAACCTCTACTCTACTAAACCCAATTATTGAACAAAATCACATTACAAGGCACAAAATCAATAAAAATATTAATATTCCTTAATATACACATTCAACAATACAAAGATTTGTTGCTTATTATGGCACGAAATTTTATAACCTCTTACCAATAGGTTTTAAGAAAATAAATAATATAGACTCTTTTCCAAAAAATCACAAAATATATTGAAAATGCATCCCAATCTTTAAACATTTTATCAAGTTGAAATCGCAAACCCTCTTCACATATTTATAGTTTAGTTTTTAGTAAGTTAATAATAATTTTAATTTGTTTATTAAAAACCCATATTTTGCTGCTGTTACGCCATGTAACGTCTCAACACTAATATAAAAAATTGTAAAAAATAAACACAATCGGCGTGCACTCACACAGGTTTAGACTTATGAGTACATAGAAAACATGTAACCGTTATTAAAATATTAATGTATAACGTTTTTAATAAAATTTACTTACTTACATGTTCTACAAAGCCTTTCCCAAAGCACTGCCAATGAGAAGATTTTATCAGGTATTAGGTGTTCTCGGCAATTTTCGTTGGAAATTAAACTGTTCAACACTATAAATTTAGTAATAAACTATGTTCCTGAAAAATCAGTCAAATAGTTTTCAAAGCAGGAAGCTGCTCACTATTTTGTTCGTTCTACATGTGGTTAAAGTTTTTCAGACAACTTAATCATCCGGAATAACAGCAATATTCTGTGGTTTGAACAAAACTTATTATTAACTGTAAAAGTAACCTAACGAATTAACAGAAAAAATTATATATACTTGTTACGCTTAACCGATAACATTACAATTTTTCCAACCATTAATTATTTTATATAAAAAAATATTCAGGCGTATATACTTCAAATGTATTCGTAATTAATTTTGTGATTTAAAAATGAACGTGAAAGTTTATTTGCTAATTGACAATGAAAGCAGTGACCCTTATAATTCGACCCTTCAACGCCTACAGGGCCTTTAGTAATACATAACTTGTGAATGTATAATTGTATGTTGGAATGAGTTTAATTGAATCGACTCATCTTAAATGATTTGTTGAGATACGTTGCGCAAACTTCTTCCTCAGGTTAAATAATAGATATAGGAAAGTTTGTGCGGTAAATTGTTTATAGGCAAAATACGCCAACGTAGTAGGAGTTTCATCAACTATCATAATGGTTTGTTTTCAGGATAAAGATGTTTGAAGGGGAGTGTTTTCAAATTTATATTGATTACACAGGCACACAAAAATAATAGCTTGGCCGGTGTACCCCGCTAGTGTATCTATATATCTTCACCCAATGAATCCGATTCCTAATCTCGAAAAATTGCTAAAAATCCTTCAAAAACGAAACTTTTAGATATCGTACCCTAGATTTGCGAAACGAAAGAATCAAAACATTTCTTTCGCTTGGCTATTGAGGAAGTGAAGTTCAATTCAATGGCGGAATCTATTTAGTAGGTAACGATTGATCCCTAACCTCAAGAAATACTCGAAACTCTTCAAAAATAAAATTTTCATGTAAAACTTTCATGTCATTTAAAGAGTCGGGATTTGAATGTTTGCACCTCGGACTAGACAATGTCCACACCTCCCCCGTTTTCGAGGGTGCTGAATCGATTCCCGGGGTCAAACCAGTTTTTCCACCTCGGCAACCCTCTCAAATTGGCCAAAAATCACCCCCAAAGGCCCCTTTTCCATGAACCCGTTCATTTTCCTCGACTAATTGTTGTTCCCTCAAGTAGAACGGTAAGTTCCTTGAGGGATTTCACCTCAGCCACCCCTATCCCAGGCTTTCAACCCTCGTAGGGGGTCGAAAATTGATATTTGTTTTGTGAGAAAAAAATTAATATTTTATAGGAGGCGTTTCTTTGAGGAAGGTGGTAGGCGAGCAGGGTTGTGTAACCGGCCCCGGGGGTTGTTTTCACCCTTCAAAGGGGTGGAAAACCAATTTATAAAAACACTTTAATAAACATATTTTTATACTATTTTTCATTTATAGATGAAAAAATTTCTACCCCCTTGATGGGTGAAAACAACCCCCGGGGATGGTTACACAATCCTGGTCACCTACCACCTTCTTCGAAGAAACGCCTCCTACAAAATATTTTTTTCTCACAAAAACAAATATTAATTTTCCACCCCTACAAGGGTTGGAAACCTGGGGTAGGGGTGGCTGAGATCAAATCCCTCGAGGGGCCTTCCATTTTACTCGAGGGAATAACAATTAGTTGAAAAACTGGGGAAAATAAACAGGTTCACGGAGAAGGGGACTTTGGGGGTGGTTTTTGGCCAATTTTAGGAGGTTGCCGAGGTGAAAAAATTGATTTGACCCTGGGAATCGATTCAGCATCCTCGAAAAACGTGGGGGAGGGACATTAGTTCGTTCGGACTAATATATCGTACTCCAGATTTGCGAAACAAAGGAAATTTTTTTTTTCTCATGCCTGTTGAGAAACTGAATTTAATGAATACTTTTTAAATACCCCGCAATTTACTAAAAATAACATTCAATTGAAATAGCAAAATGAATCAAATATTACCTTTGGGTTTACTCCTGTCAATAAACATGAAGTTATTAAATGCTTTAATAGTTTAAAAATTGCGATAGGCTCTGATCTAATATCTCTAAAAATGTTTAAAACAGTTTCAATTTTTCTAATCGAATACCTAACTGACATTATCAATAACTGTCTCAGCTCTTCTAGTATCCCCAAAGCACGTAAATTAGTAAATATTATTCCTCTTGCCAAGACATTAAATCCAGTAGACATGTCTCAGTTAAGACCTATTAGTATATTATCCATATTATCTAAAGTTTTGGAAAAGATTTTATTAGCCGTTACTCGAGTCCGAGTATAAAAATGTTACAGTCGATAAATTGTGTACAATAAAAAACAAGTAAAAGATGTAGTCTATTGTAATTCCCATTCATCTACGGTGCACACGACTATGGCTATAGAGGCCAATTCGGGAGAGCACATGTCGACCGCAGTCAGGACAAACATAGACCTGGTTAGGTCTTGGATTCGGCCTTCTTGCAGCAACATTTCCTTGATAGCTGGCCACAACCCCCCGCCATTCGGTTCTGTCCGCTGCAAGTTGTTCCCATTGCTCGTCTGCAATACCGCAGGATTTTAGATTTTCATGGAGAGCGTCTTTGAACCTCTTTCGTTGACCGCCACGCTTTCTTCTACCGCTTAGCAATTCACCATAAAGTGTACATTTAGGAAGGCGGTTATCATGCATACGATGAACGTGACCTGCCCATCTTAGGCGTGCTCTTGAAATAAGCACCTCAATTGGAAGGCTGTTTGCTCTCCTGAGTACTTCCACGTTTGATATGTGATGGAACCAACGGATTTTCATCATACTTCTGAGGTGTCTTTGCTGAAAACGTTCTAATTCTTTCACATGACGACGGTAAGTGACCCAGCTTTCACATCCATATAGCAGTGTTGGAATGACAACTGCTCTGTAGACAGCCATTCTGGAAAAGATTATGCATAAGCGAATTAGCAAATATATTGTTGAAGACAATATCTCAAGTTCGATTGGGGTTTAGAGAATGTCAACAGTTCAATTGCCCTCATAGCGGTTATAGATAATTTCTATCTATCTAAACTTGAAAATATGACTAGGGTAGCGTGAGCATTTGCACAGTGCCAATTATTGTGACTTATTACGAGCTTCTGATGGCTAGTTGTCTCGTATTATTAGTTTACAGCAAAGCATTCGATGCTATGGCCCCGACCTTATTTTATGATAAGTTAAAGTACTGTGGGTTTGATATAAAATCTGTACACTGCTTAAAAATTACCTCAGTGGGGGATTCTAGGGAGTATTATATAACTTAGAGTATTCACAACCTCTATTATTAACCCAAATGGTGCCACAGGAATCTATACTTGGACCCTTATTGTTTTCTCTATATATTTCAGACTTTCACTCTGTAGTAAATAACTGCCAAATTTATCATTATGCTGACGACACTCAGGTCTATTATTCATTTGAACTTCGACAAAATAATATATCCTCCTTAATAAATGAAGATTAACAATCCTTAGTTGATAGTAATCACTTGCTCATAGTTTAAAGCTTAATGCGAGTAAATCGTCTGTAATTTTTTTTGTCCTAAAAATAGGAGCGAATCTATAACGGCTACCATTAACATACACATGAATGGAGAACTTTTATCCGTCAAAACTGAACTCAAAAACTTAGGGCTATGGATGGACTCAGACTTAAGGTTCACTAAACATGTTAATCAATAATGTCAATTTTCATATAATACAACTTTTTCCCCACAGAGATATTATGAGTTCAAAATTGAAATTAGAATTGTGTGAATCGTTAGTTATTTCCTAGTTGTCGTATTGTGACAGTGTCTCTGGGCCTGCTCTGTTAGCCACTGACAGCAATAGATTAAAGAAAATATAAAATTCTTTATTTAGATTTACCTTTGGTATCCGTAAGTATGAGGGTACAAGTAATAGAATTCATGAAATGGAAAAATTAAAATTGGAAGATCTACTTAAACTCCATCTCTTAAACTTAACTCATAAAATATTAATAGATAAGAAACCTAAATATTTACATAAAAAATTGGTAAAGTTCAAATCTGTACGTAGCTTTTTTACCAGAAATTCCAATCTTCTTGTAATGCCCAAACATAAAACTGTAGCTAAATACCGTTTACCGTTTAAATAACGGTCGTTAAGAAAATATTTAAAACTTATTTGCGATCTCAAAGGCAGGTGTAAAATATTTTGATCTGGCAATGCATATAGGGACAGGATAAGGTTTTATTTATTTACAGTCTAAACTCAGCTAAATATTTGTATTATGTCTATTGTATGTATATAAACATTTCTTCTCCTTCTTGTACTTATTTGTATTTTAAAACGAGGTAATTTTTCTTGAAGTATATTGCACTTATGCATGTGTATAATTGAAAGTAGTCAGACGAGCAAGATAGAGGCACTGCGATTGGAACAAGGGCCACTTATCTGGTATACAGATGGCTCTAAGATGGCTGAAGGGGTAGGAGTGAGCGTAGCAGGGCCTAAATGTGGGCTATCCAAAGTCCTCGGTAACACCCCAACCATCTTCCAGGCAAAAATTTATGCTATAGATCTATGTGCCCATGAATGTCTAAATCCGAAGGGAAAAGATCTGTATACTATCAGATAGCCAGGCAGCACTAAAGGCTCAAGGGTCCTATGCTTTTAAGTCTAAAATTGCCTGGGAATGTAGACAATCCCTGAAGCAACTGGCCAACAACAATAAGGTTACCTTGATGTGGATGCCAGAGCATGAGGGACAAGGAAATAAACTTACTGACAGCCTTGCAAAAAAAGGAACTGAAGCACCATTCATTGGATCCGAACCATTTTGCGGCCTGGCCAAGGAACACATTGCGGTGGAGATCTAAGAATGGGAGAAGGACCAGAAAAAATTCTACTGGAGGAATACTCCAGGCCAAAGATAAGCGAAAAAATTTATAATTTATTCGAAAAAGAATGCCACAAGGCTTCTCGAACTTGAAAAGTCCGAATTAAGGCTAATTACAGGCCTTCTAACTGGCCACTGCCTCTTGAGATATCATCTCAAGAATATGGGCAAGGCGGTAGACAACAAATGCAGATATTGCGACACTACAACTGAAACTGCAGAATATATACTTTGTAAGCAAGCTTTGTAAGAAGTCCTGGAATCCTGGGCAACAACTAGATGTAGGGTAAATCACAAAAGTTGTTTTAGGTCGAAGGGAATTAAGGCTTCTCGAAGCCAAACGACCCCATAAAACAATCTACAATGCATGTGTATATATGTATTTTTGTGCATATATACGTGCATTCATGTATATGCCTTATTGTGTTATATTAACCTTAAATTTTGCTGTGTAATATTTTTATGTATCACTCTGGTTAAGTTGAAAAGCGCTCATTTTGGGTGAGACTTCGCCACTTCATCCATTAATTCATAAAATGTACTAAATTCTGTATTTATGCCATTAGGGATGAATTAAGAAGCTTTATTATCATTATTATTACTATTAATTCAATGCCGAAATATGTTCAGTAGGTGTTGAGTTGGCCATGAACTAAAAATATTCATCACCAAATAAGCCATTTTATACTAGAAGGAAATTTTATAACAATATAAAATATAGGAATTATAATATTCCAACCTATCTGCAAGTGCCTTATATAAATAAGGACTCAACAAATTAAACAAAAACAGCTATTCCCCCTTACGAGCGCTGAATTATATGGTAAAATTTTGATGTATTTTGTCTAAACACAGTTAGCACTAAAATACAATGACTTGGAATGCTCCAATGCTACGAGGAAGTATTTCTTCAAATTAGGACCTCCCTGAAAAATACCCTGTAGCTATAATCAAGTTATTTCAAATTGAATATTCAATTTTACTATTATATTTTTATTAGAGTCGAAGATAACTCCATCATCAATTTGTATGTAATATTTTTGATGAAGCGCATCTTCACGCGACCGCTATCGCATGTCCAACGCTTACCAACAATCATGTAACAATCATAGATAAAAGCAAAAATGATAACATTTGCGTGTAACGGCTGTTCATGATTTATTTTTTCATATCACCTGTTATGGTAAGCGACTTTTCCGTGAAGTAATGAATTTTTATGGGCACTTATACCTGTTCCGTTAGTGGTCTGCAAAATCTGAAATGATTATTTTAGGCCTTTGGTTTTACATAATCTCTTTTCCTTTTTCTCTTCAGGAAGACGTTGAGATATTAAGAGAGGTGTTAAGAAATTAATCTCCTCCACGACGTACCTGATAAATTAGTAGATTATACTGGATTAAAATTCTGGTTTATCTACATAGAGAATGTGAAGATCATTTTAACGCAATATAAATTAAAATATATAATTTCGTATCAGTCTGTACTAAGAATAAAATGAGTATATCAAGATTAAAATTACATGTGTTGGTAATTAATTTTGTTTCATTGGAACTAGCGTCTGGCTATGAGTCTCGTTATTTAAATTACTGGATTCGGGATTAGCTAGGAAACGATTACTTTTTGAAATGGACTATAGAGCCTTAACTGTTTGAACAAAATTTATATAGGCATGGTGCAATTAATAATTTCGTTAGTGTATCTTGTTTGCGACGGAAAATATGTATTACCTTAATTAAAAATAAATATTGTTAAAACGTGCCTCAGCTAGGTAACAAAGTCGTACCCAAGGCTCACTCTTGTTATTTTAAGAGCGTAATGATCTCGCTTCATTATTTATGTTGTCGGCAGGAACACGTTCCTGAAATACTTTGGCGGGCTATGGCGGTACTCGCTCAACCGATAATATGTGTTATAGAGGTATTTTATTAGTATTATTGTTAGCTTGTTTCACTTGTTCACAAAATGTCTTGTATATGTGATTAACTTTATGAAAGATACACAGTTATTCATGTAATTAATACCCTAGTTTAGCTGTACAGGGTGTTCCCGATAGGTTTATCTATGTATCTGAAATTTCAAACTTTAAAATTCAAAAGTAAAAAAATGATGGGGTGACAAGAAAACAGCAAGAATTGGTTATAAAAAACCCTAATTGGGTATGTAATGGTGTAATCATCCCCCTAAAATAGGTTACGCAATGAAACGAACAATCGCAGCCGCCTAATTTTTAACACGCTTTTATTAGCTTCACCTGTACGTTAGTTTGTTAATTTGTCAGTTTGTTAGTTTGTCAGTTTATTAGTTTGTTAGTTTGTTAGTTTGTTAGTTTGTCAGTTTGTCAGTTTGTCAGTTTGTCAGTTTGTCAGTTTATTAGTTTGTTAGTTTGTTAGTTTGTTAGTTTGTCAGTTTGTCAGTTTGTCAGTTTGTTAGTTTGTTTGTGATGGAGTCTTTAAACGTGATTCTCACCCATTTCAAAACGTCAGATTAAACTGAAATTTTGCACACTTATCAAGGCCCGATGACAATACAATAATTTAACAACTTTGTCCTAATGTCCACACCAGCATCATCAGGATAAAATAAAATTTAAAAAATGACTAATCTCTTTCGAGATTTTGCCGGAGGAGCCGCTGTTATTAATATATATTCTAACTCAAAATACAATAATAATAAAAAGCGTGTTAATTAAATGATTTTTGTAAGTTCTAAAAAATTATAGTTTAAAAAAACACGCTTTAATAGCAAACCGAACCTAAAAGTAAAAAATAATGTTTAAATATTAAGATTCATTTTATTGTAAATAGCGTGGGGTGCTTGATATCAGTTGTTATAAATCCCACGCTTTTTGCAATAAAATGAATCTTAATATTTAACCATTATTTTTTACTTTTTAGTTCGGTTTGCTATTAAAGTGTGTTTTTTTAGTATTTTTTAAAACTGTGATTCATATTCATATTTGCCTCGACTGTAATTAATTTCTAAGATTTTTTCTGACTTCGAAATCGCTACCGAAGCTACCCTTATTTGCAGCATTTAAACTTTTTTTATTTTTTTGAGGTGGCAGAGGTCGATTGTAGCCACGTAATTTTTGTAGGATCGTATTAGTCTCGAGTCTAAATATTTTTCAACATTTTTTAATACTCCGAAATCGCTACGGGAGCTACCCTTATCAGCACCCTTAAAATATTTGAATTTTTTGGGGGGCAGGGGTTGATCGTAGCCGCGTAATTTTTATAGAACAGTATTAGCCTCGACTCGGACTATTTTTTAAGATTTTTCCGACTTTATAACGCTACGGGAGCCACACTTATCTGCACCCTTAAATATTTGAATTTTTTGGGGTCGCAGGGGTTGATTTTAGCCGCGTAATTTTTGTAGGATCTTGTTATCTCGAGTCTGGGTATTTTTCAACATTTTTTCAACACTTCGAAATCACTTTAAAACTAAAGAAATACAAATATTTTAACGGTCTGATAAGGGTAGCTCCCGTACCGTTACAAAAGTCGGAAAAAATCTTAAAAAAGAGTCCGAGTCGAGGCTAATAATGTTCTATAAAAATTACGCGGCTACGATCAACCCCTGCCTCCCCAAAAAATAAAAAAGTTTTAACTGTGCAGATAAGGGTAGCTCCCGTAGCGATTTGGAAGTTTTAAAAAATGTTGAAAAATACTCAGTCTCGAGACTAAGATCCTACAAAAATTAAGCGGTTACAATCGACCCCTGTTGCCTCAAAAAATAAAAAGTTTAAAGGCTGCAAATAAGTCGGAAAAATCTTAAAATTAATTACAGTCGAGACAAATATTATGTTGCATGAAAAATTAGGCGGCTGCAATTGTTCGTTTTTGAATTTTGAGAGTCATTGAGTAACCTATTTTAAGGGGATGATTATTACACCATTACATACCCGATTAGGGTTTTTTATAACCAACTTTTGCTGTTTTCTTGTCACCCCATCATTTTTTTTACAGAAAAATTTTTCGGTGAATTTTAACGTTGGAAACTTCAGACATATGTTTATCTATACCACGAATCATAATTTTTAATGTTATATAATAAAGAAATCTCTATACATAATTTTGGTAAAACTGAAACTTGACTTAAAAATTGCTTTGACTTGGCTCCGCAAGAAGAAGTTACGCGCATTAGAACTTTTTGAAACTTGCAATTCGTTTCGCGGTCGACTATAATGAGAAGGAGATTTTCAACTTTATATTCCGATCCAAACTATTGTCGAAATTCTAATATCTGAAAACGGAAATAAAATAGTTATACAGAGCAAGCCTTGAGCATATACAATATACATATACATAACCCATACTTCCACGAAACAAATAGAACAAGAACCCGCCAGATATAACTTAAGCGCACACAGCACAAGGAAGCACTACATAAGAAACTGGAACTTTGTACTAGCAGTTACAAAAGCCTATCTGGTGAGATAAAAATCAGCATTCATACAAAACTATCAATATTTAACTATAGCTTCTTTTCTTCCATCCATGATTTTAACCTCTCCACCTAACCTACCTCCCACTGTACAGCCTTTGAGGCAGTCCTACATTCTAACGTACTCTTACTCGACCTAGATTTACCTTCACTTACCACGACGTACAACGTAATAACCACAACTGCAACCTCCAGGACAGCCGTAATCACCCCCACTATTCTTCATTCTATCCCTAAAACCTCCCCACATCCCAGATTCCTAGTATTAAGCCTCGATATGACGGAAAAACACAATTCTGGAGCAAATCAGATCGCTCCAGCCTACGTAGACAACAAGTCACTGGAACCGCCTCCTCTTCTGATGAAAACCCCAAAAAAGAGTAAAACGTAAAACTAGTTACGTAACACTGACTCTCCTATCTATCCTTAACCTCCAATCCACCCCACCCCCCAACCAGTAAATTAACTTTCATTACGCTTTCGAGACAGAAACTTTGCAACTTATGAGGAGCGACCACTATCATGTCAACATTTAATATTCAAATACATTGCCAAAAATAAGGCGCCCTCGCAAAGATGATTATGACACGCTGACATTTTCCACCTACCTTCTCTAGAATCCTAACTGCAATAATCCTGATATGAGATCGACCGAGTAGCCGACTACTTGACTAGACATATATCTCATGTACTATTCCAAACCCAGCGAGTAATCTCTTCTTCCCTATCCCATAAATTTCACCTATCTAGGCAAACAGTTGAACTTATTCGCACCAAAAACCGCCTCACAAACCCTACAATGCCACAAGACACCAGATCGATTTTTTAAAAAAGGAAATTGATACCGCGGTTAAATTACACAAAAATCAGACTTCGCTACATTAATTGCCTCCCATGTTGATGATCCATACGTTGCCCCTCGTATTTTCAACCGTAAACCCACGAACAGAATCCAATCTGTTACTCACCATACAAAATTAGGGGGGCTTCAAAAATAGTCCCTGGACCTGACAACATCCCTACTTTCGCTCTTAAACACCTCCCCATTCCCGTATACCTCTTCCTTACACATCTTTACAATTCATGTATGCGCTGCACTTACTATCTGCAGGCATGGCGAGGAAGTCAGGATAATTAGTATCCCTAAACCAAGTAGGCTCGTTAAGATCTTCTTCCTATCAGCTTATTTTCCTCCCTCGACATCCTTATCTTTAGCTCGGTCCAGAAATATCTAGACAAAACAGGTATCTCAAATAAGTACTAGTTTGGTTTTCGAACCAGTCACTCCACCATCCAGCAGCTCTATCGAGTCGACGAAATTGTCACAACAAACTATAATCCAGATCTATACACGGGGTTTGTCGTCTGAGACCTCTAAAAAGCCTTCGACAAAGTTTGGCATCTAGGATTGTTATATAAGCACCACGTCGCGAGTATTTCGATTGACATCATTGAAATTTAAGATTTTAAATGGCACTGTTGACTGACGTGAAATTCTTAGTTGCATTAGATTTCATGTTCCCAATTTGCAGACTCGCTCGCATTCGTCTGTATTCTATTTGCCTGCACCACGAACAAATTTGCTGTTATTTTCTCCCCTGCACCGCATGTGTTTCAACTATGATTCTTTATATAATAATATAGATATTTTTAATACTAGTATATCCAAAATGCGAAATGTTATTCTCAATTCTGCACAACAACTGTAGCTTCTAAAATATTAGATTACAACTTTTAGGACTATACTAATCATAGATTTATTTTGTTAATTTTTATTATCATTTAATTGTTTACTTTTAGTTAAGTTATTTAGTTTTAGTTATTACTTAGTTTTCTTTTTATGTTTGTAAAATTCCTGCCCTATAATTGGATTTCTGTCTGGACAGTCGTAACCAAAATAAAAAATAAAATAAATGATGCAATCTTATATTTCAAACAGCAAATTCCGAGTAAGAGTTAACAGGGACTCCTCTCCCCACACGCCATACCCTCTGGTATCCCTCAAGGATCATCCCTTGGCCCCGTCCTTATTAACCTTTATATTAACAAGCTCCCTGCTCTTTTAGGCCACCGTACTACCCTTTGCCTATACGCCTATGGTACCGCAATTCTCACCACATCTAGAAATCCCGACATAATAACTATGCTACTTAAGACTCAGACAGAATTTACCATTGACACAATAAAAAACAATATGGCTGAGCTATTTATGTCATAAAGAAATTGTTTAAAATTCAAGGTCAAATCCTCCCTTGGAACGACGACATCCCCAACCTCGGCGTTACCTTTTATAGGAAGTTGTTCCTTCAAAAACACGTATCCAATGTAACGGATAAATATTGGAGATGCACTTCCCCACTATACCCTCTTCTCAGAAATTCTTCCTCAGATATAGCTACCCTAGTATACAAAGCCTATACCAGGCCTATAATAACATATGCCGTCCCTATCTAGTTTCCCCTGCTAGCACCATACCTAGTCAGGAAATTCCTATCTCTGACTTTGAATAAAGATTTAATTTATAAAAATTTGAAAACAAGTTTCTAAAGACGACATGTGTTTGGAAGTGCTTCCTAAGGCAGCTAGGGAAAATGTCCAGAAATGTTTCTCGTTGTTATCACAATGTTTCAAAATAAGAATATTTGATTGGCTATAAAACAGAGTTGTGGGTGAGCGTAGGTGCGTCTTTACTATGTACATACTTCGGTATGCGATGTAAAACAACGACAGGCGCAGTTAGTACTTGGATGGGTAACCATTCCAACGGAAACCGCGTTCTCCCCTCACACATCTTCCAGCGGCTTGTATATCAGTGTATGCGCGAAAGCTATACAACCTTAGGCGAGGATTGTATAGGAGATATACCATCCTTCGGAGGGGATGTAAAGCCGTCGGTCCCTTGTCTATTAAATGTTAGGCAAGTAAAAGATCCCTACTCTTCTTAAGGGAAGAGGTTCGGCAAAATTCCTGGTTGGAGGTAGCTTGTCTACAGGCGTCGGTGTTAGGCCTCAGTAGCGGAAATAGGCCGACGTTAAATAAATGTATAAAAAAAAAACAGAGTTGAAAAATTTTCACTGTAATCACCTTTTGCTGACTCCAGGAAAGTAATATTCGGGAATATTCCCGTTGTCAATGGCAACGAATCAAAATTAAAGCATCTGACTGGTCAGGAAATATATATTTGAAATTTTTACATTTTAAAAGCAAACATACCTAACAAGCGCATCGCTGGAAGAACATCCTCCAGTACAACGAAATAAAAACACAAACAGAAACTTACAACAGAAAATAACGATTTTCCTCAAATATTTACCGACTCCCCATTACATGACAACATTTACATGGCCAATTAAGGAGTTTATATGAAGAAAACACGAACAGGACGAGTATCGGTTGAAAAGTGGGTGGTATAGAGCCGTCTTATTTTATAACTTTACAAGGATCAAACTCCGATTCATCAAGGACAGCTTTACGAGCTTTCCCTACGCCTTGTCACTGTAGCACAAGATTTATTCGCCAAAATGGCCCAGCAGGCAAAATGGTTCGGCTCTTCTTAACTGGAAAGACCTTGCGGCAGTCTGTTTTACAATATTTACGTCTACTTACCTCGACAACACTTTGTCTCAATAATTCTTTTGAATTTCATCAAATTCACCTGCTGTCTTCAATTAATAATAACGTGTAACTTATTTCTGGAGTTATGAGATGAGCTTGACTTTTGTCATATATTTTTTCATAACTAACATTACTTTTTCCTTAATTTATAGAAAAGCTGTATACAATATGATACAAAATTATATCCCGTTATTCTTAGGTCTGATAACAAATATACCTTTTTAATATAGTTATTTACGAGAATTGATGATAAAAGAGATATGCCTCTTTAAAAGAGGATGATAAATATTAGTTTTTCACAATTATTTTCGAATGACTTACAAAATTTGCATTCTAAACTTAGATCTACCTTTATTTTATCCTTTTATTCTCCTTATTAACTTTGCGTTACCTTTTATTGTCAATCTTTTCACGAGGAGATTAGAAACAAAGGAGGAATTCGATCACATACCTAGAATGTGGGTATGAGATTTAGATGACTTTTTTGCGGAATTTGATACGGATCTACAGTTGTTTATTGCGTACAAAAAGAATTCACCTAGACTCCCAAATTATGACATTTCAATCAAACACAATTTTGTGCCATAAAAAGTGGAATAAAGGTTATGTGTCTGAACATAATAGTATATTGCTTTATGTGGAATCAGAGTGACATTTTTTGTAGTGGCAAATCCGCGTGACATAAGTGAAAATAAGTTGCATTTGTATTCTGAATTTTGTTTTTCAAATTCTGACCAAAAGTACGGATTCAAGATTTCTAAGTATAAATCTTGATTAAGACTTTCGTGAAAGAGTTATGGACCAATAATTTTATTTTTTGCAATCGCGCATGAAACATTTACTTTTGAATTTATGGCTACTTGTACTTACTGTAACTGCACTCTATAACTATATTTTATAAAACTGTTTCTTTGTGTGATCACTTTATCATATTACTTGTTTCTTTCTTTTTTGGTTTCCTTCTTTCATCTTCTTCTCTAGTGTAGCAGTGGTAATATCTTGTATTTTTGTCATTATTTCTTCTAGAGCGCTAGTTACACTCTACTGCGGTGGAACTTAAACAGTATCTATGAGATGCGAACTCCGGGTATTGAAGATATCACTTGCACTGCAGTGACAAGACACAAAACTAGGTCGAAACCGGTCTGCAGTTAGTGATATTCTGAGATGAAGGAGGCCTCGCATCTTCCTCCTAGCATTCGAGCATTCCAAGTCATTGCATTTTAGTGCTAACTGTGTTTTGACAAAACATGCAAATTTTACCATATAATTCAGCGCTCGTAACGGGGAATAGCTGTTTTGGTTTAATTTGTTGAGTCCTTATTTATATAAGGCACTTGCATATAGGTTGGAATATTATAATTCCAATAATTTATTATTACTTTGCTTAAAAAACCATCGCAGTTTTATACGTACGTACATATTGGTACGAGGAACTTTCCATTCCTCGTACCAATTTATCGCATTCGCTCTTGCCCACAATGTGGTTTTAAGGGTCCTATGGAAACGCTCCAGCATCCTGTTACTTTGCGGGAGGTAACTAGTGATGCGAATCCTATGGAAACCTAAAAATTCCGGAAATAAGGTAAATTCAAATTGTATTCCTTGGTCTGTAGTGATGTCTACGGGAACCCCAAAACGACATACTTCCGAAAGAACGTTTTAGCGACCGTTTCCGCTGTAATGTCTACGGATATGCTTCTGACCAGCGGGTGAAACGTTCGACAACTGTCAATATATAGGAATAACCATTCGAAGGGAGCAAAGGGCCTACGATTTCAATGTGGATATGCTCGAAACGGCATTTGGGTGGGTGGAGTATATCCTTGGCGAATTGTAATATGTATTCTAAATGACTAGTTTGTCGCGGTGAACGGCATGTTTTCGACGATAACGCGTTAACTAATGGCTTATGATCGGTATAGCAAGTAAAATTCGGCCTTCCAATAAATGTCTAAAATGTTTAATTGATGTATAGAGTGACAGTAGCTCTCTGTCAAAAGCCGAATGTTGTTGTTGTGCATCTGTTAGTTTTTGCGTAAGGAGAAACCTAACGGGCAAATGGAATTTTGAAACGTTTGTTCCAATACCGAACCCATGGATACTCCAGAGGCGTCCACGGTTAACGAAAGCCAAACACAGCTTAAGAACATATTTTCAAATACAGCAGTGGAATGGTAAGGTTTTAAATATTTCACTGGGGTTGGAAAAAATCAAAATATGGATTGATAGCTAATTGCACGAATGAACCACTGGCACCAGAAATTTTGCTAAAGAAAATGGCTTGCGGATGTACCACAGGTTGTCACGGAAACTGTCGGTGCAGGAAATTAGAACTATAGAACTAACTTGTTCTATGTTTTGCAAATAATGTATGGGTGGCAATTGCGACAATATACAAGAAGCAGAAATTGAAAATGTTATTGAAGAGATGGAATGAAATGTTTATAATTTGCAAATAGTTTAAAAAATATTCTTACCTGAATAAGCTTTATGGAATAAAATCCTCAAATTTACAAAAATAATATTTTTATTGGAAAAAAGACAAATCTCTATATATCAGGTAGATAAAAAATCAATATTTTAGTATAATTAATTGTCACATTGTTTAGATTTGCATTTTTTTTTTAATACATTTATTTAACGTCGGCCTATTTCCGCTACTGAGGCCTAACACCGACGCCTGTAGACGAGCTACCCCCAACCAGGAATTTTGCCGAACCTCTTCCCCTTAAGAGGAGTAGGATCTTTTACTTGCCTAACATTTAATAGACAAGGGACCGACGGCTTTACATCCCCTCCGAAGGATGGTATATCCCCTATACAACCCTCGCCTAAAATTGTATAGCTTCCGCGCATACACTGATATACAAGCCGCTGGAAGATGTGTGAGGCGAGGACGCGGTCTTCGTTATGACGGTCACCCATCCAACTACTAACTGCGCCTAACATTGCTTTACATCGCATATCGAAATATGTACATAGTAAAGACGCACCTACGCTCGCCCCAAGATTTGTACATTTGTCAAAATAATTATTCATTATTTACAAATTAACTAGAAATAAATTGTTTTATTGAGTAAAAATCGATTTTGTTATAAAAAATAAGATTTAAAACAATATCAAGTTAAACGTGATAAAAATCGAAAAAAATGGTAAAGTTTGAGCGACTATATCTCAGTCAATTTTCATCGAAAATACTTTTTGAGACCACCATTTTAAAGGAAATTTTATCGACTTTTTTTCTACATAACAATACTTATGCCTATCTGTGCTAAAAAAAAAGTTATAGGCAAAAAAGCAATAGAAACACAAAATTGGATTTTTTGCTTTTTTAATTGTTTTTTTGAATACTTTCGCACAAAAAACAGTTTTTTTATATTTTTTTAAATAGGCCATTTCGATGGGAAATTTGATTCTCTACAAAAAGTTTCCTATTAACGGTATTAACTATACCTGAATTTTGCTTCGTTTTCCAGCTATGTTTAAAAGATTGAAAGGGTTGCATTTTCACCCCTATCTCCAACTTGACCAGTGGATAAATATTGTGGAAGATCGTTTATGTATATCATGGAAAGGAGAGGAGCCAACACTGAACCCCGTGGTACTCCAAGGTCTAATTTTTTTTTATAGATGAGTTGATATCGTTATATTTTACTATCATTTTCCTATTTTACAGGTTATGATCATATCCACCTTAACAAATTTCCTGTTATTCCTATAGAAAATAATTTATCGCATAAAATCGATATTAACAATGTCAAAAGCTCGAGGTAGATCAAATATTAATAATATATTTGCCTTCATCAAATTCTTTGTAAACAAAATTTAATAAGTGCTATGAAGCTGTTTCTGTTGACATGTGTTGACTATGTTGGCAGGATGCTATAATATCTAGTTTATTTAAGTACTTTATTATTATATTGTATAATATTCTTTCTAAAAGTTTTGATAAAGTACTGAGTAATGAAATTTGTCTAGTTTACTACTTTTAGAGGATTTTCTTTTTTGTATAAAGGTATAACACGTGCTAGCTTCAGAATATCAGGAAATATTCTCGTTGCTATCCAAAACATAGTATAATCATTTAGATTATTCAGTAATACAACTAACATAAAAATAAATAATTCATTTTATGATAGTGAAATAAGAGACTAACTAACGAATCTAAATTGATAATTATTATTGAAATTATCATTAGTTAGTTTGCATATATCCCAAGTACTTCTAATTTTTAACTAATATTTATATAGTGACAATGAAAAGTTCATATGGCATATTTTACGTTGGATTCTGAAAAGTGAATAAAGGTAACGGCCAAGTCATCTGCTGAATAGAAAACCTCGAGAATGTGCTCGAAGTTTTTGCAAGATTACAAAAGTTGAAAGGTTCTCTCTGACTATACTCAGTATATTAAAAGTAGAGTAATCGTTCTGATTCTTGTAGTTTAATGTTTCTTATTCTAAAATTTTACGTGTAATAGTATTCGAATCTACTGTTACGAGAGGCGAGTTTGTAATAAGTTTATAACTTTCATTTAATAATTGTGACGGATTCTACAAATAATTAGGTGTGAAATAAAAATATTCTTGACTTTTTTTTTTACTTTTTTACTTATTGTTGTTCTCTGTAGAAGCCACATTGCTATTACGAGGAATTGGCGCAAATTGCTTCAATTTACATAACGTTTTCATTTAATTTATCATGACTTTCGTACTAGCAAAAAGTAATTTGATCATTAAACTAATAAAGAACTTTCACTGGAAAAGTTTTCCGCATATTTTTTGTAAATTAACTTGTTCTGTGTTAAAGCGGTATTACGACATGAATTTAACATATTAAGCATTGAAACAGATTGTTATTAAAGGTATGATATATTCCTTGTTATTAATAAACACTTTACTCCTGGTTACTTCATTATATTAGACAGACAGCGATTAATTAAAATTAAACAAGGGTTCCATGCAGTAAAAAAAACTATGATTTGTAAACTTCTGGGCCTCCATGCCATTTAGATTATGCAATAAGTATACGATATTTCTGTGACTAGTTTAACAAAAGTGCTTCCTTAAATTCTTAATTCAAAGAAATGGAAAATAATTATAAGACAAAAAATTTTTGAGGTCATATATAAAGAAAATAAAAAATACTAATGACGTCAACTTAGCATATATGATCTTCTATACTAAATTCAGCTACATATTTAATCTCTACTGCCCAAAAAAGAAATACAAACAAAAAATCAAGAATAACAAAAAAACATGGCTTACTGGTGAAATCAGACCAAAAACTATAATCAAAACAGAGATGTTTGAAACTAAAGTGGATAAGGACATTTATAATGCATTTTGTCAAAACTTAAAACATTTAGGAAATAGATAAAAGAGCATGCAATTCTAACCACATAAATATTTCAACAAATAAAACCAAGGTAGTGTGGTCTGTTGTCAAGTAGATTAAAACTCGAATGCTAAAATACAAAAATTTCAAATTAAAGATATTTTTGAAAACTGAAATTGGAATGAAATTGTTTTTTTTTTAACATTTATTTAACGTCGGTCTATTTCCGCTAGTGAGGCCTATCACCGACGCCTGTAGACGAGCTACCCCCAACCAGGAATTTTGCCGAACCTCTTCCCTTAAGAAGAGTAGGGATATTTTACTTGCCTAACATTTAATAGACAAGGGACCGACGGCTTTACATCCCCTCTGAAGGATGGTATATCCCCTATACAACCCTCGCCTAAGGTTGTATAGCTTCCGCGCATACACTGATATACAAGCCGCTGGAAGGTATGTGAGGCGAGGACACGGTCTTCTTTGAAACGGTCGCCATCCAAGTACTAACCGCGCCTAACGTTGCTTTACATCGCATATCGAAGTATGTACATAGTAAAGACGCATCTACGCTCGCCCCTGAATGAAATTGTTACCTTAAATAATTTGAATAAGTTATTTCCACGTCCAGTGGAATTACAGTAATAGTCTGTCGGTCTATCTGTCGGTCGGTCTGTTTGTAACTTTTTTGTGCGCACGTTTACTATGGAACCGTTTATGATATTGACTTAAAATTTGGTACATTTATGTATTATATTGAGATCTGGAGTCTCTTCTTTGAAACGGTCGCCATCCAAGTACTACCGCGCCTAACGTTGCTTTACATCGCATATCGAAGTATGTACATAGTAAAGACGCATCTACGCTCGCCCCTGAATGAAATTGTTACCTTAAATAATTTGAATAAGTTATTTCCACGTCCAGTGGAATTACAGTAATAGTCTGTCGGTCTATCTGTCGGTCGGTCTGTTTGTAACTTTTTTGTGCGCACGTTTACTATGGAACCGTTTATGATATTGACTTAAAATTTGGTATATTTATGTATTATATTGAGATCTGGAACTTGATTATTTTGATTTAATTCCGTTGAAGGGTTCGGTGGTAAATAAGGGTAAATAGGTAAAGCAAGCAGGTAAGAGTCCATAGAATTACAATTTAGGGCATGTACGAAAAGTCAAGGTCTCAAAAAAATTTTTGGCATCAGCCACCCCCTACTATACTCCCCATTGCGACCCCCCTCCCTATTATTAAAGGGAGTACAAAATTAAATTGGGATTTAGTATGTGCACGAAAACTAAGGGCCTTTAAAATTTATTTTGGCATTAGCCACCATCACTCTATTATTAAAGGGAGTGAAATATCTTATATAAGATAGTCCTGTTTGCCGATGACAATACAATGTTTATTAAAGAAAAACATCTGGTAGAATTACGGCAAGGTATTATTATAAGTGGTCTGTGAGCCTTGCAGGCATATGAACATAACTTAAAATTAAACGTAAATAAAACAAAAATTATCAAATTTTCCGCACATAATGAGGAACATATTCACATAATGGTCCATAGAGAAAAACTTAACTCATTCTTTTATACAAAGTTTTTGGGTGTCATAATAATTGACATGGAACTCAACTGGAAGGCCCATATAACTCATTTAACTCCTAAAATCAGTAATTTCTGCTACGCGCTGAAAGTGTGATCTCAGTCAGTCGATGAATCTACAAGTTTGTCTGCATATTATGCGTACGTCCATTCAATTATACGATATGGAATAATCTTCTGGGGAGAATCTGCAGACGCTCCTAGAATATTTCTATTGCAAAAAATATGCCTTCGAAGTATTTTTAGGTAATATGAAAAAAACTGACTCGTGTAAGCACATATTTAGTGAAAAGAAAATTCTTACCTTCGCCGGCATCTACATCCTAGAAAGTGTCATTTATGTAAGGGAGCATTACATGATGTTTACATGATTGTTTGAACCTACTCACGATCATGATACGCGCAAAAAAAAACAATTTACGTCCTGTAAAGACAACGTTTAGTGCAGAAAAGTGTCATCGGCCAATTAATAAAAATTTATAGCCATCTTCCCAACTATATGAAAAGTCTAGACACTGTTAAACTACTTAATCAAAACCTAAAAGAACTGTTAACTAAAAAAGCATACTATTCATTGGACGAATGCTATTCAGATATTTTTTAACAAAGCGTAACCTGTTATTCTTATCTTGTTCGATGGATAATCATATGTTCCTTAGCTGCTGAGTATATACTACCTTTAACTTATTTGTTTGTCAATTTATATGTTTGTTAATTTGTTTGTATACATATTAACTTAATGTTGTTCTAACTAGTATATGTTTGTGTTTATATTTTTCTGTAAACCTCTGACTCGTTCTACACCGCAAGGTATTATTGAATAAAGATGTATTATTATTATTATTTGTATACTTATATTGTTTTATCGCATGTTCTACTAACTTGCAAAAAGATAGCAACATGCGGTAAAAAATATGTATGAGGTGAAACAATTTTTGTTGAGCATTTAATGTGCTTTAATTATTCCGCAGTTGAAAATCACGAATTTGTTATTTTACATTAAGGTTCTGATTTCTTTTTTGCAAGTTAGTAGAATATGCGGTAATAAAATATATAATATATGAGTTGAAATTTTTTTTTCGCGCAGTTTATTAGCATTTAATGAGCTTTTAATTCTTCATATGACAAGATTGTGCTTCTGCTAACTTTGCTCTGCTAACTTAATAGAACTCAATGTACTTTCATTTATTTAGTTCAAAAATCTGGAATTAATTAATTTGGATTAATTTTGGAAACTTATCATTCGGATTTTTATTTATGAATCTTTATACTTGAGATTTTATTTGTTTCATGTTAAAACCTCGTGTTAAAACATTTATATTTGAAAATTAATACATGACATTACATATAGTTTTTCAGAAAAATATTTATTTTAGAAAACCGAATCAAATTCAATATCATACTTTTCAAAGTTCTATTGAAGACGATTAAATGTTCTGTAATAAATTTTTTGATGGCATTGAAATTTCCTTTCTTTTTCAATTATATTTAATTGGCAGCGCTGGCGCCAGCTAAAACGTGAACCAACCGCAATAGATTTCTATATACTATTTTCATAATCGTCTAAATATAAAATTACTTCTTGATATCTGCATAAATTAATACTTGTAATTTGAATTTATTAGTAAATATATTATTCGTTTTCAGCGTCATTTTCATTTTGCTTGCCGGCATTAGAACATGCTAAACCTCGGTACATGCCGGCACCTTTAACGAGCTGACAAGGGCAAACTCTCAAAACAATTATTTGTGCATGCAGCATAATTTCAAAATGACCTTCGTAATTACCGGGATGGTAGTGATATTATAACTAAAATATCTTTATTTGATATTCATCCGTAATTATAACAATCTATAATACTGTTACGCCAAATCTATACTTGATAATAAATACAGTATAATTGTTGTGATAAATGAACTAGAAGATCATAATAACTAGAATTATCAATATAATTCGAAAAGTCATGGCTTCTATTAACCTTTAATATATTCTTAAAGAGCTGCTTAATAAACAGGACGTAGGCTGTAGGTATACACAATTATTGTATGACTGATGGTCGATAGGTGAGCGCACTTACCTCTCATCCAAAAGTTCCGGGTTCGATCCCCGGTCGTGGCAGTGGAAAATACTGTGAGAGGGATTTTTTCACTATACACGGATATTGGGTGTGTGTCCCTTGTCTCTAAATGTGTAGCCCCCTCCCACACAAGGCTCTTCTAGAGCCTTCCGGGATAAAGGGGGTCGTCATTACCTGTGGGGTATTTATTATTTATTATTGTATAACCTTGAAAAGTGATAAATCCTCAAGGCATTGTACTGGGGCCACTTATACATATATATTTTCTACATACAGTGATTTTCTTTATCACTTATTTTCATTGTGTATACCCTACGTGATTTACTGTCTAATTCTATATTGAATCATTTACTGTACGTAATAGTTACGTTTGAATTAGGTTAGGATGAAACTAAGGTTAAATTTGCTCTGGACTATTTATATAAAGGAAAATAATTTTTTTTTATAAATATATGAATTCATTACTATTTTTATAGGCATATGTTTACTCCCGTTAGTTTAATGGTTCCATATTATATTATTCTTGATCAAATCGTCTACAGAACAAAAGGCTTTTTTTAATAACATATTCTTTTAGTTATTTTCAAATTTTTTGCAGATAGAATTTTAATTTCTTTGGGTAATTTATTGTAGAGTATAGCACCTTTATAACAGTGTTTTTCATATAGAGAGGTTTTATGACGTGGTAATATTATTAAGCTACTGTTTTTCTAGGTATCTGAGGAGTTAGTTTTATGTACAAGTAGTAAGGTTTTTAATATATACAAGGAGGATACTGTTAAAATGTTTATATTTGTAAAATGTGACTTACAGGAATCACGGTGACTTTTCAATCTAGAAATAATTCTGATGGCTCTTTTTTGTATAGTAAATATAGTTACCCAGTCAGTAGAGATACCCCAAAAGAATATTCCAGATGAAATAAGGCCACCAAGTACTGCGTGGTAAAGTATTTTCAGCATGTTTTTGTTTAGACCCTTGTTTGCCATAGCTCTTAAACAATAACATGCTATTATTCAGTGCTAAAATGTGTTTCTTCTAGTTCATTTGGCTGTCCATGGTAAAGCCAAGGGTGTTTATTTCGTCCATAAATTTGATATTATGATATTATGATATTATTTGATGTATGACTGATGGTCGAGAGGTGAGCGCACTTGCCTCTCACCCAAAAGTTCCGGGTTCGATCCCCGGTCGTGGCAGTGGAAAATACTGTGAGAGGGATTTTTTCACTATACACGAATATTGGGTGTGTGTCCCTTGTCTCTAAATGTGTAGCCCCCTCCCACACAAGGCTCTTCTAGAGCCTTCCGGGATAAAGGGGGTTGTCATTACCTGTGGTGTGGTGTATTTGGTGTATTTATTGTTTGCAATTGTAATATCCGTCCTTTTTATTTGATAAAAGTTTATACAATATGTTTTCTCGAAATTAATTTAAATTTTATTTGCCTTCCACAAATTACATATATTATCTAAGCTTTCATTTACATAAGGTAGAGTATTAGCTGATCTATAGCATTTTATAAAAAAAGTGAATTGTCAGCGAAAAGTGTTCCCGATGAGTAAGGTACACAAGAAGGCAAAACGTTAATGTAGAGTGGAAATAGAAGTGGGCCTAGAACTGATCCCTGAGGTACACCACTTTATATTCTACCTCATTCCGAATGTGAATAGTCTGATGGTTGAGACGGTTTCTTAATAGTTTAGAATATTTATTTATTTATTTATTTATTTATTTATTTATTTATATAATTCATCCAACGGGTGAAACCCAATTACAGGACAAATAAAAAAATATGATACATATATTAGTAACTAGTAGTAAAAAAATGATTCTACGAAATGAGTTTATTAACAGTTTTGAAGAAAAATACATAATAATTTTTATGTACTATGCCTTGGCCTAGTCAAACGTCGCATAAAATCATCGAGTGGGACTAAGGGGACAGAGAAAACACTTTTTTCCGAGTGCAAATTTTCCACGTGAAGAGATGGTACATGACATGTCTTTTAAAATATTGTATTTTTTACATTTCTCAGCCCTCTAGATATATATAACACAAATACGGAGCTGAATGTTCTCTATATTATTTATGTATGTATCATATCCCGGGGGCCATACTAGTGAGCAATATTACCTCTAATTTTGACCGCACCAAAGAAAAATATAACAAATTCTTTACGTCTGTATTATTAAATCCCTTAACATATCTGATTACGACTCCTAAACTTCTTAATACTGAGGACACAACTAAACTTACATGTTCTTTAAAACTTAAGCTTATATCAAAGATAACACCAAGATCCTTAATTGTATCCGATCTTTGTTAACTGTTAATTATCTAAATGCTAATTATAACTGACACGAGTGCGAGCTTTATAAAATGTAAATGCGCTACACTTAGATACATTGAGAGGTAAATGATTTAGTATACACCAGTCATTTATCCTATTTAAATTATTCTGAAGCTTCTCGCAGTATTCCTCAGCTTCAATTACACAATATATTTTGATGTTATCTGCATATAATAAACTTAGTACGTCCAGATCTGAGACAATGTTGTTAATAAACATGTTAAAGAGTAACGGTCCCAGTACGGATCTCTGGGGAACACCTGAACTAGTTGAGATATCGAACTATCTGAAACCACGGTATTCTACATATTGCAGCCTATTTTCTAAATATGAAATAATTAAATCCAATAATGCCAACCAAAATCCGACTGTACTTAGCTCTTGTATCAGAATATCGTGGTCTAGAAGATCAAACTCCTTGGAAAAATCAATTTAAATGATATCAATCTGTTTGTTATCATCCAGTTTTTCAGAAACATACTGTGTAACACAAGTTAGATTAGTTTCAGTGGATGTGCCTGATACAAATTCGTGTTAATTTGTTACAATTTGGTTTTGTACGTGCCTAGATAATGAGGTGTTCAGAGTAAATTCAAAAACTTTCGCAAAATTGCAAATAATGGTTATTGGTATACAATCTCCGCATTATATTTGTTATCTTTTTCATAAATTGGACACAAATGAGAGTATTTCCATACACCAGGGGATACTTGCATTTTTAGAGACAAATTAAAAAGAATTGTCAATGGCCCGGCAAAAACGTGTGCACAGTACTTTACTATAAATGTTCTGCTCCTTTGGTAAATTTGGGTTTAATTTTCTTGGGTGATAAAATTGAAATATATATTATTGAAAACTACTTCTTTAACTAATAGTCAGCAGCCGTGAGTTGCAAAAGAACAAGTAAATTATTTAATTAGAACTACTAATAATTCACCTCGTACACTGTTATTAAATAATATAGACGCTCTAAATGCTGGATAAGATTTTCTTAGCTACTTTATCTTCATCAGCATATGTCCTTGGGCTTCGAATAAGTTTATGTGTAATAAACAATGCTTAGGAACGGTTGTTTTTAGACCCGTTGTCCTACCTCAGACGATTATTAATCTTATACATAAGACACTTTCAAGGGTGCAATTTTCGCATTTTATTCCAATTAATAATAATAATAATAATAATAAAACTATATATAAAAAAAAAACAAAAAAAAAAAATTTTATTTCCATAGACTTGTACAACCATCAGAATATAGTCAAAATTGGTAAAAATTGGTAACAATTCACAAAAATATCTATTTATACAAATACAAAACATTCAGTTAAAAAAGTAAAACGACAAACAAACATTGTGAAAATTAACAAACAAGGGATTACAAAAAAATTAGTTTTACAACAGGGGAAACAAAATCATAGAAATATTATATCTCTTATTAGCTGGCATTAGTGAGATCGCAGCCTAAGTACTCATCAACAGAATAAAATGAATATTTGTGTAGAAGCGATTTAACTTCCCGTTTGAAAAGATGAATAATATCTATTTTTTTTATGTGAACAGGTAATTTATTAAATAATTTTATCGGCATTACTTTGGGACCTTTTGCAACGATGGATAAAGAGTGAACTGGTATGTTGGAATTATAATTTTCACGCAGACTGTGACTGGTCTCATATCTGCCATTGAACTGTTCAGAGTGTTCTTTTATATGAAGTACACAGTTTAAAATGTAAAGAGAAGGAGCAGTTAAGATACCTAATTCTTTGTAAAGTAATCTGCACGAGTGACGAGGAGGTTTAAAGGTCATTGTACGTATAATTTTTTTTTGAAGCTTAAACACTTCACTAAAACGAGAACAGTTGCCCTAGCGATGATACAATAACTTAAACAAGCCTGTACGTGCGCATAATAGTACATTTTTAAAATGTGAATATTGACATAAACGCGTAGCTGTCATATGACAAAGCAATGAGTGGATAGTTTCCTATTAACAAAGTCTACATGGGTACCCCAATTTAGATGAGAGTCCATATAAACTCCAAGGAATTTCACGCTATTGTTTTGTTTAACGCTGTGTTTATCGACTGTAACTAAGATGCTATAATCAAGTTTTTTAGTACTGAAAAGTAATAAATCTGTTTTTACATTATTAAGCGCTAAACCGGTACTCATACAGTAGCTTTGCATAGATCTGATAGTGTTATTAGTTTTAAGGCTGAGTTCATTTATGCTATTAGAATTAACTGCGACGGTGGAATCATCGGCAAAAAGTGATATAAAGACATCTTCTATATGAAGCGCGATATTGTTAATAAATAAAATAAATAATAAGGGCCCCAAAATACTGCCTTGCGGAACACCTGTGGAAACCTTAAGATAGCTGGACGAGATTGAATTACTGGCATTTCTTAAAACGACGGATTGTGTTCTTTGCGTTAAATAGGATTCTACCCAAGTTAAGGCTGGACCACGAATTCCATAATTACTAAGTTTATCCAGCAGCAACGTATGATCAATGGTGTCAAAGGCACGCGTTAAATCAAAAAATAGACACACTGATTTAGATTTGTTTTCAAAACTGTCTAATATGTAATTGCAGAGCGATAAAACAGCATCTTTCGTTGACAAACCTTTCCGAAAACCAAACTGATAAGATGATAATAAATTTTGTCTAATTATAAAATCGTTTAATCTTACGTAATAAGCTTTTTCAAAAGTTTTAGAGAAAGCCGATAGGAGAGCAATGCCTCTATAGTTTGAGATAAGAGATTTATCATTCTTTTTGTGAATTGGTAAAGTTAAAGATTTTTTTAAGACATCAGGAAAGATTCCCTCAGTAAAAGATAGGTTTACAAGAAAAGTTAAAGGGTCAACAATTAATTCTGCTACTTTATTAAGAAGTGAACACGGTATATCGTCATAGCCAGATGAATTTTTTGTGGAGACAGGTTTTATGATATCCAGCATTTCACTCGAACTGAATGGTAACAAAAAAATGGTGTTATAATTAAAAAAATGTTTATTATCCTTCAAAACAGAAGGCATTTTATCAGTTAATGTTTTTATTGAGTCGACAAAAAAGTTATTGAAAGCCTCTGCAGCACTTTGCAGGTTGCTAATAACGTTGCCATCAGAATCAACAAAGTTTTTAGGGAATTCCTGTCAATTTGCCAGGCAGATTTTGACTTATTAGTCGAATTAAGAAATTTAAAATCGTAGTAATATTTTTTAGCCTGTTCGATTTTAATACGATGATTTTTTTTTAATATATTATATCTTAAATAAACCTCGTTATCACCCGATGTTTTATAGGTTTTATACAAGTCCCTTAAAAATACTCCTTCATTTACAATGTCGTTGGTTATCCATGGTTTATTGTTATTGTTATTATGTTTAATTTTGCATAATTCTAACGGAAAAGCTCTATCTATCACTTCCAAAAAGGTATTATAAAATATAGTAATAAAGTAGTTGGATTTTGGCCACTGTCATCGTTCACGTTCATTCATCACAACATTACCCCACTTCCGCTCGCTTTTACTACGTCCCGTATTCGCGCGACCTTTGACATCATTCCGAGAAATTATTTAGTGGTGAGAAATTGCCACATGTAAATACGCACGAAATTACTATTCTCCCAGTTGCATGTTGATTTATTTATTTCTCGGGACTAAAATTACTGTGCTTAAAAGCTACTTTTCCTACCCTATTGTCCATTAGTACACATTATGAATGAAAATCGAGTAATTTGACCGAATTTGAATACTTTTATAGCGGGTTGTAAAAGCTCATAATTTGCCAGCGGCCTAGCATAAAACAAGGTATTATTAAAACCAAAACAGCATTAAATATAAAAGAGGTGTGCATTATCATTCTACAAAGTTAAAAGTGATGGGATATTTACATAGCGGATATAAAGCTGATGCATTAGGGGTTGTAATTTTCAATTAAACCGACGAAATGTCTATTTGATATTTTTGCGTATAGAGCGGCAAATACATAGCACAAAAATCCTTTACTACATTGAAAGTGATGTAGTAATAAGTGTAGTAATTATTTGAAAGTAAACAACAAAAAATAACTGTTGATTTTTCTCCATCTTACCTCAATTTATTTCTATAGTAAAACATTTCTGATGTTAGGAGAAGATCCAGGAGGAAAGACTTTTTCGAGGCATAACTGACGTAACGGACATGACAGAGGAAAAATAGCACAAGAAAACTTCCAGAAATTGCAACGCTTTGCCTGTTTAGGGACTACAGGAGCAATGCACTCGTGTCCCACAGCAGCTATGGCGGCAATGCTTGACCTACTTCCCTTGCACTTGTATGTAAGGAAAAAGGCAGCACTCAGTGCCTTACGACTACATCAGGCACATAAATTTAAACCAGGCGATCTGGTTGATCAATTAAGGATCCTGGAGTTTAGTCCATTTGGAGTTCATGACCAAACCCATTGACTCAATGCCAATCAAACAGGACCTTAACTGTCTGACATGCCAATTGAAAGCCGTCAGACGAGAAAGATAGAGGCACTGCGATTGGAGCAAGGATCACTTATCTGATATACAGATGGATTTAAGATGACTGAAGGGGTAAGAGTGGGCGTAGCAGGGTCTAAATGTAGGCTATCCAGAGCCCTCGGTAATACCCCAACCATCTTCCAAGCAGAAATTCGTGCTATAGATCAGATAGCCAGGCACCATTAAAAGCTCTACACCTTCGAGTCCAAAATTATCTGGAAACGTAGACAATCCCTGAAGCAACTGGCCAACAACAACAGGGTTACATTTATGTGGGTGCCAGGGCTTGAGGGAGTACAAGGTAATGGATGTGCTAACAGCCTTGCAAAAAAGGAGCTGAAGCACCATTCATTGGACCTGGACCGTTTGTGGCCTGACCAAGGGACACATATCGTAGGAGATCCAGAAATGGGAAAAGGATCAGAAAAAGTCCTACTGGAGGAATACTCCAGGCTAAAGACATGTTCGGCAAAGAATGCCATAAAGCTTCTCGAACTGGAAAATTCCTAATTAAGGTTAATTACAGGCGTTCTAACTGACCACTGCCCCTTGAGATATCAAGAATATGGGCAAGGCAGAGACGACAAATGCAGAAATTGCGATACTGCAACTGAAACTGCGGAACATATACTTTGTGAATGTAAGGTGTTAATCCACACTAGGCTAAAGTTCCTAGAGCAGGCGGAATTAATGCTTGAAGACAGGGAAATTAGCCGCTAGGAAAGTTACAAGCTTTGTAAAGCGACTTGGATTGGAATCCTGGGCAAGAACTAGGTGTAGGGTAAATCACAAAAAATCTTTTAGGTCGAAGTGAAGTAAAGCTGCTCTAAACCAAACGACCTCTGAAACAATCTACAACGTAACAGACATCAACTAATAGGCCTTTGGAATTTCTTGTGAGCATTTCCTATTTTAGCATATCACAAACATCTTCAGGAACTTCAATTTCTAATTTGTGAAACAAGCTACGTTCAACGTTTATTATTTTTCACTCTTAGTCAGTGTTTACTAGTTTTTTCATAGCTTGTTTCCCAGCCCATATGCTTCAATACCATATGCCATAATATAATAATAATAATCCTTTATTAATCCAAAAGATCAATAGATATTGATATAGGATAAGTCAAAAGAAAGAAAGAAAAAATAGTATAAACAACAACAAAGAAATTGAAATTAAAAAGCTAAATACTCATCTACACTATAGAAGGCATTGGTGAGTAACATATTTTTAACAGTAGATATAAATTTTTTAATACTGCAGCTTTTAATGCTTAGATCTAGTTTATTATACAAAACCGTACCGACATAATAAGGATTGGATTTATAAAGTTCTAGCCTGTGTAATGTATGCTGCAAATTTTCTCCGTGACGCGTATAATATTCATGAGAGATATTTTGAAAAGTGAATAGATTGAGATTTTGTTTACAAAAGTTAATATTTCAAGTATATATAAACAGGGCAATGTTAAAATCTTTTGTGCAATAAAGGTTTGTTTGCAGGATTCACGAAACTGCAAACCGTACATAGAACGTAACGCTCTTTTCTGCAGCACAAATACACGGCTAGCTGTACTAGCATTATCCCAACAAATCACTCCATACCTAATTATTGATTCAAAGTTTGAATGATAAAATATTTTAACAATATTTTTACTTGAAATTTGGCACAATCTCTTTAGAGCAAAACAAATACTTGCACACTTCTTGCTTACATAGTCAATGTGAACTTTCCAGTTTAATGACATATCAACATATATACCTAGTAGCTTAAAATCTGTAACTTGTTGGATTGTTTTATGCTGAAGTTCAATAAGTGGACTATATATATAGTTAGCAGTAATAGGATGAAATTACATCGAAAACGTTTTTTCTTGGTTTATTGCCAGGTTATTTGAATTAAAATATTTAAAAAGAGAAAACAAATTATCCTGCAGAAGTTCAGATACTAAATTTAAATTTTGATTACATGAGACAAAGGACATATCATCAGCAAAAGCACAGTAAAAAGTGGAGATGAAATTTTCAACATCGTTTATATATAACAAAAATAGAAGTGGGCCCAGAACACTACCCTGGGGAACTCCAATATCAACTTCCATTTCATGGGATCTTTTTCCATAATACTCAACAAACTGTTTTCTGTTAAGAAGGTATGATCGCAAAATTATATTGCACTGACCACGCAAACCTCCTATATCCTCTCTTCCATTTTTTTGGAAATTTTGATTTAGGAACTGATTGTGGAGGAAGAGTAACTTGTAAGTTGTAAAATTTTCACTTCCATTTATCATCGAAATGTACGAGAACTTCCTTGTCAAAAACATGTACAATGTAACCCTTATCCATTTTCGCCGCATACTTCTACATGTCCTCCATATTGACCACCCCAACCTTCCACAGATATATTGTTGCGCTCCTGTATAGTCTTTCTTAGAGAATCTTATTTTTACCTTTCCTATCAGTTTCCGTATGTTTCATAGGAGCTTCCCAATGTAGCGATAGTTATTGGTTTTCTCCCTGCGTAGTTGAAGTCTCAGTGTGGCTAAGTTTCGTTGCAATTACTAAATGATCATATTTGTGCGCAAGTTGTATTTTCAGTGAATTATATACATTCAAAATGAGACCCATGCGTCCATCAACTGACAGGGATTGAGTTTCGTTCACTTAGATCTATAATATGGCCCGGACAAAGATACGTTCCAAAATTTCGTTGCACTTCAGAAAAAGTAGCCTTCGCAGTTTTTGACGCATTCGCGATATGGACTATTCTGCCAAATCAACTTCAGTTGTGGCTCATATAATTCGTCCGAGAATCGCTTTACGTAGCGTAATAAGAAGTTTTAGTTAAATTTTAGCATACTTCCTAATTCAACCACCCCAACAACAACCAAGACAGTACTCGAGAATCAGATCATAATATTTTTCTTCGGCTAGCTGTTTCAATGAACCTTTTTTGTATTTTCTATCGAGTATATTATTATATGGATATGATAAGCCTATTATTGCGTAGTGTTCTACAGTACGAGAGATTTTAAAATAGAATGGGACGAGATCTAACTATAAGAAGTAGTCCATTTATTCCATTATTCTCTCAACAATGTCACTCCATATTGGGTGTCAAGTGCAGAGTTTGATTGAAATATTTGAAATACAAGTTGCTGCGTTTTTCTTCATGAGCAATATTTGATTTCCCTGCTCTTTGCTTTTGTTCACTTACATATTAAAACATTAAGAAATAAGTTGAGGATATGAAAATTGACATTTGGAGTATTAGTTCAATTTAGTGAAAACACGATTTTGCTATTATTTCGTATGTTTTTTGCGGAATATTCCATAGTAAACAGCTCTAAGATGACTTGCCTTATGAATAATGTGATATTCGATATATTATGTTTCCATTAGATTAACTAGGGGATCTCAATAGCAAAACAATATTCGGTAAATTGCTCTTTGACCTTAGCGGACATTATTAATCTCCACTTATAATCTATGCCTATAAAAACTGATACTGTTAGACCCTTACGTATAAATAACTGTAAGTTATTTTTATTATTAAGTACCGATTTTCCTTATCATGATTGATGGCTCAGAATCTCAAATTCAAATTGCTTTACTATTTCACTGTACGGTTTTCCTTATTACTATTAATATTTATACATTAGTATGAGAATGTTTTACAAAATGGTCGTACCTAGTAGTGAATGCCAAGCTTTGTTTAATTAATTAACTTTCTGCTTCTGCAAAATGATCCAAACCATTTTCATGTACCAAATAACACTTTTATCACCACGATTTTAAGTGACATATGACACTATGAACTTTAAACGCTATTATTGAAGTAGTAAAATAACAACTCTGTTTTATACATACCTAAATAGCTATAAAGCAATTCATTTTGTATATTAATATTTTATGTGCTATATAACGTTGGTATTATTTTGCTTAAATTAAGTACTTTTACTAGTTAATAATTTATCATATTGGATTACTTAGTATTTTATCGAAATCCTATTAAAATCTTTTATTAATTTTAGGCTTGTATAAAAATAAATATATTTTATTTTCTATCCTGGCGCATTTTATTTGGGTTCAGCAAAAATTTCACAAATCAATTTGCCAAACCAATTATTTTGGAGTTATCATAAAAACATACATAAACATAAGGAGGGAAATTTTAAAGCTATCCTTTAAAGAGAAATAAATGGAGTAGATCTACCTATTTTAACGGACACAAAAAACCTTGAACTGTGGTTAGATTCTGACTTACGATTCTCCACACATATAAGTTACTTATGCAAATCGTCATATAATAATATCCTCAGACAACCGTGTCCTCATAGACAAATATTAACTTCAAAACTTAAATTAAATGTCTGCGAAGCCCTGATTATTTCTCTGCTCTCCTGCGTGTTTCAGATTTAGTTTTGGCACTGGGAAATACGAGTACGAGCACATCAGTTATAAAATAACTGAAATGAACAAGTTACAACATGACAAGTGTTATAGTACATTTCATTTACAAGCGAAAAATAAAATTTCAAAAATATCAAAATAATCAAACCAATCAGCTCGCCATGGCAAACCATGAAAAAAGTCATAAACAATTTCAAATTAACAAAAAATCACATTTCAATCAACTTCATAACCAACTTCAAACACTCAAATAAAACATTTTACGAACCAATAATTACATAATATCGACTTTAAAAATACCGCCCCCATATGGTCATCAACCGTATCAAAACTACCTTCCATGCCGTCGGTCAGAATATTTTACTTCGCTTCCGTAAACATTTTACAACATAATTTTCGCTTCAATTCCACTTCCATTTCGATTCTCCATTCATACATAAAATCACACCCCATTCCCAATCATAAACTTCCGTCGAGATGCCGACATCGCATTCAACAGAAATTCCTCCTTCCAAAGTCATAGCCTATCCTCATCAAAACTAACTTCCCCGCCATATCGATGTTCTCTTATCAAAATTTACTTCCACTTGTTTCAACGTGGACAGCGTGCCTATTAGAACAAACTCAAGATGACATTAATATGGCATAATAACGTTCTTACTGCCCAAACCAATTTTCAGCAAGTTATTCATGCAGCTATCGCTGATAACCTCCACATTCGAATTGATTCACATTTTAAAAATATACTATACCAAACAATCCCTCTTTTCGTAAACTAAATTTTCTCTAAATCTTGAATTCCAAGATTTTGTCACTATTGTGCAATATTACACGATTTTAGCCCAAATGACTGTCTGGGGACCCATCCAGCTCTCATCCAGACCTCGGCGAGCCTATCCTCCGCCGACCATATAAAAAGGGGAGCACCGCGAGCCCAAATTAAGTTCGAAATCTCCAGCAAGTTAAAGTGAATTAAAGTAAATTACGCGTCTGCAATTAACCCCTGCCACCCCAAAAAAACTCGAATATTTTAAGGGGATCTGATAAGGCTAGCTCCCGTAGCGTTATAGGAGGCGGAAAAAATCTTAAATAATAGTCGAGGCTAATAATGATCTTCAAAAATTACGCGGCTACAATTAACCCCTGCCACCCCAAAAAATAAAATATTTGTAAGGGTGCAGATAAGGGTAGTTCCCGTAGCGATTTCTAAGTTTTAGATAATGTTGAAAAATACTCAGACTCGAGACTAATAAGATCCTATAAAAATTACGCGGATACAATCAACCCCTGCCACCCCAAAAAATAAAAAAAGTTTAAAGGCTGCAAATAAGGGTACTAAGGACGTCCTGTAAGAATATTCCCGACCAACTTTTGGATGATGAAAATGACGAAAACTACGCTGCAGAATATCTCGCTCACTACGGTTTTGCCGACCCTACTTTATAATTGATGCCTGAAGATGATGAGAATGAATACGGGTCTGGTTTGATTCATCGTGACGCAAGGTGAATAAACCTCGATTTCGACTGTGGATTAGGCCTATTGGGGATAGCACATAAAGAAACGCACTGATCAATTACACTTCAAGAGCGATGTGGGAATGAGTTGAAAGTAATATATTTTATATCATGTATGAAAAAATATAATATATTTGTCAATTATACAAAAATATATAAACATATATCGACCTTAGATACGGATAATTAAGAAAATCCACATATATGAGTAGGTTGCAGTGCATGATTAAAAAATCATATCTATCGTTGTATACAACAATTTTATAATCTACATTTTTTATTTGGATATCTTTTCGATATCGTTACACATAACGGCGCTATTCCTCAAAAAATGCGGCGATGCACAGTTTTCTACCCCCACCCGTCGAGCGGCACCCCCCGAGATCGCAAACTTAGGTGTACCATTAGGAGGCCTATGTCTACCATTCTACCAAATTTCATTTCTGTCTGATTTTTTGCAAGTCAACCCCCTTTTTTGTGCCCATTGTCTGGATTATAAGTGACAAAGAGAAACTAATAGAAAGAAGTTGCCTGTTCGATACATTTCAGAATTTTCTAATTTTTTAGTATAATTTTATTTACATCGCTGATTTATAATTTTTTTATGAAAGATAATAACCAAAATTCAGCCCAAATTTTTACTGGATTCTTAGAAGCAGACATTGATCTCTTTTTTACTTTTGCAACATAGTAACTTGAAGAATGACCGAAACATGCGCCGTACCAAAGAAAAGAAAAACAAAAAATACCACTTATTTGTTTACACCATTCGATTTTTTGACATTACTTGAACATTGCAACTTGACATTTTTTCATTAAAAATCTGCGATGAAAATGTAATAATCACGATTTAAGGTAAACGGCGGAAAAAGTGTTTCCCATTTTCAAGTCCAAATTAAAACATGCCGCGAACAAATTCTCGGCCAGATAATTTTTCATTTAAAGCACCCTATTACGAAAATTGCTATCTGTGAAATTAGCACAATTTTATGTTACAGCCTTTGTAAAATGGTTGTAAATTACAAATTTGGTGGCGAGAGGAATCGCGATACGTAGGTTGGCGGTCGATATTCTCAATTTCTAAAATCTTTTTTTAAAGTCTCCAAATCTATCTATAATATCGCATTTCTTTTCTTGATAGTTATTTATATTATATCTTTTTGCCTCTATACTCTTATCTTTCTTTTTTTCTTAGATATTGATAATATTAGTATGATTCATAATTTTTTAAGATTGGCTCATTTGAATATTCGTTCACTAATTCTTAAATTTAATGTGTCTCAAAACTTTCTTACAAATTCGAATATTGACTTATTCTGCTTAAATGAAACATGGCTCAACAATACAGTAAATAATGACTCCGTTCATATCGGTGGCTACACTCTACTGCGTGCTGACAGGTTAACTAGAGGAGGGGGTGTCGCTCTCTATCTGAGAAGTGATTTTCAGTATAACTTAATTCATACTTCAGATGTAATTGAACAGATGTGAATTTCCATACGTTTTAATGAAAAAGTTGTTATTGTAGGAGTATGTTATCGGCCTCCACAGATGAGCGCAAAACATTTTGTTGATGCTTTAGAAGAGTCCATTAGTATTTGTTTGCAAATATCTGACACTATTTACTGCCTGGCGTCTTAAACATCGACCTTCTCCAAATTGATTACCCGAGTGCCGAGTATTTATTGTCTATGCTTGAAATTTTTAGTATGCAACAAATTTTGAAAGATCCTACTAGAATAATAATAATAATAATAACAAATTTATTCACCATTTGTAACGATACATGATATGTATATATGGTAAGTCATTCAATAGCTAATACTGGTTGGTGTGTCATTAATTGATCTAATCTTAACAAACGATCCAGACAGTATATTAACCTCGAGTGTTGGCGGCCTCAATATATCAGATCATGAATTAATACAGTGTACTATAAGATATACGATACCTAAAGTGGAACCATTTCTATATACATTTAGAGATTTTAAAAATTTCGATGATGATAAATTTCAACGACATTTAGAAGGTCTTCCGCTTCAAAACATTTTTTTTTCTCGTAATGTTAACTCCAAAGTCGATTATCTTAATCATCATCTGTTAACTTTATTTGACCAGCACATGCCAACAAAAACTGTCAAAATAACAAAAAAAAGTGCGCCTTGGTTAACTGAAAATGTCAGATCTATGATGACGTTAAGGGATAGAGCAAAAATTACTTTTAGGAGAACTAAGTTACAGCAACATTGGAACTATTATAAGCAAATGCGCAACTTAACAACACATACAATTTCCAACGAAAAGAGAGCTTACTTTAGTTATATCGCTGCTAATAAGAATTCTAAACAGTTGCGGAGTGAACTTAAATTATTAAATATATCTACAAAAACTAAATACCAGTTGCCGCATGTAATGGAGGATCCTGAGGCGATTAACAATTATTTTATAGATAGTATCCCAAAAATTTCTGGGGACTGAACGGAAATTATTAATTATTATTCAACAAATCCTATATGCCAATCCAAATTCTCGTTTAAGCTTATTAATGCTGAAGATTTACGAAAAATTATTTTAAATTTAAAAATTTGTTCGGCTGGACCTGATGGTGTAACGACATTATTTCTAAAACTTTGTTGTCCTTATTTGTTACCGTTTTTAGTTAATATTATTAATTCAGTTATACTACAGGGAAAGTTTCCGTCTGCCTGGAAGAAAGCTATTGTAACCCCTGTTCCTAAAGTATCTTCTCCAAAAACTTTTGCCGAACTTAGACCAATAAGTGTTTTATCGGTTCTCTCTAAACTTATGGAAAAAGTAATGGAAACGCAACTCAGAGAATATCTTGATAGCTACGATATTTTACCGCCCACACGTTCAGGCTTTAGGCCAGGTTATAGCTGCACAACAGCACTGCTAAATATTACTGAAATATTACATATTTCAGGGAAGTGACGAGGGTAACTCAACGGCATTAGCACTGCTTGACTTCAGTAAAGCTTTTGATACCATTGACCACGAAATACTTATTGAAATACTGAAGTCAAGTGGTGCAAATAATGATGCAACGAGTGTATTGTCATTTTATTTAGAACAACGTAGCCAGCAAGTACGGATAAAGGGAGTTATTTCCACTAGCAGAACTGTGTTGACAGGCGTGCCACAGGGATCTATTCTGGGGCCTTTACTTTTCACTATTTACACTTCGCAATTTCATAAGTTCATAAAATACTCAAAAATACATATGTACGCTGACGATACGCAAATCTATTATTCTTTTGCCCTCGAAGATGCACAGATTGCTAAACAAAGGTTTAATAATGATTTACAATCCTTAGCTGAGCTGTCTTCTAAGCATGCACTCTTACTAAATCCTTCTAAATCTAGTCTACTGTTAGTAGGGAAAAGGCATGATAGCTTGTTATTAAGAAATAGTTTTAATGTCACAATTAATAATACGCCTTTACAAATTTCGGCTAGTGCTAATAACCTTGGTGTTATTCTTGACTCTTTATTACGTTTCCGCCAACATACCTAAAAAAATATCCAAAATGCTTATAATGTTCTTAGACTGCTTTTTCCGCATAGACGTCATCTCCATGCAAAAGTTAAAAAATCGCTTTGTTATGCTCTTGTGCTCTCTCAGTTCACTTATTGCTCGCCCGTATATTCACCCTGTTTGGATCAAGATTATATGAATCGTATTCAAAGAGCGCAAAATTCTTGCATTCGTTTTATCTACGGTATACGAAAATTTCAACACATCTCCCATAAATTCTCGGAACTTGGATGGCTAAAAATGAATGAAAGATTTAAAGTGCACACGCTTACCTTGTATCACAAGCTATTATTATTTAAGTCGCCACCATATCTATACAACAAAATCACTTTCAGAAGCGATGTCCATAACGTCAATATTAGATTCAAAGGTACACAGAACCCACCTTTATGAGCGGACTTTTCGATACAACATTGCGTTTCTCTATAATGGCCTTCCGATTGAAATAAAATCTCTCAAGATATCCAAGTTTAAAAAAGATATTAAAAAAATGTATTAGTCAATTGCAGTAGTTAGTGATTTTGTAATGTAATAATCGTAATTACATATTTTAATGGGTGGTTTTAGTCCAGGGAAATTAATTTCTTATTAGATGTTTTCTTTAATGTTTTGTCATTATTGTATTATTGTTACTATTATTGTTGTTGTTTTCTTTAGATTATCGTTACCTTAATCTAAATACGATAGGTTAAGTGGCAGAGCACATTTAATTGTGAATTTTGTCTTTTTTCGGTAATCTTTTGTCTCAATGTATTTATTTCGTTAATGTATTTTTATTGCTGCCGAAAATAAAGACATTGTTATTATTATTATATAAATTTACACTTTCACCTTCAACAAAAGCAAGAAAAATATTAATATGCATATTTGAGGAAATCATTTAATCCCTAGAAATTATCCTTATCATAATCTTATTAAAGTCATAATAAATCGCCATTTACATAGTATATATAGATATTAGATGTAAAAAATATGCTCCTCGACAGCATATTAAAATGTTTATATCCATTTCCTAATGATGACAGATTGGTTGGCAAAACGCTCGTTAACATAGATACATACATACATACATACGTACGTACAGTACAGTCATCGATTAACATTTCAGTTCAAAGGCAGGGACAATTTAGATCTAGCAAAATCACTGATACAACAAAAAGATTCTCAGATATGTTGGTCCGTCAGGTATACTAGTATTTGCACATGGCCAAATTGATCTCCGATTTATTTTACACTTAGATTACATTTTCTCAAGACTGTTTGATATTCTTTTGAAGACATTTAATTACAACTTCATTTAGACAGTTTCCTATCGAAAGTCAACCGCATGTAGGACCTGACATCTATTTTAAAATAAAGGACTACGTGGTTTTCAACCCTTATCTCAGTTATTTACAGAAAGGGCATCGTCACGTTGATGGATGACATCTAAAAAAGGTTCTTACGGGATATTTGTGATATTGATACCCCTAATTCAAACTAACGCTAGCTTATTAAGTTTGTGATTGCTTGTATGTATATTTCTCACGTTTATTCAGTTATAACAAACACAATATTTAAATTAATTATTATTACGTATCAATCAGGACTTAATATAAAAAGGCCAGTTTAACATACTGCAATCTTGAATTTGAATAGTTTTTTATAGAAGGGAAAGGGGCAGTTTGAGTAATTCCATGAAAAGACATTTAAATGACTTACTCAAGCAATACTTCAACACTAATAAGAAATTATTTAGTAGTCGAAAATCTAAAGGTACGAATTCGATCATGGGGTATGAATTTGCAGGTATAAAATTTAAAAAAATATGCATATAACCCAGAATTTTATGCCGAATCCAATTCCAGAGGGCGCGATGTCGACCAAGATTGTGAAATTGCAAAAAAATAATAATTTGGAAAAAATGTCTAACTAATCTTTCGTTTACATTGCATTTACGAGTTTATTCATAAAAATTATCATTCTTATATCAATCGAAAGCTTAATGTTTGTAGTTTCATACAAGTGTAATAGAGATACATTATTTTCATTATAAACAACACTATAAATTGTTTAAACAATAAGTGTTCGGAAAGTGTAGTGTAATATTCGGCATCGAGGTACTTTTGTTATTATTGCAGATAATTGCCCGTATTGTTTTAATAAAAAATGTTCGTTGGTCTATTCTACGTATTTCGTCTTGAATAACTACACATCTATCTGCAAAAGTATAGTAAATACGGCCAAAATTGAAACTGGTCAGTTTTAAAGCACAGGACCGTGCGCACTGAACTTGATATTTTGTCCTATATATTTGGCAATGGTATCGAGATTCGAACGATAGTTGAAACTATGCAGGCGAGTCCGAGACTGGCAATGTAATCAGCCTGAATGAACCATCTACGACTGCACTGGTTTAAAGGTAATAAAACGGACAGGCCTACTAGCACAAAAAAAACTCGTAAATCATTTCTTACCAGTCAACGTGGAAGTCTAATAACGTGTTGTCTATGTACCAGTGCAGTGCATAAATACCTATTATAATATCAAGCGTAGGAGTTTAGTTAGTTACTGTTCATATTTATAAATATTTAATACTGTATAAAAAACTTGACAGTAGTATGGTAATTATGGAATCGCGACGTATAGTTTCACTTCGAGTAGATTATTTGGAAAAAATTAGAGAATATCGTAAACTAAACAGGCATATAGTGTATCTAGACGAGACGTGGTTTGACACGCATGATGTTGTTTAGTATGGTTGGGTAGCTAGTTCGCACAATTGTGTTTTAAATACTCCGTGTTTTAGGGGAAAATGCGTTATCATACTTCATGCGGGAAGTGAAAATGGGTTTGTACCCAATGCGTTGCTCTTATCGGCCAAAAAAATATCGCAGTCTTCTGCAGACTATCACGAAGACATGACAGCCGATCTATTCGAAAAATGGTTTTCTACCAAATATTCCGCCAAATTCGGTAATTGTATTAGATAATGTTTCTTATCACTCGCATATATTAAATAAAATACCAAATAACAGCACAAATAAGGAAGACATTTTGAAATTCATGAGAAAAAAAAAATGGAAATTCCTGTAAAAGTTCCAATAAAACGCGAATTACTGAAAAGAATAAAAGAACAGAATTTCAAAAAGGAATATGTTATTGATACCTTATCCAATATACACGGTCATACACTTTTGCTGTTACCTCCATACTATTGCATATTTAATCCTATCGAGATGGTTTGGGGAACACTAAAAGTACGGTTACGAAAATGTAATAACTCTCCAACGTTAAGCGCGATAGTAGTTGATCATATAAGAGAAATAATAAATGGCATTGACAATAATACTGATTTATGGAAAAATTGCGTTAGGCATGTAATTGGAGAAGAAAATCGATATCCAACGCCACCCCCTAGTGCGCCGATTTTAATTCAACTGATTCCTCCTCAGAAAGTGAAGATTCGGACGCGTCAATTAACATTTAACTTTTGTTCATTTTTTCATTCACTTTTTTATTGTTACATTTCGTGGAATATATTTTATTTAGTTGACAAGAAATTTTAATTTAAGTTACTTCATTCTAGAGAAATATTTTAATTTTGTTTTTATTTATGTTTTATATAAGTATACAAATATTTATTTTTGTTTTCATATAATAATTCTTTGCTTTGTTCAGGAAACTTACGTTTTTATTTTAGAAGAAACTTAAATTTTTATTTTATTTTTGACTAAAATCGTTTCCCCTCGTTAATCTAACCTGTCCCATCCCCTCCTGGCAAGATATGTTCATACCTTCTCGTTGGTCCTTGCTGAGCAATAACATATTTCAATATAATATGGGTTAACTTTAAAACTAAAACCAATAAATTTGTGTATTTAGACTTTATATCTAAAACTGATATAATACCTCAAAAATATGTTATTGGAGAAATGAACCTAATAAACAAAAAATAATAAAAATGAATACAATTTTAACATTTTATTATGACAATCATTTCTATTTACCTCCGCCCATGTACAATAAAGAGATACCGACTGTTTTTGCCGGCTTTTAGTTTTTATACGGTTTCAATTCCGGTCGTATATACTTTACCTCGATGCCGAATATTACACTACACTTTCCGAACACTTATTGTTTAAACAATTTATAGTGTTGTTTATAATAAAAATAAAGCCTCTCTATTACACTTGTATGAAACTACAAACATTTAGCTTTCGATTGATGTAAGAATTATTAAAGAATCTTTATAAATAAGCTTGTAAGTCCAACGTTAACGAGAGATAATGCAATATTTAAGTTCCAAATTATTATTTTTTTGCAATTTCTCAATCTTGGCCGACATCGCGCCCTCTGGAATCGGATTCGGCATAAAATTCTGGATAAAGTCCACATTTTTTAAATTTTATACCCGCGAGGTCAGGGTTCGACATTTTAGACGCGTCTTTTTGGATGCTAGATTCCTGACTATAGTGTCTTCATCTTTATATTGTCGTATAGTTCAAGTAGGAAAATCCTGAGTCATAAGAAACCCAACAAAAACTTTACGACGTCATTAAATACCGGTACTCTTTTTTAGTGCTGTTGGCAAATTGACTCGCTTACCTTTATAGGTTTTTAATGTGCGTCGGGTCTCGGGTCTTTATTTGATGTCAGGCTTGGCGCCATGGCCTGCGGCGATATAATTATGTTGTAAAGTTTTTGTTGCGTTTTTTATTTACTGGGATCTATTTACTTCAACTTAGTGCCAATGCCCGCGGCGATAATAGTTATGTCGTAAAGTTTTTGTTACGTTTTTCTGTCTCAGGTTATTCCTACTTGAACTATACTTCGGAATATTTTAATGTCGCCGCCAGGAAGAAATAATTTGGTAATTGTATAACCTCGCTTCTGTTATTTTATTTTTGCTATTGGCAATTTTATTACTTTATTGAATATTTTGTGTATTACCATTACTTTATTTCCATATTTACAAAGTATTCATATTATAACAAGTCTGCAGTCTCATCAAATAAATTACGTTATATTTTCTACTACAACCTTAAAATGATGCTGATATTTTATTTCCCGTATTTTATAGGAAGTCGTATCTCATTTTTATTACTTTTTCATTAAATGTAAACTTTCATTTAGTTGAAACATTATGGCAAAATCTTGTCTCTATTTTGTTTTCAGACTTGAGGGTCATGTTTGTCTAAATATAATTTGGTAAACCACCACAGTAATGTAGGTTCGGTGCCAAAAAATTGTGTTCAAAGTGCTTTTAGAAATACCTCAGATGCTCTAGTCGGCGTATAATGTCTTGTTACATGGCGGTCAATAATAATATTTTGCAGATATTTATTTTCAAAAAATTTAGGGAGGTATATTTATTTGTTTATGTATTAAACGAATACATTTTCACATATTTATAAATGTATTTTATTGAAACACTTATTTTTAATTAAAATGAAACAGAGTTTTTAGAAAAGATATAGATGTATATGATTAATTGTTCTCACATAGTTTATCTGAAGTTCAATAAAGAATTATAAGCCCCATAAATTAATTTGCAATCGAATTAATGCCTAGATGAATCATTGGACATGCTTGGGCTCTACATTGTTGGAATTGACCAATAGCCGTTACATTAAGCTAATTAATTAATAGGATTTGAATCTCTCCACATTACCTATGTTCATGAAATAAATTTGGACCAATAATCAAGGACGTACCCAGGAATTTCGATCAGGAGAGACTACGGTGATTTTTAATTGAGAAAGTTGAAACGGTCAAGTTTATGATATTTATACTTCAACGATTAAACATGTTCTTCATCAAATAAGAAACCTATTTTTTATAACAAATGAAACAGAATGTTTCACATAAACAATAAATCATAATAATAATAATAATAATAATAATTTATTTATCCTGTAAGACCATACAGTTAGGTATATGACAAGTCAAGTTACATGAATTTATATAATATATAAAAAAGAAAAATTACATTACATTTATAATACAAACAACATACAAATTACAGTTAAAGTCAAGCAACGATTATAGTAGCATTAGGAATTTAAATATTCAGCCACACTATAAAAACATTCTTGTATTAAGAAATCTGTTACATTCTTTTTAAAACTTCTAATAATCTCTATTTGTTTGAGATGTTCTGGTAACTTATTGTAAATACGTATACCCATATACACAGGATTTCTTTCAAAGACAGACAAGTTATGGGATGGTGTACATAAATGTTCTGCACCTCTAGTGTTATATGTGGTAATTATTATTTTTAATGAACAGTTCGCTATTTCCTCGTACAAAAGTACTATTTCTAATATATATATATATATATATATATATATATATATATTATAGTGGTGAGAGGTAATTGAATCCTCTCATGTGGTCTAATGCTACTATACACCAGACATCATAGATGTCTCCGTGGTGCATAGCGACTTGCCATTTTGCAAGTACCGAGAGCGGCGACCTTCAGCCCTTGGTGGACTTAACCTATATACTGTTATTATACATGATTTGCAGGAAACAACTACTCAGCGGGCAAATACCCCGACCTGCATTGAATTACACCTTACAAATCATGAAAAATTGGTAGCCAATGTCATTTGTCAACTCCCTGACCAGACATAGACCGGTTTCGAACTTATTAGTTCTCCTCAGTATGCCATAGGTCATGGAGCAGACAAATGACAGTGGCCAACCTGCTAGTCTTATACAGACTAATGTAAATGGTATAGTGGTGAGAGGTAATTGAATCCTCTCATGTGGTCTAATGCTACTATACACCAGACATCATAGATGTCTCCGTGGTGCATAGCGACTTGCCATTTTGCAAGTACCGAGAGCGGCGACCTTCAGCCCTTGGTGGACTTAACCTATATACTGTTATTATACATGATTTGCAGGAAACAACTACTCAGCGGGCAAATACCCCGACCTGCATTGAATTACACCTTACAAATCATGAAAAATTGGTAGCCAATGTCATTTGTCAACTCCCTGACCAGACATAGACCGGTTTCGAACTTATTAGTTCTCCTCAGTATGCCATAGGTCATGGAGCAGACAAATGACAGTGGCCAACCTGCTAGTCTTATACAGACTAATGTAAATGGTATAGTGGTGAGAGGTAATTGAATCCTCTCATGTGGTCTAATGCTACTATACACCAGACATCATAGATGTCTCCGTGGTGCATAGCGACTTGCCATTTTGCAAGTACCGAGAGCGGCGACCTTCAGCCCTTGGTGGACTTAACCTATATACTGTTATTATACATGATTTGCAGGAAACAACTACTCAGCGGGCAAATACCCCGACCTGCATTGAATTACACCTTACAAATCATGAAAAATTGGTAGCCAATGTCATTTGTCAACTCCCTGACCAGACATAGACCGGTTTCGAACTTATTAGTTCTCCTCAGTATGCCATAGGTCATGGAGCAGACAAATGACAGTGGCCAACCTGCTAGTCTTATACAGACTAATGTAAATGGTATAGTGGTGAGAGGTAATTGAATCCTCTCATGTGGTCTAATGCATTGGCACAAATGACATTGGCTACCAATTTTTCATGATTTGTAAGGTGTAATTCAATGCAGGTCGGGGTATTTGCCCGCTGAGTAGTTGTTTCCTGCAAATCATGTATAATAACAATATATATATATATATATATATAAATGTTAGAAAGGTAGTCTTGACTGACTAGTTAAGGTACAAACATAAAATTTATTGAGGTTGCAGTCAGTGATAAGGTATTTTGGCCAATACAAAAAGAAAACTCTTTGTTATTGTCAAGCTTTCGCTAATGTTTATTAGCTTTCTCAAGACATTAACTTGAGGTTAATTTGATAAACCTGCGTCGAAACACATGGCAGGAAAATTTCTTAAAACGTAACTAGTGGTCGATCCCACACACATAGCTACACTCCCACTGTTATAAATAAAACATTTAACTTAAGTTTAGTTACACATGTTAATAAAATCTGATTTAAATTTCATTTAAATTAATTAACAAAATGGACTCAGTTGAAACTATGCTGAAGCCCAGAGCCCTCTTACAGCTTTAGTTCTTTAAATAGTTGTTTACAAGGCGAAAGACGTGCTACTCCTGATATAAACCTAATTGCCTTTTTTTGTAACCGAAAAACTCTAATGCTGTGGTGGGAACAGCCCCAAAATATTATGACGTACTTAATTCTTGAGTAGAATTGCGCGTAATAGTAAGATAACATAATGTCTTTATTACTTAACTCCTTTAACCTATACAATGCGTAACACATTGAAGATAGTTATTTACATATGACATCAATATGTGTTTCCCATTCTAAGTTGTTCTCTAAATATACTACCAAAAATTTCCTGCTCTATTGATTTTCCATTATTCTTTATTAAAAATGATTCATTTATTGTTTTGGATCGAGGAGTAAAACTTACAAAATGTGTATTATCTATGTTTAGAAACAGCTTATACGTGTTAAACCATAATGTAAATTTATTGAGCAGCATTTGTGTGTTTTTGATAACATCAGATAGGCTGTCGCTAGAACATAAGAGACTATTCTCATCAGCAAACATCACCAAGTTTCCATCAGACACATTTGGCAGATCATTTACAAACAAAAGGAATAGCAAAGGACCAAGGACAGATCCTTGCGGTACTCCATACCTAATATTTAGTTGATCAGATCTTATTTTATCTATTTCTACTAACTGTGATCGACCTGTCAAATATGTCCTTAGTAACTCGTTGATTTTGCCTCTCATGCCGTATACATCTAGTTTTGCTAGAAGTATCTCATGGTCAACCAAATCGAATGCTTTATTCAAATCCATAAACAGTCCCACATTTTTTTTATTTTTGTCAAGGTTTTCATATAGTTTAGATAAGAAATTAAATATTGCAGTTTGAGTAGATCTTTTCTGCCTAAATCCATGTTGGGCATAATGTAGAATATGGTATTTAGTAATAAAACTTATTACCCTAGAAGATATTACTCGCTCGAGAATTTTGGATAGTGTAGACAATAATGATTTAGGTCGATAATTTTCTACTTTACATGTATCTCCTTTTTTATGAATTGGTACAACCTTTGCTACTTTTAGAATTTCTGGGAATGTACCTTCCAACAACATCATATTAACTAGATAAGTTAAAGGAGCTAAAATGTAATTTATGCAGTATTTTAGGATGTTAGCGCTAATGCCATCCACACCTACAGAATTTGAATTTTTCAAACTAGTTATTATATTAAACACTTCCGCTTCACTGACTGGATGAACAAACATAGTTGGTACATACATTTTATCGTTAGACTCAATGGATTCAACATTATCGGGTAATTTGTCATGTAGTTTTTTTGGCATGTCAGTAAAATATAGGTTAAAGTGAGACGCAATTTCTTTGGTGTCAATTATATTTCTTTCTTCCGTTTTAATTTTATTAATGTTATAATAGTTTTTGTTTTTTTTTATTTTGAATTGTATTATTGATTATATTCTTGCTGTTTTAGACTTATTTTCTGCTTTTAAGTAAAGGCTATCATTATACACTTTCTTTGCTGCTTTGAGTACAATTCTGTATATATGTTTATACTTTCTATAAAAGTTTATATCAACGTGGTTCCCAGTAAATATCATTTTATTGTACAATTCATTTAATTTTTGACTGGAAATGCTAATTCCCCTTGTAATCTACGGTTTATTGTTTTTATTTCTAGTGCAAAGATTCTTAAGCGGGAAAGCAATATCTATATAATATTTTAATATGTTGACAAATATTTCAAAATCCTCATTGACATATTTACTGCTATATACTTCGTGCCATGATTCCTTAGATATATAGGACATAAACGTATCATAATTATATTTACTAAGTGATCTTGTAATTGAATAACTCTTTTCAATATATTTGAGCCGAATGGTCAGATAATGCATTATGGACTACATCACATTTTAAATCAATAGAATTTGAACTGGTACACATATAATCTATGCTAGTTACAGAATTTTTATAAATTCTTGTTGGCTGATCTACCATTATACTAATATTGTAAGAATTTAGTAAGTCTTGCAGTTCTTTAGATGCATTTATCTTTGATACATTATCTAAATCCAGTTGGTCAATATTTAGATCACCACATAGTATTATTTCAGATTTACTATTATTACACAGAAAATTCAAAATTTTATTTAATTCTTTGAAAAATTCTTTCAACTTGTTGTCAACTGGAGATCTATATATCGATATTATTTTAATAATTGATTGGGATAAAGTTATTTCTATTCCGCACACTTCTATAATTTTCTCTATACAATGATTTTTTAGATGTTCAATTTCCCTCGTTTTATTTATTACACTGTTTTGACAAAATATGGCAGTACCTCCATTTTTAAAAGTAGATCTACAAAATATGCTACATAGACTGTAACCACTAATATTAAAACTACTTATTTCATAATCATTTAACCAATGCTCAGAAGTGCACAAAATATTAACATTATTTGATTTTAACAAGGCTTCCAAGTGTTCAATTTTGTTTCTAATGCATTGTACATTTTGATGCATAACTCTGAATTTATTGTTTTTAAAAATTGTTTTGTTTATTTGCTACTTGACACAGTCTGTAGTAAATTTTATCTTCCTTTTTAACGCATCTATTTTCCTCAAATATACCGGGCAATTGATGTCAAAAATCTTGATTTCATTTTTTGACCACCTTGACATCAAGCAAAATACCCTCATGATTCAGGATCGAATTTTGTTTTATTATTATATCTTCCAGTACTTCTTTGTCTAAGGCCTCCTCCAAATCCACAATTTTAATTTTTGGGTTTTTTTGTTCAGGTGTTTTTATTTCATAGGTTCTCTTTAACTTTTTTTCAGCGGCAATTTTTATTTTATCAACTTCCTCCTTACTTTTGCATCTTATCAATATCCCTCCATCTCTTGCATCTCTAATTTGTGTTATTCCAACTTCAAGCACATGTACAATAACGCATCGAATCACAAATTCACAAGTTGAGACGTCGAGATATCGTCGCTGCCGTGATATCAAGGATTTTGTCAGGATTCACTTGATGACAAATGTATTGAGAGTGTGGTAAGTGCGCTCAGTCTTTCGTCACCCATAACAATGCGCAAGAACCTCTTGATTCGTTTCAAAGTCGAAAAAGATCTTTCTACGCATGCAGTCGTAACTGACATCGTAGCAAGAACTGTTAGAAGATAGTTAATAGTTGGAAAATAGGCTCCATCACCTTTTTCCAGCACCTCTAGAACCTCGATATCTTTTTCCAGCAATGTAACTCGCTTACACCGCATACTGTACTCGGTCTTTAGCGCGGAAAATGATACTCTACCATCAAAATATAAAGAAAGATTCTTCAAGTCCTCCGCTTTTTCATTCGCAGCGTATCCAGGAAGTAGTATTTGGAAGCTCCGTAAAATCACCGCCTTTTGAATGAATTTCTCTGATAAATTCAGAATCAGAGTATCACTGCATGGAATAAAGACTGAAACCTTGCGATATACTTCAACACAATCAGTTTCACAGAGCTCACGGAACACGGAGCTCACGAGAAGCACGGTTGAAAAATAGGCGGGTAATTTAAATAATCTTTCTAAAGTGTCTTTTTTTACTTTTGAGATGATGTATACTTTAATCAAATCTTGCACAAAGCGTTCACACTCGCGAAGATCAGTATCATTTTATTATTTTTTAAAATTGTACGAAGGTAGTATAAAGAAAATGTAATATACAGTATGTCTGTCACGTACGAATGAACTTTATATTAGGTGGTATATTAAATTTATGTAAAGATATTTTTAATTAAGACTATTAGGAAATGAGTGAAAGTTTGGTAATCGAACGTTTCCGACTGCGAATACCGATTTGAGTAATGAAAATAAAAAAATACGTCTAGCATATTATAAAGCGTTTACAATGAAAACAAACGATAGAAATATGGCGCGTTCTGAGGTCTACAGTAACGTCACAGTCCCCGCCCATTAATCCAACCGTATGTTTGAATCACTTATCGCAACAAACTCTCGCAAACCACTAGCGCGCATACAGGCTAGCATTACGCTGAACGTCTGAGCAAGCAGGTGACGTCACAGACGCTAGCCTCGCTGAAAGGTACGTTTTCTAGCCTCGCTCGCACAACAAATTTGTATTGCGTATTATGAGGGTTAATTTTTTTTTTAAATTTTTTTAATGGGTGATATGTTAATCTGACGATTGTGTCATGTTTCGGGACCGGTCCATGGCGACAAATTGAAACGACGGCGGAAACGCCGTTGCACAACAAACATAAACCCTCCCGATATCAAATACTCCTCGGCTACGAACGCACGATGTTCTCTCGTCCAGATAATCATTGTGACAAATGGCGTATCTCCACGAGTTGAACGACCTCTCCTATCCGTTCGCGTATACTACCCGTCCCAAAAGCACCCATTCATTCTGCCGCACCCCGTTGGATAATTTATATTGTTAAAAATGAAGACAAAATGTGAATTTGTACTTAAATTATTACGGTTGCTCAATGAATTTTTTTTTATTAAAAAATATTGAATATATTAAAAGTTTGGTGACCATATTTGTACTCGCTACTCGTAATATTCGCTATCGTTTTGAATTTTCCAAAAAAAAAAAAAAATAGAATCATTTTATTTATTTTCAAGGTATATTATGGTAAATTCTTCAAAACCAATTTTAGTCGTGTGTTGTCAGTATTCAAATAATCGATTTTACAATCTGATAGCACATCGCTTGTTTCTGCGAGAAGTAGAAAGAAAAGAAATGTATGAAATGTGGGGATCAAAGTTGACACTTCACTTTAAAGTGCGTGGGCCGAATAAATCCGTCTAAATGCTACAATAAGCGTTCAATTCGGTCAGGCATATTGGAATTATCCTGGAAAATATGAATGTCGTGTAAAAGTCTGTTTACCAATTAAAATTTTACATTTGTAGAAATAAATAATCAGCTTTTCTATTTGAGGCAATTGATGTTGATTATATTAAAAATACATAGTGTTTTCAAAAATAATTCAACATTTTAATGAATGAAATGTCGATCCCAGAGGGATCAGATGAACATTCATAAACTTGAAATTCCTTACTTGCTTGAAATTAACACTAACTCTTAGCTAATTCGCCAGGTGGTAAACGCTCAATATTTTAATTAAAATTTATGAATTTGCTATCAAGTTCCAGCTAGTTTCAGACATATTGCAATAAGTCGCCACCAAATGGAGCCATTCGACAAGTTGTGAACGTTTTCTTCTGCAATTTGATAGACTGTATAACGATGTAGGATTTTCTTGTATTCACCTATGCCGTGCTGATGAGAGCCAACAATCTCGATACTAGTCTGCGGCTGGTGGTACACGACAGCTCTGCACTGTGTGATACTTTCTATAGAATTAATCTGTCTGCTAGGGGGCTTATTGCAATCAGATTTTTGTTTTCCGATTGAAGACGTAGTATGTCGCAAGTTTTAGAGCATTATTTTCATTCATTCCAAATTGCACATTATGTATCTTGATGGGTGGCAATACATTTATTTCCTTTCATAGGAAACAGTGGAATATTTGGAGTATTTTACTACACATTTATTATTTTTGTAATAATTAAACCAATTTGTGTTGTCTTATATTTTGTTAATAATATGTTTTACTACACACAAATAAACAAAAGTGGGCTACATTTAGACTAGCAGGTATGAGGTTGATCCGGAAGTAACATCAGCTTTTTCTTAAACATAATGACTACACTTTTTTTAAGGCTTCTTACTAAGCATAAGTGCAACAGTTTTCCAATTTAGAAAATCCCAAGAAATGTGAGATATGGTGATATCAGGTTCAATAGGAAGTGGCATTTTCGTTCCTGTTACTCTAAAAGTAGTCTACTTTTGTGTAATTTATGTGTATCAAAAACGAAATTTTTACACTCAAATGCAACCATAAAATTGGGGGTGTACGTTGACTTGTGGCCATCCGGTATAAATACACTGGAAATAGCTTTTCTGAGGGAACCAAATAACGCAAATCGGAGAATAGCAAATTTGTTTCAGCATTAATACTGTTTTTTTACAAGTGGGAGCTCCGGAACCGACACTGGTCCAATGTCAAATTTTCAATATAAACCGGATTAAATGGAGAGAAATTATGTTTTAGTCCATTCACAGAATTATTGCAGAGAATAAACCTTTTCCTTGTGCTGTGATGAACGACTTTTATAGATTTATCCGTCTCCTTCAAAATAGATTTTCGTTTGCCATTGTATGATTTTTTTTCATTGAAATATACTGACTTAACTTTGTCACATTTTAATCTTACCTTAACCTGACTTCTCCTAAAATAATGTTACCCTTATCCTATTCTAACCTCAAATGGATCTAATTTAATCTAAAAGGGAATCTGCAGACTAACAATCCAAAGAAATTAACGTTTTGCGGGCTTAGGCTTTAAAATAACGTTCTGTTGAGTTAGGTTACTTTAGAGTCAGTATTCTACCTGATTACGTCGATTTGAGGTTAGAATTATATAAGGGTAACTTTTTCTCACACCCTATATCCCCATGCTTTAAACCAGTATGTTGCGGGGAAAACCTTACGCGGGCAAATAATGTTGGTTTTAAAAGGAAAGTTTCAATTTTTATACAGTCGTTGGCCAAGACACAAAAAAAAAACAGTTGCGTCTTCTACAATGCTTTCTATATGTCCTAACATGATAGACAGTTTCTGAGGCTCAATTTCACTGCGTAAAATTGCATAGGAAGCAGCTATTAATTCCCCAATAAGAGAATAAAAATACAAGGTATAACCTTTGTTTCTCTTAATATTGTATAATGTATACGTGAGAAGTTCCGTAGCTTTCTAAACTTTTAGTTTAATTTCATAGCAATTTGTTAATGGCTAAGTAAACAAAGCTACGTTTGGCACTGTATCAAATTCCCAATAATTTGCAAACAAAAGCTTTGTGAGAACGAAATGTCAGTCCGAAACACAGTATTTTACTTAAAAGTAAGAGTGCCTGGTAATTAAATAAATAGCTTTATTTCGTTCATTTAAATCCTCAAGTATCTATTTTTAACGTTATTGTTCACACTTTCACACAATAATTTAGCATATGTTAGTCTACATTATTTGCAAAACTAATGGTCCAGGTCAGATAGTTTATTTTTTCGAAAAATTCCTCAGTGCATTTTGTGAACGTAATAATTAGGAGAAAAATAGTGGGAATTAGATGTATATGTTTTGGAAAGCAAATTTAATTTAGAACCTGTTGAAAAAAGGGCATGAAAGTGCCGAAAACAGGTTTTCTCATGTTTTCGATGCGAAAGAAAATTTTTTTTATACAAAAAAATACTACGAAATAGTTCGTAAAAGACGTAGATATAGAAAGTTTTTGGCAATTAAAATCGGTCAATAACTTTTTGCACAAAAAATAAAAACCGTTAAATATGACCATTTTTGCCATTTAATTACAGGGACTGTAATTATCGTAGGAAGTTGTTTCGGAGCTTAAATTGTAGCTTTTATTGGTACATACCTACTCTAAAAATTTCATGCAAAAATATTAATAACTTTTAGCGGAAATAGCGCAAATGCAAATAGAGGTGTTTCCGAAGAACGACGTGGAAATGGTAAAAAATGGTCATAGAACGATTTTTCAAAAAGCTGTTTTCTTCTTATGAAATTCTCTACCACTTTATTATCTTTAAATTTTCCTAAGGTTTCGTTTAGTACCTTAAAAACGCATTTGAAAATGGCTATTTTAGAATTTTGAGCGTTCGGACGCTCGAGCGGAGGGGAGGGGAAATAACGTGTGGTGGGGGAAGTCTCTCCCGCAACCGGATTTGGAGCGCCGCTAAATGATCGCGTTTCGTTTTCGGCGCTTTTTTTGCGCATGCGTTACCTAGCATCTGCTCCGAAAAGACCGACCGGGTTTTTAGGAATACATTCATAAAGTATTTGGTGAAACTCCTCATAGAAAACTGCAAAATCAACATCTGTACTATCGCTAACAGTATCCCAATTTGCCTCCCTAACTTTAAAATACAAGTTATCACTACTTCCACATCCAGATTTTGTATCCAAGTCTTATGCACACTAAATCCCAATGTAATATTTTATTCTCTTTAATAATAGAGTGGGGGTGGTAGAGGGGGTGGCTAATGTAAAAAAAATGTTCTTGGTTCATTCTTAAACAATAGGGTGGGGGTGGAAATGGGGGTGGTAGAGGGGGTAAATAATACCAAAATAAATTTTAGAGGCCCTTGGTTCAAATCCTAATTTAATTTTTTACTAACGCAAAACATTTTTTTTTTACTTCCTTTCATAACAGTGTGGGGGTGATAGTGTGGGGGGACGTGGCTGATGCCAACAAAAATTTTGAGACCTTAACTTTTCATACATGCCCTAAATTGCAATTTTATGGACTCTTACTTGCTTGATTTACCCCCGAACCCTTCAACGGAATTAGATCAAAATATAATCTAGGTCCAGATCTCGTTACAATACCTAAGTGTAATAAATTTCAAGTCAAAATCATAAACGGTTCCAGAGTAAACGTGCGCACAAAAAAGTTACAGACAGACTGACAGACAGACCGACAGACAGACAGACAGGAATTTTTCAATTTTCATTTTTCAAACTTAAAATCTCGACGTTTCATGACATTTTAAGCCTATTTCAACAAAAAATAAAAAAAAAAAATTTGCGTTACTATACTTCCACTGGACGTGGAAGTAATTACATCTTCTAAAGTTATATTTCAGATCATTGTTTAATTTACAACCCTTATTTGTAACTACATTATCGCCGAGTAATATAATAATAAATTATGGCTGTTTTCCGGCAGCCACACGACACTAATGTTACAATATTGTTCCCTCTCATTATATATTAACTAATTTATAACTGTTTTTAACACAAAAATTACAACTTGTAGCTCAACTAAATTTTTTTTAAAATTTGGGTCACTAATTACCAGAAAATAAATACTTCAGAACTAAAAAATGTATTTTCTTTGGCATCTCCAGAGTCACCGAAGAAACTGGCTCAAAAATCTAAGAATTTGTACTAGATAAAGCAGATGCAGCCCCAAAGATTATGCACTTCCATACCACAAAATTCAAATTAAAGGCTATCGGTTTGTTCCGCGATATACTCGAATCGCAGATATTCGCTACCAAGTAGGTAAGGTAAAAATAATTGCTTTCACCCACTCAGACTTTCACCCTTTTCACCAAACATTTATGAATGTAGAGAGTAGTGTAGCTGTAGTATGCAAAAAGACCTTGTAACTAACAGAAAACTTGCCAAATACCTTTTGATACCTAATGTGCTGAAGATGTAAGACAAATAAATGTAACACAGTTTTGTGTCTGCATTTTATTTTGATATAAATTTCGATTTTGTATTAAAACTGCGAGTACAATTTTATGAACGGTAGAATGTTTAAGTCCATTTAAATGTTTACTAAATCACAGAGAACGCAATATTTGATTTAGACACAAATCTCTACGATTAAATATGAATATTTTCAGGAATGGAGAAGTTAGACTCATGAGGACGTATTTTTGTTTATAATTTTCTGTACTAGTGGTTTCTAGAAATACGTGAGCGTAAGCAAGTTTCATGCACAAAGTGTTGAAACTCTCAAATGCATTAAACACACAAATCTAGCCAGAGGGAACATTTCAGGCTTATACTCGGCTTTAACCTGCTCAATTATTCAAGTACTTAGATCTTGCCAAACACAGTCTCGCATTCTCAAATACGGAGGAACAATACATTTTTTATTTTATGCCTTTCTCTGTTGGTTCTTTTAGTAAAGTGTTTTGCAACGACAAAAATGCTATTCAACGGTATCCTTGAATATTGCCTTACTGCATATTTCGAATGCAGCATATCCTTTTTTTCTGTTATAAAATTTTACTATGCGTAGAGTACAATAAGTTTTATTTTCTTATCTGATCTAAACCTTGTTCAAATTGGTGACTCGCAAAGTACAGTTATTAGGATCAATAGTTTTCAATGCATATATTTATTTATTTATTTTATTTATTTACATACACCATCTAACAGCCAAGGCCAATTATTGGATGGGAAAATACAGGTTTATGAACAAATATCACAAATTACAAATTAAAAAGTCAAACAGAATAACATATAATATAATTTTTAACAGGCGAGGGAAAATAAAAAAACAGAGAAACAGAAAAAACAGAGACTATGCAAAAAAAAATAAGAACTATTGCACAGTATTCAGTGTCTTAAGTTTATTTATACTACAATTAAATATGTCAACTATGTCTTGCAGGTTGTTGTAATTATCACATAAAGTGAAGCGGTGAATGTTTTAACAAATTAGTTCTCGGTCTGGTAAAATAGAAGGTAATGTTATGACGAGCCTCGGTTCTTGGTACACGAAAACATATTTGTTCTAATATGTGAGGGCAGCGAGGAGGACAGTCTATGTTATTATTCAGTATTTTATACAGAAAAATTAATGACTAATTCTGCGATCTTTCAGGCTAGGTAATGAAAATCTATCAAGCAGAAGGCTTTGTGGTATTCCAATTGGTGGATATACCCTATCTTCCTTAAAGGATAAATACTTTAGAAAACGTCTTTGCACTGCCTCTAAGCTGTAGATATTGATCAAATAGCTTTAATTCCATATTGGTGAAGCATATTCAAGTTTTGATTTGATCAAAGTATTAAAAAGAAGTGTTCACGTCAGTAAAGCTGATTGAATTTCTTATCATAAAGCCCAAATTTTTAAAAGAAGATTGTATTAGGTTATTGACATGTATATTAAAAGTTAATTCACTGTCATAGATGACCACAAGATCTCTTATATGGTTAGGGCGGTGTAAAGTGTTACCATTTAATTGATAATATTTAGTAGTGGATTTTATTTCTATAGTAAGACACTTCTCAACATTTAGTGGGAGATTATTCAATTAGCACTAATCATTCACACTTTGCAAATCGTTTTACAATTTTTCGCAGTCTGCCTCAGAGCTAATATTGCAAAACAACTTCATGTCATACCCAGAAAGTAAATAGCATACATATTAATTATCCATATCATTAATAAATTATATGAAAAGGAGAGGTTCCAGAATATAACCCTGGAGAACCCCTAATATAACTGATATTTCGAATGACTTTACATTCCGACATTCAACATATTGTATGATACTGTACTAATATTAATGCAACTACGTTGATTGTTTTGTAATTTGCGTTTTTTATTAAAATTATGATTTTATCGACCAAGTTTGGGAGAAACATAAATATTTTTTCTTGACAAGAAAGTAGCGTGAATGTGTATGTTTATGTTTGTTTCTATGTATTTATATTTGCTGTCCCCATTGAAGATATATGCTCCTAATAGAATTAGTGACCCTTTCTGTGCTCTACTCTATAAACATACCAGTTTATCTAATCTAATCTAATCTATCTAATATCTGAAGTTTACGATCGGTTCATAGCAAGTGCTAATCGCTTTTCTAACTTTATGAATACACTGTACTTTTCCTAATTGCTTTAGCGATCGATGTTGTATCATCCCTAAAATATTACGATTGGTTGAGTAGGAACATATAAAATCTACAATCTTCAGTGATAAAACTGAACGTTGTTATGGCCATTTAATTTATCAATAATGACATTTACAATATCAAATTCAATATGTGCAAATAATTGTTTTACTTGATATGAACCAATTTTTTTATTTACACAAAGTTTTATTGTAATAACTCAAAAAATAATATATTGCAAATATATTTGGATACTCATCTTTCGTGCTTTAAATGAACTGAAACTTTTCATTGCTACTTTCCCTCTATTCTAAAGTAATTTCGAAGGTTCTAGCAATCTCATAACATTTAAAGTCATTATTTATTCTCTCGAAAAACCCTCCTTTGAATAGATAAGTTGGTTTAATTAAACGTATGATTTCCAGCCGTCGCCGACCCCAGAGCATCAACTCAGAAGATGGTGGCCGTCCTCGGTCACGTGACAACGGAAGTTTTAGGTCTGCCGGAAGTGGCTGTGCCAAGCTGAAACGCCATAACGCCTGCAGACAGAAAGTCCGAGATCCGGCCCTTGTCATCGAGACCAGGCAAAACAGTCAAAACGCAGATCGCACGGTAAGTGAATTTTAATTAGCATGCTAATAAGATTTACCCGGAATCTCCACATATCCGTTCGTTATTCGAAACTCAACAGCTTTAAGGGAATTTAAATGTACGTGCATTGCGGTTACAGAATTATATCCAGATTCGGCAAAAATAGTTTTACATATGTACAATAATGTACATATTTTGAAAAAACGAATGCAAGAAAAAAGGAATAAGAGGACGAGATATGGATATACCCCCACCGTCTAGTCCGTCCTTTACATCGCTTACATGAAAGCGAGACAGATGATTGTTATATTATTAGCGCACGAATGAAAGTTTCTCGACCTCCCCTCTTTCGGTTACCGCATTTCACCTAGTTTGCAGCAACAATACCGATGCCCTGTATTGATATGCGACAAGGTGATAAAAACACGATTTAAGGTGTGAAGCCTGCTGGGAGTAGTACATCCTACGTTCTGTTCCTAATTCTTGTTCTCTTTCTTGCACTCGTTTACTTCAGGATATATAAAAATACTTTTGCCAAATATGTATATGAGATTGTTCATTCGATTTGAATTTGCTGAAGTACTGAATATTCATCATTCGCGCTGTGAAATACTTTTTACTAATATGATTGTCATTTGTATTTAATTATCGATTGGCAGTTTGTGAATGACCGGAAGAAAACAGCTGGCATATTTTCCGAAACAAGAGGTGTGCCTTCCAGACGGAAATTATTGGAAAACTGAATATCTGCACTGTAGTTCAGTGTAATCATCATAAAATGCTATTGAAACATAGTCAGAATTACACGAATTATAAGCGTCGATTTTGAAATTTTAAGTTAATTTCAGCGCGTCTTGTTATATCTCCATACAATGAAATTATAGGTGCGAGTTTTTAATTACCACATTTTGTTTACATTCCTTATACGAGAGAGTCATCTGTTTCTCGAACATTGTTAAATTCATAAAAAATAACTGAAGGAGTTCCGATGTCTTAACAAAATTAATTTGTGAATAGATAGAATATATAGTTAGTTAATCACTCTAAACGTTCATATTATGAAAATATATTAGACATTTTCCATAATTGCAATAGAAAGTTGTTGGGTTAACGTCCATTTAAAAAAAAAACAATTTTTTTAAAATGCCAACGTTTCGGAATTATATTATGCCTTCCTCAGGGCCTACAATAAATATAAAATTATAAGTACAATTTAGCAACAGACGAATTAAAAAATATATTTTTTTTACATACATTAGACTTATAAGTTAAAAGTCGTTAAAGTGTTTGTTATTACATTAAATTAATTAAACTATTAACTGACAAAAACATTTAATAAAAATTATGATATGGAAATTTATTAAAAGCAATAAGTACTTACAATTAATATCTTTAGTTTTCCGCGTTGAATTGCAGTCTAAAGTAAAATAAAATGCAGGTGTCACTGATACATACAGTGATGTGATTCCAGGAAGTAAAATAATTGTTAATAAGATAAATGTTGCAGACAATTCCACTCTTAACGAAGGTTTGTCCGCAAGTGAGGATCAAAAAACATTTAAGAATTTAAAAAGTTTTATATAAAAAATATTCATCTTTCTTTTTACTATGAAAAATTATTTGTGCATTTAAACATGTTTTTTAGTGAAATTATTTTTCTTATTAGGTTGATGTAGGAACAATTAAGATTTTCAGTATCTTTTATCCAATTTATTGTTTTGTATTTTTTAATATTTATCATTTCTTGGAAAGTCCTTTTATATAATATATGTTGTTTTACAACTGCTTTAGTGTATGTAAATGAAAAGTTGTGTCCAAAATTGTTACAATGTTCCACCATTGACGTATGATTTAACATATTCTTCTTATTGACATCTTCTTCGTGTTCCTTAATTCGAATTTTTGTGTATCTATCCGTTTATCAACATAAGATTTATTGCAATTTTGGCAAGGTATTTGATATACGACGTTTGACATATATTCCAAAGAAGTTTTTGTCCTCAATTTCGAAAAATGCAATTTTCCTATTGTATTTTCATTCTTATTAGCAACAGTAACACTATCATTGTCTAATATATGTTTTAACTTTTCAGAAAGACAGTTTTGTATATATATATATAAAATGTCAAACGTCGCCAAAATTGCGATAAATCTTATGTTGGACAAACGGGTAGATATACAAGGACTCGTATTAAGGAACACGAAAGAGGCATCAAAAAGAAGAGTATGTTAAATCCTGCGCCATTGGTGGGACATTGTAACAATTTTTCATTCACAGACACTAAAATAGTTGTAAAACAAAATATATTATATAAAAGGACTTCCCAAGAAATGAAAAATATTTAAAAATACATAACAGTAAATTCTTGAAAAGATACTGAATATCTAAATTGTTCCTACATCAACTTAACAAGTAAATTAAGAAAAAAAACATCCTTTTATATATAATTTTTTAAATTCTTAAATGTTTTTTGGTCCTCACTTCTTGCGAACAAACCTTTGTTAAGAGTGGAATTGTCTACAGCATTATTTGTCTTATTAACAATTATTTTACTCACGAAGACACCTGCTTTTTATTTTACTTTAGAATTTAATCCAACACGGAAAGCTAAAGATTTTAATTATAAGTACCTATTGTTTTTAAGAAATTTCCACATCATAATTTTTATTGAATGTTTTTATCAGTTAATAGTTTAATTAAATTAATGTAATAACAATAACTTTAACGACTTTTAAATTCTAATCTGTGTAAAAAAAATATTTTTTAATCCGTCTATTGTTAAATAATACCTAAAATTTTATATTTATTGTAGACCCTGGGGAAGGCACAATATAATGCTGAAACGTTGGCTATTTTAAAAATATAGTTTTCTTTAAAAATAGACCTTAGCCCAACAACTTCCTGCTGCAATCATAAAAACAGGTTATTAATCCTAAATTTTCCATAATGTTCATAAAACACTTCTTTTTTATTCTTTACGAACACTGCTTCCTGATGTCTGACGCTTCTTTGCTACGTGTACAATTGCCTACTGTTTGAATTTCCACACTTTTAATGACATCGAGGCTGAATTCCAACAGACATCGATACGGTTTAAGATTGTTTGTTCAATCTCTCGTAATCCAAAAGGCAACTTTAGTGATGTGATCTTGAAAACTAATTGCCAATAACTAACCGAAGGCCGGAGTTGCGTTTTGTCATCCTATATTCCAGTCACATTCCCAGTTTCACGTTATCCGTGCCCGTAAGCTTAATATGATACTGTGAAATGTGCCTGTGGTACCAGCAAAGTAAACTTATTGGTTTACCTTAGGCATGCCTACGGCCCTTATCATCCGTTATCCAGTTAAATTATGTACGTCGCCATCGCCTTTGACTGATATTATTCGCTTTACTGTGTTCTACCTGTAATCAGTTATAATGCTACAGTATCTAGGAATGATTTTTAGGAATAATAATAATAAGAAACAAAGATGTTACAAGTTAATTATGTAGAAGTAATAAGAAGACGTCGGGAAATCCGTTCTGTACCGCCATATGGTGAATAGGGGAGGTGCATAAACATTTAAGTAGGAAAATAATACTAAAACCATTGTGTAGTAAGACGTATTTTTAACAAAAAAACTTAATTTTAGGCTCATGTATTGGAAATTGCTGTAAAATGGAACGACGCTATTTTGAAATGATAAAATTCATGTATTTAAGAGTAGGTTTTCTGTTTTATCTAATTTTTCTGTAACAAAAATTGTAAGATGTTATTTTTTTGCCCACGCGGTATATTGCGGACTTGCATGGGTTCTCAGATGCATCCTTGAATGTATATGGTACGTGTGTCTATGTCAGAAGTATTGACGTATCTGGAGATATCCAGTCAAATTTACTATGTCCAAAAGGTAAAGTGGCACCAATAAAATCCTTAACGGTACCAAATCTTCAGTTATGTGGTGCGCTTCTTCTTCCGAAATTGATTAAGGAGGTAATAAATTAGATTTTTCTCTGGTGTGATTCCAGTGTTGCACTTAGTTGGATAAGGTCACCTGCACGTCAGTTTCAGATATTTGTATCTAATAGAGTGTCTCAAGGTTTGACAAAGTCTGAAAATTGACACTATGTTAAATCTGAAGAAAATCCCGCAGATTCGGTATCTCGAGGAGTTTTCCCATCATTGTTAAAAAACAACAAATTATGGTTTTGTGGGACAGATTGGCTATTAAAATTCAATTTTCCTATAGAAGAAATTTCCGTTTTAGATGACCTTCCAGAGCGAAGAAAAAATGTGATGTCTCGGTCGTAGATAATGAACCATTCCCACTTTTTTTTAAATACTCTGACCAGTTACTAACATTCTGTATCCGTAATACTATAATTTCTCCAGCCCAACATGGTTTTGTAAAAAATAGAGGAGTGGATACAGCTTTAAATAACTTTCATGTTGAAATTACAAATGCCCTTGACAAAAAAATTTGCCCATTTGGTCTATTTATTGATTTTTCTCGCGCATTTGACTGCGTAGATCATCAGTTACTACTAGAGAAACTTAGATATGGAATTAGAGGAACACAATTAGACTTCATAAAGTCATATTTAAGTAACCGACAGCAAGTTGTAGTACTAATAAACCACACCACAGGTAGTCCTAGAAAGGCAACTCAAGGTGTCCCACAAGGGCCTATTTTGGGTCCCCTGCTATATATAATCTTCGCCAATGATTTAGTTTTTTTCTTGAGAGACATTAATAATTTGCGGACTATATGCTATGCCGATGATACAATTTCTTAATTTCAGAAACTAACACCAGTTTAGCAATAAATTCGGCCGAAAATGTTTACAAAAAATGTGTACTTTGATCTGAAAAAAAAATGTATAAACTTAAATAAAGAAAAAAATATTTCAATACTTTTTAAAAACCATAATTACCAAGGTGAATTAGACACTCGACCGTCGGATTACTTTAATGTTATGACTCAGGCAAAATATTAGGAATCACCTTCGACTGCACTTAAAGTGGGATATCCACATAGATAAGCTTTGTGACAAACTTCGGACCTGTTGTTATGCACTACGGTCACTGACAAACCACTGCAGTCAGTACATTCTTATTAGTTTGTATTACGCAAATTTCCACTTTCATATACGATATGGAATTACTAACTGGGGTACTAGTAGACATTGTCAACGCGTTTTTATTCTACAAAAGTATGCTTTGAGAATTTTAGCTAAACTGCCAAGAAGAGAATCTTGTAGACCAACTTTCAAAAACTTAAAAATCTTAATATTATCTAATACTTACATTTATGAACTTAGTTGCTTTGTTTATAAGAACATAACTTTAATCTGAACCAACATTCCACGGCGGGATATCAAAAATGCCTTTATTTTAATGGTTGCAAAATATGGAATGCTCTTCCATCTGATATAAAAGAATCCAAAAATATTCACATTTTTAAAAAAAGACTCAAAACTTTTCTTATCGATAAAACCTGTTATTCACTCGATGATTTCTTTTTATGACTAATTTTACTGCAGTATGTAAAGACTTTTATACTTTTTATCTTTTATATATTTTTACTTATTTTTAATTGTTAGTTTTTTAGTACTTTGACGCTCTCTACAATTATTTGTTTATACAACTAATTGAGAAATAAAGTATATTATTATATTAGTATATTATTATTATTATAACTCTATTGTCCAGAGTATTTGCTTATTGTTTTTTAAAGAATTGCAGATCGTGTGACCGTGATGCTGGTCCTTTGAGTTTGCTGGAAATAACGAGAGCAAAGAAATGTTTGGTGCGAATTGCTCAAAGAGAATCATGGAAGAAATTAATTTGCTTAAGAAAGGCCTAGAAATTAAGAAATGCAAAGTTGCTAGTTTATATCCCTTTCTTTAAAGATTTTCCGCATCTTTTACGCGTGGGTGGAAGATTAACGTTAGTACCTAATAAATTTGAGAAAAAGCATCCTTGCTTATTAGGTGCTAAACATCCATTTACAAGGTTGATATTACAAGCTGAACATAAACAGCTCCTTCATGCTGGACCGCAAATGGTGTTAAGTTCTGCACGAGAAAGATATTGGTCATTAGGAGGAAGGAGGCTGGCAAGAAAAGTTGTGCATGAATGTATTTTGTGCTTCATTTTAGCAAAAAATGGGAAATTTGCCTTCCTCTCATATAATTCCTCAGCCACTATTTCATATTACGGGAGTGGACTATGATAGCGCCGCGCCGGTCCATTCAATATTAAAATTGCGCAAAGGCGTGGTAACCGTACTTATAAAAAGTACATTTGTTTATTTGTGTGTTTTGTTACCCATGCTGTACACTTGGAGATGATCACTGGGTTATCAACGGAAGCGTTCATTGCTACCTTTCGACGATTTATCGGACGCAGAGGAAAGCCATTGAAGGTATACTCTGATAATGGTACAAAAATTTGAACACCTCCTCTTTGTTGGAATTGAACTTTTTCAACTCTAATCCCCCTGATTGCAAAACACTAGAGATGTCCTTACACAATTGAACAGCCTTGTTTACTGATGAGGCCCCCGAGAGCAAATCATCAACATAAAAATCTCTAGCAATGATCTCAGCAACTCGTGGATGTATCACACTACAATCCATTGATAACTGTTTTAAACACCTTACTGCTAAAAAAGGACTGGAGGCTAGGCTAAATTTCATCGTGTTTAAATTATAAATTTGAACTTCTTCAGAAGGCTCGATTATTCACAAAATTCTTTGTAATTTTCGCTGATCTTCTCTCACCCAGACTTGCCTATACATTTTAGCAATATCTGCACAAAACGCAACCTGATAACCACGAAACCTTAATAATAGTGAAACCAAGTCCTCTTGAATTTTAGGACCTACATGTTGAAGTTAATTAAGGGACACTCCAGTATCTGCAGCAGTACCGTCAAACACCACTCTTAACTTGGTTGTGGAGCTATTTTCATTATTACTCCATGATGTGGAAGGTAATAACGCACTTGACTCCTCTCCACATCAGTAACTTTGGTCATATGTCCAACTCGTTCATATTCAGAAAGAAAAGCACAATAATCATCTCTGAATATCTGAGATTTTGCAAATTTCCTTTCCAGAGAGTATAACCTACGCAAAGCTCTTTGTTTAGAATTCCCCTGTTTACTAATGCATTCCTTGAAAGGAATAGTCATTACAAATCATCCGCCTTTTTCCCGTAATGTTAATTATATCTAGTGGAAAGATACATCAAATTATTACTGGTGAGATTAGATTTTGACACTCCAATACTCTCATTTGTTCCAGTTGAGATATTACTGATTGTGTGTCGTGAGCTCCTGCTAAAATAGAAGCATTATTTTAGCAGGAGCCCTCGACTTGTAATGGAACAAAATGTGGTGGTTCCACCCTTTGCACATTTTCCTGCGGTACAATTATAACTCAAATGATTAGTTCCAAAACAGCAAAGACACAACATGTTTCTTTTAATATGAAGAATTCTCATATTTATTGGCAGCGCAAGAAATTTTTTACAGACACTAACTTCATGAGAACCTTTACATTCAACACATACCTCCCTTTTCAATGATTCTTTATTCACTGATGATATAAAAACTTTTTGTTTATTAGAGGATTCTTTACCCTTGATTTTGGTATTCATCTCAAGAGTTTCTAACAAATAAGTCCTCCCTGGTATAAACTGCTTAATATCAGCTAATGAAGATAGCTCCTTTTTAATTTTGTAACCTTTCCATTTTATTAATGTTATACGGTCTAATTTTGTTGCTAAATGAAAAATAATAAGTGAATCCCATGACTCTACTGGTTGCTTTAAATCTCCCAGTACGGGTAAATGTTTGCTTACATTGTCAATAAGATTTCTCAAATCAGCAGACAATTCACGAATCATAACATTTATATCAAAAACGCCTTTGATATGATTTTGCACCAAAAGCCTTATTATCAAATCTTGCGCATAAAATATCCCACGTTATTTGGTAATTATCTGCATTAAACTCTAAAGAAGCTATCACTTGCCTTGCAGATCCTTTTAAAGAATCTCTTAAGTAATGAAATTATTGAGTATTTCCTATGGAAAAGTATTACAATTAATCAAACTCTCAAAAGTATCTTTATATTCTAACCATTTATCGTATGCCCCCCAAAGACAGCCAGATTTATTTGAGGGAACTTTATATTACCCATACCAGAATTGAGAGGATTGCTATGGTGTGAACCTTCGTTTGAAGATGTGAGGTTGAAATTCAGTCAAGCCAGAGCAATTTCAATATGACTGTTTCGTGTTTGGTTATTCCAGTAATAAGCGAAAAATTATCTATATTCGAGGTAAATGTAAGTTCATTTAAAATCCCAAATTATATCAATCTTGCCGATTCTCAGTTTGAATAATAGAATACCGAGTGGCTTCTTACAAATATTTAGATTTTTTAACCCTATACCCCCAAATAAAGAAAAATTTTTATAAGGCGACTAAAAATAATATAAAATTTTGTATGTTAATAGTACATTAGTCACTTTATAGCTAACAATAATGTCATTATTATTTTTTCCCGGTAAAATTTACATAAGGGTAGTGTCCTGGTGAAAAAGTTGTTTCAGCCACGCGAGAAATAAATATGGTGTTACCGTATAGCTTATTTGTCACGATTTTGCCCCCCTGAGATTTATGAAAGTACTGTTTCCAAATTATTAACCATTTAAAAAATGAAATTTACTGGAAATAACAAGGCACGGTAGACCATAAAATAATAATTATATTCTAGATATTTACTTCAAATATTCCGTTCTTGAATTTGAATGTTTATTACAACGAAATTCTAGAGTTAATTATTACTTCGTAAAATAGTAATCTGCTCTCATGCATTCATTGTGGGGATTCATATGAAAGTGAATTATGAGTCTCCTGTTATTCTAGTCGTAACGTAAATAATTTTGCATTCATCAAATTAATTAGCTTGCGTAGAAAAGTACACATAGTAGTTTATAGAATACTTTAATGATTTTTTGCTGAACAATTCAACATTGGAAAAGTATCAACATATCAACATTTTATTTCAATTAGACAATGGTATGTAGTCCTTGCTGCAGGCAGTCATCTTTATAATATAGCATAGTTATAGCTTTATGAAAGGTGTCAAAATTGTTTGCTTCGATCTTTCTGAGGATTTTTTCACTTGTAATCTCCCTAGAGCTTGAATTATTAGGCACTCATCTTTATAATTTAGCATAGTTATAGCTTCATGAAAGGTGTCAAAATTGTTTGCTTCGACCTGCCTGAGGATTTTTTCACTTGTAATCTCCCTTGCCCTTGAATTATTTCCGGAAATTTTTTCGAGGTTCGAATTTTCTTAAAAAATTCGTGAGCGAAAAAAAATTTCCGAATTTTTTATTCAAGAGCGAGGGAGATTCGGTAAGAAAATTTTAAACCAAAATTACTTGACAAAAAAAACTTTAGAAACGTTAGCAAAACCTTATAGGCTGGTGTCGGTGTTGCATCTGATAAACAAATAAGATGGCCTTGAGTAACATTTTGAAATATTTCACTGACAGAAATTTTAATAGCGTGGTGTGAATTATTTTATTACCCATTTTGAGAGAAATGCCGCGTTTTTGACAGGAAAATATTGAGATAATCAAAAAAGAGGTGGACAAACTAATTCCAACAAATACGAAAAGATATAAGGCAAGTATATGGAAACAATTTTTAGAATTTTACCAAGAAAAATCGTACAAAATTGAAGCAGGAATCTCTGTCACAGATCTGGCTGCAATTTTGGAGGATTGGGGGTTTAATATGAAGAAAACAAACGCGGAAGATTGTAAAGAATCTGTTGTGAAGCTGATAAAAATTGTTGATTATTTTAAGTACTTATACAGGGTGATTCGCGAGCAATGCGCCATAGTCTAATGGCTGATAGAGCACTTCAAGGCAAGTCTCAAGTATCTTCGCTGTCAATTGAGCTGCAGCACTGTACAAGAATTTTGGGGGATTATAACCCTCAAGAAGTTAGAGGGTCCATGGATTGGGTTAGAACTTCCACGGACTGGGTTAGAACATTCAACGGACTAGGTTAGGAAGTTCCACAGACTAGGCTGAACGTTCCACGATTTAGGGAGGCTATAAATCCACCACCATCGTCTGTTCCGAAGTCACCACCGTAGCAAAAGAAAAAAAACTTCTAATAGTTTATGTTAAACTTGGGCTTAACGCCCTGAGATTTCTGAGCTACTGAGATCTTGTCGTGAGCACATTACATCACTTATCCGGGCTAGGTAGTGTCTGCGATCTGCTACTCACAGCAGCCCAACGTTTATTTATGTTAGATAACCCTAATAAACTTAATTTCCAACGTAGTTTATGCCAGTAGCAATCATTAACTAATTCCAAATGCTTTAAAAATTCCACTTGTATAGTGCGAGAAACCTATAATTGAGAAGGTGCGAGGAAAGGTGCGAGGTGAGACGCTAAGAAGGCGGACCACGTGGTTGACCTTCTCTCTCATTTTAATGCACGCGACATAATAGACGTAAAGCTTTCATCGAGAAGGGAGATGCCAGATGAGACGCTAAGAAGACAAGCCCCAAACCTTCTCTCTCATTTTAATGCACGCGATTTAAAAGACGTAAGACGTGTTGATGCATCGGCACTACTCACCACTATTCCCACTACGTCTGTGATTGTTTTCATTTATCGTTTTCCTCTACAATACATCTTCTTTCTTCAGTGGAGAATAAAGCACACAGCCGTTGGTTTTTTTCACTACATGTCTGTGTTTTTGTAAAATACAAGTAATATTGCGGCACCAATTTATTCTTTTGGACGCTAGATTTGTGGTCAAAACAAGGCACAACTTCACGAAGCATGTTCTTGCTCCTGATTTAATCCAGATTCTTCCACCAGATATGTCAAATACTTTACATTTTTATGATAGGCTTTAATGTGCTCAGATTCTATGCAAAAAGAACAGAGTCTGTGTGATTTGCTGTTCATTTTATTAACAATTTTTTGGTTACCTGTCATGCTGCTTTCTTGCTGACGTTACAAATACAACACTTCTTTCATACTGACAAGTGAGTTTTATGACATATTCCAAGACACTTGTGATTCCATGGCTAACTATTAACGATTTTTGTGCGGTATTATTTGTCACTGCTTTAAAGAAAATATTATTTTATCTCAGTTTCCCTTTACTGTAGTATAAAGATTGTAATTAATATTATGACCAATTTTAATTCGCCATATTTTTTTATGCGACTGGAGCTATATATAATAGTAATATAAAAATAAGTATACTAAACTTGTTTTAATTTTACTTCTCTCCCATTATCGCGTTCCCCTGAATCCTAGTATGAAAAATGTCAATAATCGATATATTTTTTACCATGTTTTATTTACTATTAAATATTTCATTTTACTAAGACAAGAGGAAAATTAGTCTGCAATCAAAACCGTATACCATTTTTTTTACAATATATTTATATGTACTTTTCCTTTTTCTGTAGTAAGAAAAATTATGTAATAAAAGTATAGTATATTTATTTTAGACAATTATTTACAACTTATTTTACTAGAATGCGGGAAAAATAAATCAACGTAAACTAATAACTAACATTTTTGATAATAGAATAACAAAGTAACAAAAATAAGTAGATTAAATTTTTTTAAATATAATTTTACTTAATAAGTAGATATTACTACAACTCTTACAATTATTGGAAATATTAAACACACAATTGTTTAAACATTATTCGGATGTATTGTTGATTCTTGGCGTTGTTCAAATTCTGTGAATTTGTTTTGCCCATGGCTTTCACCGAGGCTTCGACTGTTTTCCAAAGATTGTTCACCTCTCGTAGCGTAAATTATATTTTGGTAGTGATCCATATCCATCTTAAGGTATGGCTTTATGGACTGGGACTTGCGTGACCGGTAATCTTAACGATTTGCTGTTCTTGAACACTATTTTTGTCAAGTTTGACACTACCGTGGCTCTCGCACAATGATTTGTTACTTGATTGTCTTAACCTCTATTCCTATTTTGGATGTAGATTCTTTTAACAATAAAACAATCGTGTTTTTACTAACACGACTATTCGTATACCATCCTTTCGAAAAATTTTCATTCTAGTTTGGATTGGGGGTCAAAAACAATCTAACCACGGTTAGATCTCCAGGTTTTTCCATAAATTTTTCAAATAATCGTACAGGGCATTCATCAAGATTTTTTTGTGTTTCTTACCAACCACTTACTATCGACTAGTTTTCTTGATCCCTTTTGAATTGTTTTAGTAAATACAGGGTTATGTTCAATTCTGTGAACTCTCCCTTATAGCCTATTTCCATTTTCACTTTAGCCATTGTCCCTTCACCACCCCTCCACGCGAGTTCGTGTGATATTACGTGAAAAAACTTTCGCTGCAAGCCATATTTTAAAAATTATATTGTACTCTTCATTAGTAAGAGCAACAGCACTAGTTTTTCCTTTTGTGGGATCTCTTTGCAGTTGCTGGCGTTTCGCATCACGCGCAGGTCTTGCTGCGGCAAACTCAACGTCTGAGAAAGGATTAAATTTGAGCTGATATTTGATGAAGCATATTTTTTGAAGTTGTTTTGCGGATGAATTCCACATAACCTGAAATAATATTACAGTTGTGAATTGTAACCTCTCCACATAACAAAAATATTTAGTGGTATACAGGGTGATTTGCGAGCAATGCGCCATAGCCTAATAGCCGATAGAGCACTTCAAGACAAGTTTAGATCAAGATGGAAAACAATTTTTGGCCAGTGGTTAAGAAGATACAGGGTTTTATGCATTTAGTCTGAAAATTCAAAGAGTTATATCTCTGCAACGGTTAGATGTAATCGAATGAAATTTACCAGTAACATGGCTCAAATAAACAAGCTTTTAGGAATTATCGGCAGCGTACACGAAGCTAATCCTTCTCACATTCTACCTTTTACACCAGTCCATTTCCACCAGCTGAAGGCACGCGACCGCCCTTTAGCCGACGGTAGCCAAATCTCGGTTCGCGACTGTTGGCGATATGTGACCCGCGAAACACAAATGTGTGATGCGGGTCGCATATGCATTAAGCATACAACATGATGTTGTATAAAACATAGTAAGCCAGAGTTGTACTAATTTGATTTAAAATAAATATAAATATATTTTTCATAATATAAACGCTATTGTCTTATAATTGCTGTCAAACTAGGAAAATTTCCACTTATTAATCACATAGGTAGGTGCTCATGGGTAAGATTTTCAAGAAAATTTATATTTGTCATAGCAACAATGACAAACTAAACGTGTCCGATTGGCTAATAATGATTGGTATAAATTTTCAATAAAATAAATTGTTTCAATTTTAATGAACTTGCCCAGTGGCTCACCATGTTAAGTATTATATATTTTTTAGTATCAGTCAGTTTTTTGCAGTCCTCTTGTCACTTTATATAAATTACGGTTATGTGTAGAGAAAAGGCAAACAGGGGTTGGGTTTCGATTGTAATAAAGTGAAGGACTACGCCCGCACAGTGCATTAATGCTACTAGAACAATTGTCGTAAGTATGAGAAAGCGGTTTTACTGTTGAGCTGTAAAAAGCTTTTAATGAAAGCCAACAAACGCCTATATTTAGAGGGGAAAACGGCCGTAACCGCAGACCGAGGACTTTTATGTTTAAACCCAAGTCGTGGCCAAAGTGGCAGTGAAGTTGGCCATAATTTAATAATGTAAGGTCCAAAGTCCTCGACACCATTTTCATATTTTGTGGTGCGGTGCTGTGAATGATCGGTATCAGAGGGTACTTATAATTAATTTGGAAAAAAATCATGTGAAGTGTATGGGCGCACAATGATTATATTACCGATCTGCAGAGATATGGGTTATCACCGGTTATATGTATCAGACGTATTACTCACTACAGGGTATTGAAAAAAATTTCGAATGTATAATTATAATAATTAATTTATTCTGTAAAGTCATACAGTTTGGTATATGACAAGTCAGGTTACAGTGACTCACATGAATTTAAATAATATACACAGTAAAATTACACTTATGATATTAACAAACACAAAATAAAAGTAACAATTAAAGTCAGACAACAATTATGTAAGCGAAAATTTTAGAAATTTAAGTATTCAGACCCGCTCTAAAAACGTTCCTGTATTAAAAATCTTTTTGAAATTTTTAATGTTCTCTATCTGTTTGAAATATTTTGGTAGCTTGTTGTAAATATTGTTACGTGTTTACATAATCTTAGTCTTTCCAATGTTGATTTTAAGTCCCAAGGAAGAAGGAAGGAAGGAAGGAAGATTATGTCAACTCCTCATCAAGTGAACCAAATAGATATTACACTTAACGGAAATTCTCTTGAAGTGGTGGATCAGTTCAATTACTTAGGCAACGTTGTTAATGACAAAGCAAACATGGACAGCGAGATTCGCAATAGAATTAACGCTGCATCTAGAGCACTCTGGGGACTTAGAGAGAGAGTATTTGACAACCACGACCTTGCTTTGTCAACGAAAATGGCTGTCTACAGAGCAGTTGTCATTCCAACACTGCTATATGGATGTGAAAGCTGGGTCACTTACCGTCGTCATGTGAAAGAATTAGATCGTTTTCAGCAAAGACACCTCAGAAGTATGATGAAAATCCGTTGGTTCCATCACATATCAAACGAGGAAGTACTCAGGAGAGCAAACAGCCTTCCAATTGAGGTGCTTATTTCAAGAGCACGCCTAAGATGGGCAGGTCACGTTCATCGTATGCATGATAACCGCCTTCCTAAATGCACACTTTATGGTGAATTGCTAAGCGGTAGAAGAAGGCGTGGCGGTCAACGAAACAGGTTCAAAGACGTTCTCCATGAAAATCTAAAATCCTGCGGTATTGCAGACGAGCAATGGGAACAACTTGCAGCGGACAGAACCGAATGGCGAGGGGCTGTGGCCAGCTATCAAGGAAATGTTGCTGCAATAAGGCCGAATCCAAGACCTAACCAGGTGTATGTTTGTCCTGACTGCGGTCGACATGTGCTCTCCCGAATTGGCCTCTATAGCCATAGTCGTGTGCACCATAGATGAATGGGAATTACAATAGACTACACCTTTTACGTGTTTTTATTGTACACAATTTATCGACTGTAACATTTTTATACTCGGACTCGAGTAACGGCTAACGGCTAATACGTGTTTACAATCTTCCAGGGCCTCTACATCTTATCCAATGAAATCGTGCCCGTACTTTAGTCATGGTCTTATTCACACCAAAATGTCTCCCGGATATGCCATCATGTATTGACTGAAGTACTTTCGGAACCCGACACCTGGGTATTGCCAGACGCATGGTATCGTCTTTCCCATCTGGGCTTTCCCATGCTGTAACCTAAAGGGAGTCCCATTGCACCCAAAATGCCTTCAGCTCTACACTTTTGTTCGAAATCTCCTTCCATTCTGGTCGCGTTCCTTTTTTTTTGCCCTTAATATAGGACCAATTACACTGTCGTTCAGTTGTTCTTGCCTTAGAGTTTCTTTCGCCCAATCGTCTGAGACATTTATCTCTGTTCACTGTTACCATGCCCTGCGCTTTTTCAACTCGATAGCAGTGCTTGCCGTCATCTTTACACGGTCTTCTAGATAGAGCATCTGCATTTTTATGAGATTTCCCAGGTCATTGTTCAATTCTGAAGTCATACTGCTGCAACCTCTCTATCCAATGAGCCTGTTGACCTTCTGGGGTTTTCCACTGCAATACCCATTTTAACGCAGCATGGTCAGTCCTGATTTTGAAGTGTTGTTCGTAAAGATGTTAATGAAAATGGTCCACGGATTTAACAATGGCCAATATAGTTCCTTCCTTGGTACACAATAATTTCTCTCCTGTTTGAATAGCACCTTACCGAGATACTCGAATATTTTTTCCTCTCTATTTTGTATTTGAGATAGTATACATCCAAGTGCATTGCTAGCATCTGTGTCAAGAATGTACAGGCCCTTTTGCTGGAGATATGCTAGCACGGAAATACTGTATGATGCTACCTTCAGCTTTTTCCATGATGTTTCGCATTCCGGTGTACACAGATATTTAACTTTTTCCTCCATTAGCTGGTGTAGCGGCTTCGCTATATCTGCAAATCCTTCCACAAAACATCTATAGTAAGCGCAGAGGCCAAGGACGTTTCATAATTCGTAAACATACAATATGTATTCCTATATATGCAGGATTTCTTTCAACGACGGACAGCTTATGAGATGGTGTACGTAAATGTTCTGCACCTCTAGTGTCATATGTATGATATTTATATTTTAGTATGAAAATTCCTTTATTTTCTCTCACAAAAGTAATATTTGAAGCATCTCTCTTCAAAAAACCTTTAGTGTCATTATTCCCTAAAACCAATAAAAAAAATAACTGTTTGTCTAAATGCACTTAAAAATGACGACAATTTTTCATGTTTTTCCCTTTTATCTCCATTCACTGGTTATCAAAACGATTTTGTACATACACCAACATATTCCAAATTTGATTCTCTTTAACTTTCATTAGATACACCATATGCGTACTATCTATCGTTTTCGAGTTTTTATCGATTTTATCATGAAACAAGTGTTCTGATAGTGCGCTATAAAGATATTTAAAAATTCATATATCTGCCAATATTGATCGAATGGAAATGAAAAATAAAAGGAAATTGTTCGTAATCGAATTTTCTACAACTTTCATTTGAAACATTTTGCGATTCAAACGACCATTTTTGAGATGTTATCGAAAAACATGTGCATTTCCGTTGCGTCGTGAAACTGTCAAAATTAGAAAAAAATCTATCTCGGCTCCAATAGGTCATACGAAGTTAAAAGACGAGATTGTGCGGATTTTTATTACCTATAATTTTCATACGTACATATTTTACAGTAGCAAAAAAATTTTTTTACCCCCCCCCCCCCCCCACCGATGTCTACGGGTGGGGACTTTTAATTACCACAAAATAAGCCCGTTCCCAAAATTTCAGCCCGCTCTGCATTATTTCATCTAAATTTTCCCATTTTATTGGGCTATCTAGTCCATTTCATCTGTTATCGGCACTCAAAAAACGTAACAAAAACTTTACGACATAATTATTATCGCTGTGAGCTAAGCGGCATCAAACAAGCCGACGCACATTACAAACCTCTAAAGGTAAGCGAATCAATTTGCGAACGAAATAGTAAAGAGATGACCGGAATTTTAATGAGGCCGTAAAGCTGTGTTGCGTTTTTTGAGTGCCGATAACAGATGAACTAGACTATACTTGGACAAGAAAAAACGCACATGAATGGTCCTGAATAATCTTGATGAATCTACGACATATAGTTGTATGTTTGTAGAACACGTCTATATTCCACAAATTAGAATAACAAACCATTGCATTTTCCACTTGCTTTAAAATTTTACCATAAAAAAAATAACTAAACATGATCATTTTTTGTATGTATCAAAGACAACTAGATTATGAATTAAATAATTAGTCAACGGACATTTAATGTCACAGACATTGAAGTAGCAGTGACGAACATGGTAGTCTTACTTGACACTGGCGCATCCACCAATATGTTTAATCGTATTTACAAACTAGGAAAAATAACTTATGAAGTTATTCTATAGTAGATTCTTAACCATATTTCATAACATAATTTCATACAGCCGTTAGTTACTCCCGCATTATCGGTTAGAGAAACTTTAATTTGCCGCTACACCCCTAGCTGTTTTCAGTACTGTCAACAAAAACATTTTAGTTTTTACTGACGAATAACAATTGACAGCCGCATCAACTACAGCACGAAGTTTATCAGATCGTATAATCGGAAATTGGTTTGACGGATCACGAGTTTAACGTTAGATTTACTTCATTAATTTTCAAATTTCGACTAATGTTTAGGGAAGCAAAAAGCCTGGAGGCCAAATTATAGTTTCAGTTTATGATAATGGAGTTTAATACAATTTGAATTATTTATTTGCTTATATTCTGATCGTATATAAAGTAAAATAATAAATAAAAATAAACGTCCTTATTTTTACAAATGTTGTGACAAATATCTGATTATATGGGTTGGTTTTAATTACTCCTATCGAATAAATTTCAAATTGATGACATCACATACTACGAAACAAAGGAAATCATCTCCTCACTCAATAATACCAATAGTAAGGATATATATGGCTTGAGCACAAAAATAATTAAATACATTGGTGACGACCTAGTACTCTCTAATTGACTTGTTCAACATGTGTCTAAAAACTAATACAAATCCTGCTGTACTAAAGAATCAGTGCATAAAAAGGCTATCAAAATGTATTATATATATTATATTATATTAGCCGTTACTCGAGTCCGAGTATAAAAACATTACAGTCGATAAATTGTGTACAATAAAAAACAAGTAAAAGGTGTAGTCTATTGTAATTCCCATTCATCTACGGTGCACACGACTATGGCTATAGAGGCCAATTCGGGAGAGCACATGTCGACCGCAGTCAGGACAAACATAGACCTGGTTAGGTCTTGGATTCGGCCTTCTTGCAGCAACATTTCCTTGATAGCTGGCCACAACCCCTCGCCATTCGGTTCTGTCCGCTGCAAGTTGTTCCCATTGCTCGTCTGCAATACCAAAAATCCTACCTACCTATCAAAATGATGCTTCTAACTTTCAACCAATATCTATAATCCCTCTTATAGACAAAATCCTTGAAAAAGCTCTTAAATCCAGAATAAGCAATTATTTTGAAAATAATAGCTTATTTAACAAATCACAGTTTGGATTCCGTACAAACCATTTAACTACAATAGCTATAAATAAAATAACGGGAATAATAACTGGCTGTTATAACAAAGGAGAAGTGTTGGAGAATTGCTTTGTGATCTAACTAAGGCCTTCGACTGCGTATCCTTCGATATACTTAAAGAAAAGTAATTTTACTATGGGTTTCATAATAATTCAAACGAACTAATAAGCTCTTATCTTACAAATAGGAAGTAACAAGTAGTCATTAACAACATGATATCTGGTGAGGAAACATATTACATAGCGTTCCGCAGGGATCGGTTTTGGGACCTGTCTTATTCCTAATATATATCAACAATTTAACAACTTAAACATAATATTTTTAGTCGCAAACTCCTCTATAAATCCTTATTTTACTATAAGGAACCTAACCAGACTGCAACCCACAGCTACTCTCCGGGCTATGTGCCCCGCCGAGCGCTGAATTACAAGTTACAAGCCTGGCGCGTTAAGTGTAATAATTGCATATTACCATCAAAACGCTAATGCTTCGATTGCAACAAACACCAGCCGAAAGACTGATCCTACTTAAAGGAGCTCCCTTGCCAGTCGTCACACACCACTTGCAGACTGCAGTTTCGAGCTGTTGGCTCTCGTCAGTGCAAGGTAGGTATGCGACGACCGACATGAAAATCCTTTGACTATAGTACATCCCGGTATTCTTACAATAGCGACATGTAAAACAGCCAGCAGGCGCCATCCAGCGGTCCAGTGTCTGTTGCAATCGAAAAATAAATAGCCTGACTTGGCTTAGCATAGTTGAAATGTGCTTTTAGAGGGCGGAATATTAAACATAATATTTTTAGTCGCAAACTCCTCTATAAATCCTTAAATATTACTGGGGGGGGGGTGTACACACTAAATGGAGAGCGGTAAAATATTTGACTTCAGGGAAGGGTGGGTTTGGGGTAGTTGAGAGGTAAACATACTAAATGTTTCCGACCGGAAGGCCCTAAATTTTAACTTCTTTTAGTTTCTCGATTATAACTCGAAAACTATTGGTCCTAGAGAAAAAATTATTCTTACCTTTTTGAAAGACGATATAATTTTCTGCATTTTTAATTTCAACAAAAAGTTTGTATCTGCAACCGTTCTCGAGTTACCCGCTTCTGAAAATCGCCGATATCCGGAAAACACGTCTCATTTTTCATCATACTCTGCTCCTAACACCTCAAATCTTCTTATATGGGGTACGTGTTGGCCTCGTACCCTCTGGCTTTCTTCAAAGACGGTGGGATGAGGAAATGTAATAAAGCGTCCCTATACAGCCTCTTTAAACCAACCGAAAAGGACGTACAATTAAGCAAACTTGACACAGTTGTTGATGGGGGATATCTAATTCACGAGGTCGTTTGGCAAAAAGAGGCTAACACAACATCATCTATTTGTGATTTTTATGTACAATATCTGGGAGGAAGTTGTACTGTTTTTGATGGCTACACCAACACATCAAAAAGTACTAAAGTTGCTGAAGGGAATCGTAGATATCGACTTAAGTGCGTGGATGTACAGGACAATTCACAATGGAAACTGAAATCACGGTAAAACAGGAAATCTTCGTCTCGAATGCCAACAACAAGAGCCTTCTCATCAAGCTGTTGATGAAAAAACTGGAGGAAACCTTCCAAGCAGAGGATGATGTAGATGTGGCAATTATATCCACAGCCATAGAGAAGTCAGTTTCCTTGGCGAACATATTCTTCGTGAAACCTGGCAGGGGCAAAGTATGCACAGAAACTTACTCTTCACAAGAGCTGCAGCAGCTGGGGTTAGAGCATATTCTATTTGTACATGCTTTTACGGGCTGTGATACTGTGAACGATCCATGTTTTAATGGAGGTCTGAAGGACGTATTTTCTGCTCGAAAAACTTAGAAAAATTTAAAAAAATAGGAAAAAGAAAAAATTAATTTTCTTTTTCCTCAACCTTTTCTTAATTCTCAATAATAAATATTACGTTCACAAAATTTTTTTAGGGTTCAACACGACTGTTTCAAACGGAGAATAATGTAATAAATCATACTTACTGTCGTTTATGCTTAACTGCTGCTCTGATGGTATCAATTGGAAGACGTCGTAACACTATAAATCTAACACTGTCTGTATTACACTCTCTTAAAATTAAACCTGAAAAGGAATTTTGTTAGAAAACACAACTAAAAGACAATATAAAGTTCAAAATATATATATTAAATCTTTTAAGAAATTTATGTTTTTACAACAACTTCTTTCAAGAGAAAATGTTAACAAACAATGGTCTGACCCGTGTACAATACATGGTGAGGAACGGGACGATTCATACGATACCAACTACCATCCAATATGCAGTTTGATAAGCTAACGATGCACAAAAAGATTCAAGAAAAGTTTCATGTAACTGAAATTTTGGTGGGCTTTTGCTTGCCTGTCTTATAAACGTATTATTAAATTCACATAAATTTTGGTCGCTCCTCGGAGCTTAAAATTGCTTGAAGCGTCTCTACTTCGTTTGTATTATGCAATAACAACTTTTTACGTTCAGGCAAGGCAGATCCCATGCACGTGTGAGTACATGGTATAGATACTTTTTTGACTCCGAATCACTGAGGAACCGGTTTAGGGCAAACCCCGTCAAAACACATCATTTCCCCGTCAAATCCGACTGCTAGGAAATGATGGGGGTCCCATGTCGCTAAGGGCTATTTTCGCTATAACTTCCGATATACTTTGAATAGTCGTTGGACTAACTTGTCCTCATATTCAATACCTCGTAAGAGTTGCAGTGCTTGACAACGTGGATTCGTAAAAGGGTTTTTAATCTTGGAAATTTTAGTATACTTTCTAAAATTGGGTGGTCGGGGCGACATTACGTCCCTGTGCAGCGACATTTACTACACTTTCTAAATTAACGCTCCTTGAAGAGTTACCGAAAATTTGGCATAAAAAATGCTCCGAAGAGCAAAAATATGTGTCCAAGAATTAAAAACCTCTTCCACGGCGTTTTTACATGAACCACGCTTTTCTTACGAAGTATTTCCTAAGTCGGATTTTGTTACAACGTCGAAAAGTATATCGGGGTTATAGCGTTCTTTAACAATACCACCTCCGCAGCCTTCAGGAAGAGTAAAGTTAGGTTTGCCAAATTATATAAAAGAGACAAATCAGTCAAAGAAGCAGTTGAGGTGTTTGCCAGCCCTTCATCGACACTATCTGAGGTCGAAAAAGCAGGACATAATTGCATTCTTAGATGGTACGGTGCTCCATCTAAGGAGATATCCTTAGATGACTGCAGATATCGGTCATTTTTAAAATCGGTCGCTTCGATCAAGCCAGACATTTCCACTCTCCCACAAACTGAGGGGGCCACGAAGTACCATTCATACAGGGTGTACTACCAGATCTAGCAATGGATGGGAACCATACTGCCCTGATATGTGTGGGGTTTAGGAACTCCTGGCTGGGAGAAGAGAAATGCAGAGCTGGTGCACAAATTAGCAGAAAAAAATGCTGCCCCCGACGAAATTTATATTTTGCCGTTGCAAAAAATATTGTGGCTCCGGAAGATGCATAAAAATGTGTCTAAAACTGTAATTAGTTTTAGACTTCCTTAATTATACTAATAATTTTTATGATTTTATATCCACAGCTATCTTTGTTATTGTTTTGTATATTTTTACTTTATTTTACTTACAACTTTTGACATATGTAAACATTTTGATAATGCAGTAGCATGAATAAAGAATTGAATTGAATTAAAACATATACAACGGTGGTTTGTTCATATTTCATACATCTAAAATAAATTGAATATAAGGTTACTTGCTATTTATATTTTCTAAAAAACTATCTAGCAAATCAACCCCATGGGGCCAGTATGCAAAAACGTCAACATATCAACCGGTTTGTGTATTCATTTTAATATTTCTGTTATATCATTTTTCTGATATTTTATCTCTGTCTGCATTACACTTAGGAAGAAGATAATGGAACAATTATTTTATATAATATCTGCATATGTTGTTTGCAATTTGTGACCTATAAATCTTCTAAGAATATTTGTCTGAAGCCAACAAAACTGTCTCTAGCTGTAATATCCTTGCAAATGAATTTGAAATATACTCCATTAATACAGCTGTATTATTGGCATATATCCAGAGTAGTTATATTTCAGACAAAAAAGACTGTAATTAACATCATTGCATTTCTAGAGCAGTGGGCCAAACCATTCATGAAGCAAGATGGATATATTCGCTCTTAGACATAGACATATACTTAATAAGCCAAACGGCTTATTTAGTATAGTTTTTATTATGTAGATTGAAAAATAAATTAATAGGAGGGTCCACAAAAGATGATTTTAAACTCCATCAAGATATCACGAGCTACATAAATATACATATAAGAGCACAACAATGTAAATTAAAAATGGTGTAATGAAAATACAATATGTGCCCATCATTTACAAGAATTAATCACAAATCATTACTCAATAATGTTGAACATTAATTCGAAATGTAAATTTAATGACGTAAATCGTGACAAAATATGCTATAGCAAGTTACAGATTATAAATAATCGAAAATAGATTTGCATTATTAAAGATGAGATATTTACAATGGTTGACCAAATAACAAATAACTTCGTTAGAAAATTATATAGTATGCAGTACTAGAACTACTAGAGACAAAAAAAGAGTGAATTACTATCGGATTAGTTATATCTATAATAAGAAATAACTTGTATAAATAGATGTCTGGTAACCCGCTCAACACAAATTTTGTAAATAAATAGCACGAAAACACGTTAAATCAATTAACAAAAAACGCCAAATCTTTATGTAGAAATTAAATTAATAAAAATAATTCTTATTAACAAAATCTATGGTCAGTAGTTATAGTCGTTTGCAATTTACTCTGCAGATAAATAAAGGCAACAAAATCTTTACGACCGCATTAAAATACCGTTACTCTCTGTATCATTTGACCCGCAAATTGAATCACCTTTATAAGTTTTTAATCGGATTGTTTTGATAACACCATACCGAATGGTTCACTGGCGTTAATAATGAGCCCGTAAAGTTTTTATGGTATTTTTTATCTGCACCGTAAATTAGCAGGTTACTATAACAAAATATGTTTCAAAAAATCAAGGTGGAGCAATAACGTTCAACTTCGATAGTTCGAGTTCTACGATAGCTAGAAATTTAAAAGAAAATAGAGGCAAAATACATAAAAAAATTGATAACTGGAAATTATTTTAGAATATGCAGAATGAACCAAGACGATTGTACATTTTTTAAACTGAATGCTATAAAATAAATATCATAACATTTTTAGAAGCCTCTTTCTAGATTCCTTTTGCAGATATCATACATAGATAACACAAAGAAAACACTACATCCGAATGGTTGGGAGATAGTCAATTAGTGAAACGAGTCTAGAAAGAGGTTTCTAAAAATGTACAAATATATCCATTTAAAATAATCTCCAGTAAACACCCTGCAGGTAGGTTCAAATAATTGCAACAAGACATTTCACTAACCACTACTTTATTTAATACTTAATTACAATAATTAATCGTTATTATAACACACTAAGTGCAACTATAGACATTAATACAATTCACAACTTATTACTGTCCTCTGTTTGACTGTTCACTTCTTCGTCTAATATAAAACTATGTTCCGTGCGCCGAATTCACTTTATATATATCTGAGGCGTTTTGTTGTCGAACGTTCCAGTCTATCTTTCGCGGCGTTTCTGGCCCTTCTCGTATATTCTGAGGCAGTGGTATAGGCGTGCACATAACAGTATTATTGCCCACCCTATACGTTTAACAAATAAAATAAAGAATAAAAATAATTATCTAAAAAAAAAGAATTTTTTTTTTTATATACATTTATTTAACGTCGGCCTATTTCCGCTACTGAGGCCTAACACCGACGCCTGTAGACGAGCTACCCCCAACCAGGAATTTTGCCGAACTTCTTCCCTTAAGAAGAGTAGGGATCTTTTACTTGCCTAACATTTAATAGACAAGGGACCGACGGCTTTACATCCCCTTCGAAGGATGGTGTATCTCCTATACAACCCTCGCCTAAGGTTGTATAGCTTCCGCGCATACACTGATATACAAGCCGCTGGAAGATGTGTAAGGCGAGGACGCGGTCTTCGTTGTGAACACGAACGGTCCTCTGGTTGTTGGGAAAATAAAAAGTTTGGGCTGGCTAGCTTCGTCTGAGGCTCCCAGAGGCCGCTGGTGCACTTAATTTATTAAAATGTTGGGTCGGGGTGGTATGTCCTTAAACGGAAGGATTCGGCCAATAGGTACACCATGTATAAGTTTAGAGCGTAAAACTGCTTTTTATTTATTAGTAAGGGCCTAAAGCTTCACCCTGTATAAGCTGGACGTGATTTATTCACTTTTGGGGTCTTGGGTAGGGCCTACTTGAGTACCCTGTAGATATTTCTCTTTCAATAATAACACTGTATTTAAAACACGAAATTATAATCCTTTTATTTATGCGAAAAGCACAGAGTTGAATATTTATATTTTTTTAAAATTAACAAATTTCTTTTCAGGTAACTTATCGACACTTAGAATTTTACCTTAGACGGTGCGGGTTTCGTTATAATTTAATCAGATCCGAGATAATTCACTTACAAACTAGGGTCAGAAGACGATTTATTTTTCACTAAAAACTAGGGCCGCGTGGGCGATAAAAAGAAAATGTAGCACTTGGGCTGAACAAAAATATAAAAGCCGATTTTTTACTAGGGGCTGCCTAGGAAGAGGACGCGGGTACATTTTCGGTTTCGTTAGCTACGCCGGAAAACACAATTTTGGATTTAGGTTCTGTGGCGACCAAAGGGTAACGCGGATAGTAAGAACTTATGACGTATGACTAATGGTCGGGAGGTGAGCGCACTTGCCTCAGACCCAAAAGTTCCGGGTTCGATCCCCGGTTGTGGCAGCGGAAAATACTGTGAGAGGGATTTTTCCACTATACACGGATATTGGGTGTGTGTCCCTTGTCTCTAAATGTGTAGCCCCCTCCCACACAAGGCTCTTCTAGAGCCTTCCGAGATAAAGGGGGTCGTCATTATCTGTGGTGTATTTATTTATTATTCGTAGATACACCGGGTACACAACTTCCGGGCGCTTGGCACGCTTCTTCTTTTATACAAACGACGGGGCACGACGTAGCCGAGAGCTGGATGAGAACTGGATGAGAATTAAAAGGGTACCGGACATTCATTTGGGCTATTATTATGAAATGTTGTGTAATAGTTACTTAAATTTTTGAATTTCTAATTGAAAATTATACTGCTAAATCGGCTATGAAAAATGTAATATTCTGATATGAAAATGTCAGCGGAATCTAATTTAGTTTTGGAAATATTTAAGATAATTGCGGATATGACCGATGTCTGGAAATGGCCTCGTAAAGTAACGTTGAGGGTTCGACTTTAATCCATATCAATGTTACATTTAATGTTACATGTGATGCTAGGTTTGGTCATGATAAATTTATTTAAGTCACGCTAAATCCTATTTACGGTAATGGAGTGAAGTTGGCGACGAGTTGTCAGCATGCAAAAGGGAACTAGTAAATTGGACATATGTTTTTTAATTGAGAAAAAGAAACTGAATGTGGGATAACTAAATGAAGATAGGGACGAGTGGCCAGCAACTCATAGGGAACACGTAAACTGGTCTTGATTTTGTGAAGATTGTTTTATGGGCGGCTCGGGTAGATAATTAAAAAATGTTTAAAGATATTTTATGGAAATTGAATTTGACGCGAAAATTAATTGAAGGGGGCTCGTAGAATGTTTGGGAAGTGAAATAAATTTTGATGCATTGAAGTTGGGAGAGTAAATTGGGAATGATTTGAGATGTTGAGGGGGCTGTATTTTTAAGGGGTGTTGTTTGTAAAATTTTGTTGTTAATTTGACGGAATGGGGTGTTTTGGCTAATTTAATGATAGAATATGAATGTCGGTGAATTATTGAGGATACTTGATATTTCTCCAATTTTTTTGTTATAAACTGTAGTTTTTTGGTATGGTAGGTGTCTTAAGGACTTTTTTATGGTGTTTGCCAGGTTGACATTGACAAATGATTTATTTGGCAAATTTTAACTATTTTTTGGTCGGCCATTTTGGTAGTATGGCGAATACCCTACAACAGTTGGAACGGTCACCCATCCAACTATTAACCGCGCCTTACGTTGCTTTACATCGCATAGTTCAACTATTACTATACTGAAATTGGCACGAGATTGCAAAACAGATTACACGAAAATGAATTGAAAAAATTGTACTTCAAGCCAAATTCCATAAAGCACCTGACCATGACAATTTAAAAGCTGAAACATTAAAAAAAAGTTTACTAAAATATAGTAAAATATAGGTAAAACTTAAGAGTCTTAATAAAGCTATAGAGGGAATCATAATTAAGTTTTAAAGAACTAAATATGTTGAATATTGAAAACTATAGCGAAAAGCAGTATCAACAAAATAAAACAGTGGTTTGACAAGGGCATTCTTACTATGGACATAAAAACCAAATCTGACGCTTGCAAATTTAAATCTAAAAAACACGTTTTCCAAATTCGGCAAATACATTTATATACACATTATACAAGCTATCATAAATAGCTATACGGTTTGTTATTGACATTAATTGCAGTATATCTGAACGTTAAGTTTTAATCAATAGTCATTTGAGTATTCATATAAATAAAATAAATTGTCGTTAATGTTAATTGTTGATTATATTGATTATCTATAATACGCATTTGACTGTTATCTGTACACTGATGACATTGGTGGCATATGATTTGAGATTGAACAGCGAAAGTGCAAAGAATATGGAGTCTAAAATTTACTTGGGGCACACCTAGGCAACGTTGAGAGAATCTGTTCCTCCACTCAACCATAATATCTGAACTTTAAAGAGAATAATTCAAAATGAATTCTATCATCCAGTGATAAACTGTGATATTCTAATTATTGTATATTAGAGACAGTTTTTGTTAAAATTCGTAAAAATGCCAGAAAACAACCTTTTACCAATCTTATGATTTCAAAAAGCACAAAAATAAATTTTCCACGCCCTATGCATTGTTCTAAACTAGATAGATTTATTGATTCGTCATTTTAAATTACGTAAATACAAATAAAACAACGTCGTCGTTTAAGCTGTAATATATTATGCAATTAATAAAGTACTAAAATTGCTGGTAACGTTTTGCTATCCTAGTAGAAGTTAATTAAAGTTTGAGATATATAGACTGTCTCATCGTTTACCAAGTAAGAGCAACGTATAGAATGAATGTCGATAACGGAAATGAGCGGTTGGTTCGAGACTGATTTATTTCATCGATCAGTTATAAAAAAGAGATATGTATTCAATCAGAACCGAAACATTCTCATCTACAAGGTGAATCTAAAAAATACACGTTTGTATATTTAATACTGCTTTTTCCAAAATCTTTTACTATTAGTGGAGTAGATCTGGCGGAAAAAAGGGGGTCAAATGCAAGTATTTTTTTCAAATTTTTTTGCCATCTTATAGAGGACGACTTCCCCCACTTTCCTGATACTTTCACATCGTCCAGGCAGGTGGTTAAGGGGGAGGGAGGTTCAGTTGAACATATGGAAAATTGATTTTTTTCAGTTTGCGTACAATCGGGGAACCGGATAAAAAATGTTTCGGATAAAGAAAGGTCTACTCGAGGCGCGTAAACCGGTTTTTGATTTTTTAAAATCGGCCAATTAGGGCCGGAGATATGGCCGTTTGAAGGGATTGAGTTTCTCGGTAGGAAAAGGGATCGGACAGGGGTGTTTAAGAAATAAGGGCTGAGGTTAGGAGGGTAATTTTTTTCTGTTGTGGGCGGTCATAGGAAGAGACCGAGACCACGAGGGGAGCCTCTCTAGGGCTATTACGGAAGGGATGGTAAGGGGGAACGTGCAAAACGAGAAAACGGCTATGTCTCCGGATCTGCTCGTGCGATTTTAAAAAATCAAAACGGAATTTCTTTGTCTTTATGGCAGCTACAAATTCCATTTGGTCCGAATTGATTTTTGGCAAAAATTCAAAAATGGGAAGCAAAAGAAAGAATGAAATTTTTTTCAAATTCGTGTTTTCACTTATAGACCAGGGCCAAACCGTTTAAAATATCGTAATAGACGATAAATTCTTAGCAGTATACGAATGGTCGGAAAATGTAGTTAATGGTGTAAATAATTAAGGAAAAATCGTCCAGACTGAATAAAAGTTCGGGAAAGGGGGTTGGGGTGGTAATATATACATTTTTAGGGGTTGGTACTCGTTTTTTGCGATTTGCGGCAAAACTATGCATCCTATCGAAAAATGTTGAATGTAAAAGTTGTAGATAATGAAAATATCTAAAACTTTCTAATTGACCATTATTGACCGTAACCTCAAAGTTATCGAGAAAAATGCAAAAAACCGTTTTTTCGGTTTGTAATTTATAACTATCGCAAAAATGTTTATATTTTCATGAAAATTGGTGAAAATGTTCTCTTTTGTGTTTCAAATAAGCCCAAATTTTTTCAAAGCGAAATATTTAATTTTCGATGTTTTATGAAGAAAATAAAGAAAAAAGACCTAATTTTCAATCTAAAAATTTGGTTAGCAAATTTTCGATTAATGAACTTTGCTAGTGCTCATTTTTTTCGTTGAAATCTCAACTTTAATATAGAATTAAAATATAATATTGTTTATATACAAAAATATCGTTAAGAAAGCGAAAAACTGAAAAACTACTTTTTAAAAATCGAGTTTTCGGTGAAAATCATGAATTTCTTTTTCTTTATTGTAAATAAACGTTTACATTCATAAACAGCGTTAATTGTCATACAATACTATGTTATACAAGTAATGTACATGTACCTAGCTGAGGCGAGACTGTTACAATTGATCCATTACTATTATTTCAGAGAATTTCGCGAAATATCAGCAGCACAGATGATATGAAAAATTATTTACAGTACGAGCTTGCTCCATTTCCTGTGTCGTTGTTTACAGAGCACTAGTAAAGTTCATTAATCGAAAACTTGCTAACCAAATTTTTCGATTGAAAATTAGGTCGTTTTTCTTTATTTTCTTCATAAAACATCGAAAATTAAATATTTCGCTTTGAAAAAATTTGGGTTTGTTTGAAACACAAAAGAGAACATTTTCACCAACTTTCATGAAAATATAAACATTTTTGCGATAGTTATAAATTAAAAACCGAAAAAACGGTTTTTTGCATTTTTCTCGATAATTTTGAGGTTATGGTCAATAATGATCAATCAGAAAGTTTTAGATTTTTTCATTATCTACAACTTTTACATTCAACATTTTTCGATAGGATGCATAGTTTAGCCACAAATCGCAAAACACGAGTACCAACCCCTAAAAATGTATATATTACCACCCCAACCCCCCTTACCGAACTTTTACTCAGTCTGGACGATTTTTCCTTAATTATTTACACCATTAACTACATTTTCCGACCATTCGTATACTGCTAAGAATTTTTATTGCCTTAAACAGGATTGGCCCTGGTCTATTAAAGGAGGGAGGAGAGGGGATGAAATGCCCTTCAAAAGACGGGGATTTTCATCCCCTTCAAAATGAAATCAAAATTTTAAATTTCTTCATTAGGTTGCGCACGACGGCTTACACGGACACAAAGAATTTCTCTTTGTGTGAGTGAGAGCGGCGAGAGAGTAGAGACGGTATAGACCAAATGGGTTTTCTAACACATGCACATGTATTGTCCTCTTCAAATACAAATCACCAAATCTACAAAATAAATGAATTTTGGAAAAAAGGCTCTGCGCCTGTGATGTTTACGTCAAAGGAACAATCAGAGGTTATTTTTTACAAATAATATAAATCGGAATAAACACAGAAATAATGTATTTTGCTGACGTTCCGGAAAGTAGTCTCTTTCCGTTTTCAAAGCTTTTTTTCGAACAATACTTATTTGCTGTGTATGTCAAATACACAGCTTTAAGATTCTGTTTATGTTATTTCCATAGATACTTTACTTACACAGGACTGATGTTATTTTCTTTTAGATGATGTTGAGTTTGTTAAGTTCTTCTTTTAACATTGGTAGCCAGGTTGTACAAAATCTACAGAATCTTAAAGCTGTGTATTTGACATACACAGCTAATAAGTGTTCTTCAAAAAAAAGCTTTGAAAACGGAAAGAGATTACTTTCCGAAACGTCAGCAAAATACATTATTTCTGTGTTTATTCCGATTCATATTATTTGCAAAACATAACCTCTGACCGTTCCTTTGACGTAAACATCACAAGCGCAGAGGTTTATTCCAATAATTCTATTATTTTGTAGATTCGGTGATTTGTTTTTGAAGAGGACATTACATGTGGTAGAAAACCCAAATAAAAGGGAAGAATATTCATAGAATGCCACAAATAACTTTCAGACAATATAAGAAGCAAGTGTTTCAGAATAAATATTCTCAAGAGTGAGAATTTTTACTTTCTATTATTAAAAATGATTTCGGAATTATTACATTCTATAATGGTCGTGGAGGAAATATTGTCTTATGTGACTCAACTATTCATTTTTTACTTTCTAGTAGCAAAAAAATTAATAACAAAAAATACACAACAAATTTTAACATCATACACTCCAATACGTTACGTAGGAACTGTTATGTGATGTATATTATTTTAAACTAACTAGTTGTATGATGTCATATTGTAACGGCATCTATATATCTTCAGATTAATTTGTTGCTTGTTTTAGTCCTTCTATTAACGGCGATAGTTCGCAAACTATAATAACAACTTCACAGTCCCATAATAATTATTATGAGTTAAGTTTGGCAAGATGATATTTCACCTAGATTGTGTATTTGTAAGTGTAACAAATCACAATCAATAACACGGTAGTTACATTAAGGTTTATTTTTAGTACAATAATCATAATTAACTAGACACATTGTATTACAATATGAACTTGATTGCATAATCGAACATTATCATACATTTGTTACATATGTGTGTGCTTAATAAAAAGCTATCTTCTCTATTCAATTATTTTTGGTATTGTTGAATATCGGTTTATAGAGATAATATACGAAATTATATCTCAATGTAAACATAATTAATTAATTCACTATAAGTTTACATTGTAAATATGTATTATGTGAATTTTTCAGTAGCCTTCCGTGTTATTATGCATCCCAACAGAATAGTTATTGTTATGTACTAGACAAGTCTTATAATAAATACTTGCTTTATGTTTTTATTTGTGATTCTTAAACTTACAAAACCGAAAGAAAATCTCGCATGTTGTGTAATTTTTATTTAATTAGCGAGAAAAGTCTGTCTATTGTTAATATGAATGATCCATGCTATTGGTGGTCTGATGGACGTTTGTTACTGTGGCTAAAATGGATATTAAGAGGTTTGTAGCGTTCTCTCACTACATGACGAATCCAGGCTTAGCCAGCCATCTTGACAATATGGTTAATATTGGGTAACCCAGATGCAGAAAAAAACAATATAATTATTATAATAATAAATATTAAACAACTTCAGAATACTTTTTACAACTGTTAATTTACAAATAAAATTATTATCCTCCGATACTTTACATTTATTTTATATCGACAAGTCCGGTATAAATTGGTGACCCCGGCGAGTTTTCTGTATATGTACCTAACACCATTTTACGTTTCCAGTAAAAATAATACACCTGCTGTTTTCCTGAAGTTACAACATCTCACAGGATCATTGATATATAAAATTATGTATAAGGTTAACACGTGTATAAGTTCAACAAGAGTGTTGGTCCATACCACACATAGTGAGGATTAGGACGATTCGGACAGTGCAGTTGCCAATTATTATTAAGTTTATAGCAAAATGACTGACAAAAAGATTAAATCAAAAGTTCAATATTTACGATTATGTGGCCTTTTACGTATTTAGAAATATCACAAATAATTTCGAGTGCTCACAATAGAGCTTGATAATGCTTGAATCGCAATACGACAGAATATCAAAAATTGTTTCATATTCATACGTTTAGACAAGGCGGTCCCATGCACTATGTACTTGGTAAGGATACTTTTTTGCTACCGAATCACTGAGGAACCGCCTAAGGGCAAACACGATGGAAAACGTATAAATTTACCGCTAAAATCGACTGCAAAAAGTGAAAATTTTGTCGCTCTACTAAAATCTCCCCTCAGAAACTTTAATACGTAACTTTTTACTCGTCCTCATATTCAATATTACGCCTAATATGCAGTGCTACACAACGCCGGTTCGTAAGAAAGATTTTTATTCGGTTTTCAAGGCAGTTGCTAAATTTGGGTGGTCATATACGTAAGTAAATTTATGCCCTGTGCAGCGACATTCATTGCAGTTACGTAAATAACGCTCCGTGGAGCAATGTTTGATTTTTTTAGTATTGAAAATACTTCTGAGAGTGATGTGTATATGGGAGCTGTCTTTTAAAAAATGTTGCGAGTATTTCGTGACATGCGACATGCTCGGGATTTGCATATGTTGCAAGGTCTGCGGAGGACGGTCGGCAAGGTCACGGAATGTTACATGGCCTATGACCATTTAACAATTTTATATAATAACTAGTATTTTATTTATATTTAGTACGATCTCTATAGCATTTTTATTCAGTTTTTGTAAGTGAAACTGTTTTAAACTATCAGGATTTTCCTTGTATAACTGCTAAACCATTTCACATTGTTTTATGTACATATTTTTATTTCTTAGGAAGTCAGTCATGTTTTTTTACACTATCATGTATTTTAGGTCTATTACAGCACCACAGGAAACAATTGTCGATTTCAACTCTACAAAACATTTATTTACACTCATATACCAGTAGCTCAATTTTTATAATTTATTTACTATGTAAGTACATCCGGTCATTTTTCTTACCTTTAACTGTCTAATTAACCTGTTATGTAGTGTCCTACATGATGTAATGTATTGAATTCTATAACAGTTTGTAAACAATTTACTATTTATTACGGCCGTTCGTATTTTTGGTTATGTATAGAAAGGTAAATCAGCCGTGGTATGCAACTAATATCAAACCATTGTTAACTATAAATTCCTTTTACCGATTCTGTAATTTGCTTTAGTACGGAAATTTACATAAGGTGACACGCAGGTTGTGCGTTTAACTCAACAAATAACAGATGGCAGCACGTGTACTATTTTCTACCTTCTACAGGTTTCCATTTAATTAGTAAAAGTAGATTTTTCAACTTTGACTATTAGTATTATTTTACAGAAAGTGGGATAAATAAAGTTTACCTTATTAGTAAAATTCACCAAGAAATCATTTGCCTGCAGCTTTTGTACTGATTCTGACCTATACAAGCTTTACCGTGAGACATACAGTAATTAATATTACATTTTTATATCCGCGTTAGCAAGTGTTTAACAACCAGGTAAATTTCATTTATTACTAATTTAAAATTAATCTTCAATTTTTGTCTGATAATTTCAATATTTTTAAAATAAATTTATATTCAAATTCAATTCTTTTTAATTTAATAAGAAATTAAAATACTATATTATAAGCTATTTTTTTTCTTTCTTTTTCATTTTTTTGGCAATTTATAGTTTATGAATCAGCTTCTATATATCCTCTGTATATTGAAAATTCTAACTTCTGCATATTGCTAATTTAAAAATTCTTCTTCATATTGAAAATTTGAGTTTCTTCAAAATTGATATTCAGCTATATATATTTTATGCTTATGCTTTAATTTTTATATTTTATATTGAAAACTTGAGCATCAACATTTGCATTCATTAAGTTTTCAAAAACCATATACCTAGTTGGACAATTTTTCCACAATTTTTAAACTTAATTGAGTTAATTGAGTGACGTAAACTAAATTGCCAAGAAAATCCTTAAATTCCATTTTTGCAAGAGACAATTTTTGGCCTGAATAGCTGTTCCAGAACCATCCACCTCAACAATACTCAATCCCGGAATCTAGGATCCTGGTATAAATTTGTTATTAATTTTTTAAAATTTTAATTAGTCTTTGTTAGCCGATATTAGTAATTAACTTGAAAATTTCACATTTCATATTATACAAATTGATTTATTTATATATTTTGTCCTTCATTTTACACGATCTTATTATTTCTCTTATCAACAATTTCAGTCTAATCTATAGGAGACTAGTTATTCGAGAAAAAGAGACAACTCTACTTATTTTCACTATAAATGGTGCCCAATTTAACATCAATGTCTCTTTGTGTCCTTTTCTAGAATCAAACAAAAATCTGTCAATTATGCTGTACATTCATTTCACTACTTTCACGAATACTCCGGATCTACGACACTTTACTCCGGCTTAAACCAGCTAGTCGTCCGCATATGTTGCCTCAATTCTTTCCCAAAAATATATAATAAGGGAAAGGAGGTAACAGGAATATGGAGGATAAAGTTTAAATACTGACTGTGAAATAAAATAAACTTAGGTGCGTATTTATTGCAAACAATATTCGAATAAACAGTTGCTAAATATAGAGTAATATACTGAGTGATGCTTAAGGGTGTGTTACCAAGGTCAAACAGTGCGTAAAATATCCTCATTATTATTTTACATTCATCTTAAAAACGAGCTAACAGAATTCATAATTGATTTCGTTATGTAAATTAGCAAACTTAAGACAAGGACTAATTATATTTTATATTGTATCCTAGTTGAAATTAAGTTTTCAAAATTTTCGCTCGCTACTCTCGCTCGGCCATAAACCGGACTCGTTTAATTGATACATAAATAGCTATTGTATACTTATTTAACTTAACAATAAGTTATTTGTGTGATATGTGTTAACCTATTTAAAAATGGCATTTATTTATCTGGCAATTATTAATTTTAAAATAGTTTCCTCTCACATTTGACAAACTTTAACATTACTTTCTAAAATATAATCTAATACAGTATATTCCAAATTTGACCCTTACCCTCATTATCGAAATCTAATTGTTAAAAAAAGCATATTACTCCCTGATGTCATGTTTGAAAAAATGTAAAAAATCCTAACGTCTGTTTCTATAGTAACTTGAAGTGAAAAATTTGTAAAAGCATTTACTTCCCAATCACTTTACCAACTTTTATGTGTTAAATATGCTTTTCTTTTGGATGACTCTTCGGGTATATTTTTGACTAAAATTATATTGGGTTCTTTGGCAATAACGTCAACTCCCCAACAAATATCTTTCTTTCTCAAATAGTATATTTAGATATATTGCCAGCAGGAAAATACGTAATTAAACGACCTTAATTCTGGCAATATTAATATTCTAAAACATGGTAATCCCATAAAATTCCGGAGTGTGATTTTCTCACGATCCTTCAAACAAAGTAAAAATATAAATGTACAGACTTTTTTTCCTTTTTTGTTACTCATATTATTTTTATATTTGTGCAATTATTCATTCTTGTAGAATGTATTGGATTAGCATAGTTAATAACAAGTTGACATAAAAAATGAACATGACTCATTTAATTGGTTTTATTAACAGGTAGTATTACAACACAAAATATCCTGTTAAATAAAATCATTAGTGAGCGTTACCAAATCGTTATAACGTACCAAATAAATCAGCGTATTTGTTATTTAAATTTGCTAAATAATTATCGGTTGGAGTCCAGGCAATATACTGATGCATTAGCACCTCAACTTAAAACCATGCCCATGTCTTTAGTATTCTTGCGACGCTAAAATATATTTCGTAAACATGCAACACCGAATAGACCAAGCATATCTGCTTCAGTACCTCAGTAGAGAGAAATTTTAAATTAATGACATTATCCTGGATAGTTGTATCCGATGTCACTAGTTAATACACCGAACCCAGAATCTTAAACCGTTGAGCTTCAACATTAAAACTTATAAACTCTCAAGATCAAATTTTCAGGGTTTCAAAATTCAGCATTGAGCATAAATTTGTGTTTTGTTTATCTTCATACCAAATAATTTGCGCTCTTTAGTATCTAATATGATTCAAAGCGTTGTAACACTGGACGTAAATCTGGATAATTTGGTGGCCCTTTATGAGGAGTAATGTATTTCGAGTGCTCCGTTGATGAAATAAAATTTTAAAATAAAATTAAGTACTAAATAACGGATCAATAGAAATATCACAAAAAAATATATATTTTTGTCCAGATTTAAAGAGATGACGAAAGGGTAGATGGCCATGAGCAATCTTCTGATTTTGATAATACAAAGGAAACATACAACAATTTCATACCCAAGTAGTACAGTCGTGTTACACAAGGCGTCCAGAAACTCCCCTACAAACGGACACTAAAAATGATCCGTCGTTACGTAATTTTACTTCCACGTCCAGTGAAAGTATAGTAACACGAAAAAAATTTTTTTTTGTTTAAATTGGCTTAAAATGTCATGAAACTTCGAGATTTTAAATTTGAACGAAGAAAACATTTCTGCGTTAGCTATCCCCCTATCACCCCCCATTCCCACACCCACCCTATTATTAAAGGGAGTAAAATATTACATTGGGATTTAGTGTGTAAAAGACAAAATCTGGAATCTGTGGAAGTAGTGATTCCTTGGACAGCGATTTTTCTATTACTATCATAAGTGTCCGATGTGGGAGCTCAACGGACATTCTGAATCATATCTTTTTTTGATATCAAATTTTAGTGTTGAAAAAAAAAACAAGGAAGTAAACGTTGAGAAACGAAAAAAGAGCAAGAAAGACACGTAAAGAAGAAAAAGTAGAACAAGATCGCCGACGACTAGAACAACTGAGAAAAAAGGAAGACCTGGAAATACAACTTCTTGAAGAAAAACAGGACGAAAGTACCCGTTAGGAAGAATTAAGAAAAATCATAGATATAGAACAGAACCCTATCATTTCAGCCACTGTAGACCTCAAAAGTGAAATCAGAGAGGATATGTCAATAAAGTCAATAGGAAAGTAAGTAACGCGTCGAGGAAGAAATAAGTCAAAGGAAAAGTGAATATGGTCGAAGAAGAATAAAGCGAAGTCAAAGCGAATGTAAATGTGGTCGAAAAAGAAATAGAGCCACACGGCGCCGGCGCAGCAGTTGAGAGACAAAGAGGCCAGCTAGTACTATCATCAGGTCCTCGATTACAACCGCCGTCCTTTGATGGTCAAACTTCATGGTCAACCAAATAAAGACAGTTTGAGGCAGCTGCGTGTGCCAACAACTTTAATAGGCATTAATTTTAGCATTAAGGTGCCAAGCATCTAAGTTGTTCCAGATGAAGAAACAACAAGGCTTTAAAGTTTTTGACTTGAGGTATGGCCACCAACATCAAGTATACCGGACTCAGCTTTCGTTCCAGGAGCAATTGGCAGTTGGAACTATAAGATTATTTCAGCATATGACTAGTAGTGAAGCTTTGATCCATGCGCTTGAGGTAGAGGCCGCCGATATGGATTCCCCATGGCACAGAGTACGACCTGCCTCTGTGAAAGAAGCCCAATCGGAGGAAAAGAATATGGATACCAAACTGAAGGATATACAAGAGATGTTCTTTCAATTAATAACAAGACATGTTTTCTAGGAAAACCGACTAATATAAAACTGTTCCATCCTCTCTAATATATTTCAACTGAGGAATGCAAACTTCAAGGGTAGCTGGTTAAAAATGTTTTTATGTGGATTCCTTAGTTTTTCAGCTTCTTTATTTTTTGGTTTAATAATAACAGTTTCTCCTGTAATTACACTCGCACAAGTTTCCTTGTGACGCGCTTTCCTTCATCTCAGCCGGTGACGAGGAGAAATAGGGCCACTCTGACACTCGAAGTTCGGAAACGGGTTTTCGCTTTTAGCTCGGGCGCCAGTTCTAGTGTTAGGACATGCTACCCATAAGCCTAATACGCGAGGCTGAGTAGCTCAAGTGAAGAAACTCTACTCCAGCGGGTCAATTTGGGAAATTAGACGTTCACACACAAACAATAAAGCTCGTAATTCGGTAAATGTTACTTTATTCAACTAAACCTACCATATACAAATCTATTTGTTTTATTGCAGTTATGAGGTCAAGCGGTGCAACGAAAGTGGTACTACGAGATGACTCAAATGGCAGTGATCGCTAGCGGCAAAATTATAAAAAGCTATATACAATACATGGCTAATACATCAGTTTACTTATTCCTCCATAAACTTTCTTCCAGTGAAGCGGTCTGAACGGAATACACTGCACGGCTTCTTTGGTCCTTTTCTGAAATGAAACAACTTACTATAGGAGAGAGAGTAGACGCCAGACGGTTGTGCTGCTGGTTGATGACGTAGTAGGGATTTTGCCAAAATCTTGCTGCTCGGGAATGATATATAACACTAACGATACTGGGTGCGGATCTTGGAGTAGACACGTCTGCTGCCGATGACTAGCTCTGGCTGACTGCCAACACTAGACGAATTTCATGATTTCCGTTCAATACTACAAGTGGAAAGAACGGCGGTAATAGATGCACGATGGATCGACGTGACGTCAAACGGACTTAAGTAAAAATATACAATCACCGGAATTTTAGGACTTATAATATTTTCTTCGCAGACCGGAGCAGGCATAAGGTACATCTATCGCATGGAATGGCAGCTAATGAACTGACTGTCGAATATATTCAATTATTCCCTTTACCGAAAGGATAACGTTGTATAGGTGACGTCAAATCGACTTGGAGACAGGATATTTCGTATAGATCTGCACAAGATGGAGAGCTCCACACATCAAACTCCGAGACGGTTGGATACGTACTAAAATATTTGCTGTTTGGTTTGCGCGACTATACAGTTTCCTCTTGTAGCTCTCCCTTTACCTAAGTTCATCTGCACTTTACAACTTAGTAGGGTTGTTCGGTGCGTCTACAAATTAATATTTTTATTAATTTGTAAGCCAATTCGCTTAAGGCGGTATAATATATATACAATAATACATAAAAAAGAATAATTCACATAGAGGGTATTAACAGTTAAAGATATCCTGTGCATATTTAGGTAACGAAAATGTCATTTTCAAAAGGACAGTTATAACAATTATTGATAAAGTTAGTTCTGCCGTAACTTCTGTTCTTGATTCATTTACTTCAGCGTTAATTTGATATTGTGTACATGTCTTTGGGCAAGATAAGACTAATGTTATCAATGAAATTCCACGTAATTATGTGAAAAATAATATCCACTTGTATCCAGGTGAATGTGTTGATGCGTGGGATGCTGGTACCTTTCGCTCATCCATTCTATATTTTAAGCCATTTTTCTCCTTTGTGCATGTTCCTAACTTCAGGTAGACATAATATATTACTATGAATCCGGGGATAATTTATGGATTTCAGGTAACACACCTAAATCACTCTTGTTCTTTTATCAAATCGTAACAATCAAAATGAATTCCGCACCGAAGAAAATGATAAATGACATGATGTAATGGCTAAAAGTAGAATTATTTACATTCTTTAATACAATCTGTTGTAGAGCCCACCATGGGGATGTTACGCATCCCTGCGGCGCCTATAAGGGTGAACGGTCGTCCCGACGCTGTTTGCAGGCGCCCAATCATTCAGTATCGCAGGACACCCGGTTTGGTAAGCGTCGAAATCTACCGTCCCGACGACAAAACAAGTTCGACGCGCGCGTCTATGAAATTCAAAATTCGTCAACGTTTTCTATTCTGTACAAGTGCTATTTTTTATAGAACATTGTAGATGTTTAACCGTTACCTATACTCTGATTTCTTTGTGTACATAATCCATTTTGAAGTGATATTATGTAAGAATCCTATTTAGAAATGCTTTACGTTTGGTGACAGATACTGCGCTTCTTTTAGATATTAGTTCTTAAAAGTTCTGTAACCTATAAAAGCGTAGTTGTTGTATTGGTACCTTTGCCTTTCTAAAGTTGTATCAATTTAATTAAAGTTATGAGTAATTGCAAAAAACGCGAGAAATTAATTTCGTATTTTAATGAATTGAATAATTTGAATATGAAGTAATTAAATAATAACAGCGTATGTTTGCAAAGCGGCAAATATTGCGAAAGAACAGGTACAATTAAAAAATAGCTGTTTAAGTACCTTGCCTTTGCGTGGCAATTAAATTTTTAAAATAATATCCAACAGTATCATTATAGGTAGCTGCAACATTCGAAGGTTACAAATACTCTTAACTCCGTCAGTATCCACAGCTTTAATTAATTTCATTTCACTTTTAACTCTTTTACGAAGTTCCCAATTTATTCTGTTTATATACATTAAGGCGTTGTAAACGATATGATCAATGTCGAATCGGGCATCTAGCGTCCAACGCGACAACGCGAAATTGTTTACCACTCTTTATTATTGTATTGTTTGTTTTATCTTGTCAACAAAGCGGTTCGTAATGCAAAAATCGATAGTCAGTGCAGCCACGCAGTTGTAAAGGTAAATTAGTCACTTGAGCCATTCGATAATGCAACTAGGGAGAGGTTTGGCGGCAATGCAAAAGTTGTACTGCGGCTGAAAATGTAGATGGACAGGAATATTTTCGTAAAAGTTTTGCGAACATGGAAATTCATTGCTTTTTCTTGAAAATGCGCGTCAAATTTGGTGAATTCAAAAGTAAAAAGGTTGAAATAAGTAGAACTGGAAGCTAACTTTTACAATCTACCAATTTTATTTGGGTTTGCAGCAAATCAATCTGTGTCATTGTAAATTAAAAATAGATACAAATTAGAATTTAAATTTTTCTATGGTTCCGAGTCAGAGATGATAAGGACATAGTTATCTCTAACATTCATATACAGGATGTCCATTTTATCAGGGCACTCGAGAATATCTCACTTAATATCGGTCGTACAAAAAAAAATATTTTTACGAAAATTGTGCCGATTTATATAACCTGGTACAAAATGGTTTAAAGGCATTTGAAATCCATGGCCTACTTTAAGAGTTATGGCGGAAAATATCGAAAATGCGGAAAACGTCTAAGCCAAATATCTCCGTTATTTGAAAAGGTACGAGAAAAATTCTAAGGCGAACATTTTTTGCAAAACAGAGTGTTTCAATGAGGTTTTATCTAATTTTTTTCAAAACCGCTGTATTTTGAGATTTATTCTGCAGGCTGTTAAAAAAATTATTTTGAAACGGGCGGGAAATGGCTCCATTAAATAGAGTATTTTCCTCCCTTTTCAATGATATATCACGTGCCATATTTATTCATTGGTACTACGTTAGTAATTATAAAAACATTTTTTTAAAACCAATAATTTTTTTTAACAAGCATTATACTTGCCGTGGAGAAGTATGATTAAATAAAACGATAAAATAATTCAATAAGTTGTTCAAATTTTTGCTATAATAAAACATTAACACAATTAAGAAGAATAAAGAAAATTCAGGCAAAAAAACAAAATAAGAATCAAGAAAGCAACATGGAGCAATTATGGAAAGAGTATTCGCAGTTATGCCAATGTATAAAAGCGTCACTCCTTGCTCAGAAAGTTAAAATGTCTTTACCAATTAATTTAAGTATAATATCCATTTGTTTATATTTCTTGATTTCAGTATTATTTCAATTATTTTAAAATAGTTGGCTATGAACAAACTTGACAATTTAATTTTTTGACAGATCATCTCCGTTAATTACCCTCACTCAATCACACTCGTTTAAGAATTTAGAATTTTCAAAAATGATTTTCACTCACATTAATCGTTATAATATGTTCGTTACGTATTGCCAATGCAGTTTTAATTCTGGATTAGCTCAAGTAGAATATAGAAACAGATTTCCACAAGCACTACAGTCGAATAAAACTCTGTTCAGAAAATTTGCTACAAAACTGAAAAATAATGGTTCATTTTTAAAGAAGAAGACAACAGTGTTACTGATAATGTAAATAAGGTCAACCGAGTTATTAATTATGTAAGAAATAAAAATGCAGGAAATTTGGAAACATCATTAAGAGAAATTCAAATTGCTTGTCATATAAATAAAACAAGTGCTAGAAAAATTTTAAAGAAAAATGGTTACCGGTGTTATAAAGCCAAAAAAGTTCTCAATTTACAAGCGGGGGACAAACCAATGAGGACGACTTTTTTGTAGGTGGTTGTTGGAAAAGAAGCGTGCCAATCCATTTTTTATATAGTAAAATACTTTGGCCTGACGAGGCAAATTTTTCCAATAATGGATTTTTTAATTGCAATATTCATTACAAATGGACTTTTGAAAATACACACTGGCATAGACCTACTGGGTTTCAAAATCGTTTTTCAATAAATGTGTGGATAGGTATTTTAGGCACCAATTTAATAGGTCCTTATTTTTATGATGGTCACCTCAGTGGTCAAAGGTACCTAAACTTTTTGGGAAATGAATTTAATGAATTCTTGACCTACCTTTAGAGAATCAACACAACTTTCAATATTTTCAACAAGAGCGAGCTCCTCCACACAATTCCCATATTTGCCTAGATTATTTAGACGAAATTTTGCCTCAACATTGGATAAGTACCAATGGATTTATTCGATGGCCCCCTCGTTCTCCAGATATAACCCCAATGGATTTTTTCTATGGGGGTATATTAAAGATAAGGTGTTTTCGACGACACCGCAAAATGTAGAAGACCTAAATGCTCGAATTCAACAGACATGTATTACAGTTACCCCCGAAATGCTGAGTAATGTTTTAAATGCAGTGCCTCGCCGCGCTCGATTGTGCATAAGAAATCGCGGCGGACACTTTGTACACTTGATATGATATCTTAAAAATTATTTTGAGGATTAGATAAATATTAATGTTCTGTGCGCTATATTCTTTTTATTATTAATTTGTTTTTGTTACCTGAATTTACTTTATTTTTCTTAATTGTGTTAATTTTTTATTATAGCAAAGATTTGAACAACTTATTGAATCATTTTATCGTTTTATTTAATCATACTTCTCCACGGCAAGTATAATGCTTGTTAAAAAAAAATTTTTGGTTTTAAAAACACGTTTTTATAATTACTAACGTAGTACCAATGAATAAATATGGCATGTGATATATTTTTGAAAAGGGAGCAAAATACTCTATTCAATGGCGCCATTTCCCGCCCGTTTCAAAATAATTTTTTAACAGCTTGAAGAGTAAATCTCAAAATACAGCTGTTTTGAAAAAAAATTAGATAAAACCTCATTGAAACACTCTATTTTGCAAAAAATTTTCGCCTTAGAATTTTTCTCGTGTCTCGTCAAATAACGGGGATATTTGGCCTAGACGTTTTCCGCATTTTCTATATTTTCCGCCATAACTCTTAAAGTAGGCCATGGATTTCAAATGTCTTTAAATCATTTTGTAGGTTATATAAATCCGCACAATTTTCGTAAAAATAATTTTTTTTGTACGACCGATAAAATGGACAGCCTGTATATGATAATCCGGTCATGCTAAATAGTATTTATATTGACTGTGATTTAGTTTTTGATAAATTATCGTCTTTAAATTCCAATACTAATCCAGGTCCTGATGGTATACCGTCATATTTCTTAAAAATTTGCAGTCCCTCCGTGTCTTTTCCCATTGCTCATCTTTTGAAACATTCTTCAGAGGCTGGTGAGTGTCCTACTATTTGGAAAATACCCGATAGTACACAAATTCACAAGTAAGGTCCAAAATCAGAATATTATCGAAGTGTATTAGAATTTAGTGTAGTTGATAATATTTTTAATTCGTATAAAAACGTTATCATGCTATGTCAACACGGTTTTTCAAAGGTTGTAGTGCGCAAACAATCCTTTTTCTGTATATATCATTCATACACGGAGCATTTAGAAAAGCCTCTCAAGTTGACGCAATTTATACCGATATAAAAAAGGCCTTTGGTGTCAATCACAACATCCTCTTCCAAGAACTCTCATTATATGATATAAATGGTGCATTACTGCAGTGGATAAAATCGTATCTGACAGACAGAATTCAAATTGTGAGAATAGGAGAAAATAAGTCAAGAAATATTGCTGTAAGTTCGGGAGTTCCACGAGGTAGTCATCTTTCTCCGATCCTATTTTCACTTCTTTTTTTCTGTTATACGTGTATGTATATAAGAGGTATTATATTATATCATTTGGGATTCTTTCCTGTAGATATTATATTATGAATAAATAAATTAATAAAATGCTAAAATATGTCGTCATACTTGTCATAGGAAATTAAAAATTTCCTATAGATTCTCTTTCGGCTCTCATAAAATATCAGTCTCAAAAAGGCATAGCAAATGAGTAGTAAAAAAGGACATATTAACTATTTAAAAAAGATGAGGAACCTAATTCGACACATGCATTTTTTGAGCTTTATTTTTTTATACAGTATAAGGTCCTACTGGGTGGTGGTCCCGTTGTAATTTTACCGAGCTACGTCCAACTTTGTAGAGACAAATTAAATCTAAGTTTTTTTACCACAATTTTTTAGTAAACTACAATGCCAATATCAGACCCACGCACAGACAACTAATGGAATAAAGATACCTTAATTATTTTCTTAACCTACATAATTTAAAACGTGTAAATGTGAAAAAATATATCTATATGGATTATACTTTCTGCGGGAAGCGAGGGAAATAAAAATAGAAATGTCTGTAAAAATCATGAAATATAATTTCACTCAGTTTTATATATGTCTATTAGTGGATGGTAACAATTGTACCTTTGATGATTAAAAAGTTTAATAAACATCCAAGTTTCATAAAAGTAATTGAGTCTTAAAAAAACATTTAATAATAATCAAATAATAGGGCTCATGCTTTTTCCTAAGTCAATGTATTCATCTTCAGTTTTAATCACACACAGATATTTATTCAATTTTTGCCAACCTGGTGTTATTTCTCGCGCTTCAGCTTTAACGAGGTCTATTACTTTGGCATCAAAGATTGTTATTTCTTTGAATGCTTCTTTTCAGCTGACCTCATCGGGTTGAAAATACAAAAATATGGGAGCAACCGTAAAACTGTATATCTTTGAGTTCGGACATTTTATCAATTACATATTGTTTTGAGAAATTTTGCCTTCTTAACAATATCCAAAAGATTTTCCTTTTTAAAATTTTCTTGAAATGTCACATTGTCTTTTCGGATAAATTCTTGAATGTCTTTTTTCTTTGTCCAGTATTTGCTATTTTTTCGATTTGTCGCGAATGATATGAAGCATTGTCTAATACAATTACGTTGTTTTTTTCAATATTTGGTAGCAATTAAGTCTGAATTCATTCTTCAAAAATATTCGCAGTCATATTTTGTTGATAGTCAAAGTTTGAACGTTCTAGTTTTTCCCGCTTAATTTGAGGCCGTTATGTACCCATTCAGTTTCTGATCTACAATGTAGAATTATTTATCTGGTTCTTCTATTTGCAGACGTATCAACTTTGCATTTCTTTGAACCATCTGTCCAATATTTTCTCACTGTATCATGAGTTTCTTCTAAATAATATATCGGTCGTTGTTGATTTCGAAATTTTTTAATAGCTTCCAAATATTCCATACGCTACCGTACAATTCTGCTGCTTTCCATAAGACGTGCTCTTTTATTAACCATTTTGAACTAAAATCCTATCTTCAGTAGCCATCGCTGAAGTGTTCTTTCACAGACACTAGATCTTTTCGTCTCAGTTTCATATGTATTGATTGTAGAATTGGTATCTCATTTTCTTTATACTTGATATAAATTGTGGAAGGGGGCGAGCATGGGTGCGGTGCGCCTTTACTATATACATACTTCGATATGCGATGTAAAGCAACATAAGGCGCGGTTGGTAGTTGGATGGGTAACCTTCGGAGGGGATGTAAAGCCGTCGGTCCCTTGTATTTTAAATGTTAGGCAAATAAAAGATCCCTACTCTTCTTAAGGGAAGAGATTCGGCAAAATTCCTGGTTGGGGGTAGCTCGTCTACAGGCGTCGGTGTTAGGCCTCAGTAGCGGAAATAGATCGACGTTAAATAAATGTATATATATAAAAAAAAAATGATATAAATTGCATCTCTTAACAATTTCACTATAGACGAATCTAATGTTTGTGATGTTCCTTTGTCCGATCTAATTTTTCGTTTATGTACCCTTTCCTTAATTAATTTATCAACAGCTCGTTCTGGAATTTCTGTTAAGTAGATCGTTTTTTCCACTGCAACTTTTTCTCTTTCTTTTTCTGTTATATTTTTATACACTTTAAAATCATTTCCTGAGTCTGTAGGTGTAAATATTGCGCGAAAACTTTCTTCGTAATGTGTTGTGAACCATTACCATCCCCCACATCTTCTTGACATTCTCTGCTGATGCTTGCTTGTGGATCTTTCCAAGGCCTAAATATTTTCACAATATTATTTTACCACACCCACTTGTAAATAAGAAACCTCCGAATATTCACTACCCGCCAAAATATGTATAAAAACAGAACTGTATAAAATACGTTTAAACACAGTAAAATTTCACCCACCTGTAAAAATACTGTATATATGTCTACTGATGAAATAAAATGTAAACAAAAACACACGACCGTAACGCGCTGTTAAAATTGAATGACTGAGTTGATGATCTAAATATTTCAAGTGCGTTCCTGGGCGAAGTTTTATTGTTGTTTTGATTGCGCCGTAAACTAGACTATAATTTCATAATTTTCTCTCAAATCATACTCATAGCTTATCACCTGAAGGCTGTCGAACAAATGTTTAATCTTATTTTCACCTGCTGCAACTAAGGTTGAAATTGGAGGAAGGAGCTTTGGACGAGTCGACTGTTTCGCCAACAACATTTGTCACCAAATCAGAGACTTTTCCTATAGTCGACGAATATGTCCATTCTTTCCCAATTACATGTCGTATGATTCAGTTTGTTATCTGGAAATGCGTCCATTGACAGAAAATGCGTGCCAAAATAGGTGATGCTGAAGTCTGGAGTGAAGAATATAATTTTTACAACAACCTGTAGTTGTATGGACATCTGTCATTTTCTTTTTGTGGTGGTACAAAAATGGTGATTCTCCAGCCATCGGGCCACTTTATAGTCTGACAACTTTAGGTAACATTTAAAAACTATATGAGATGAACGAAACAACTTCGAACGTTCATCATTTTAGACATTCAAGAACTTTTTAATCTTATTCCAATTTTTGATAACAATTTATTTTAATCCATTTTGTTTATCATTGTCGGCATGGTCTTCTTGTGCCAAGTAATCATTAAAATCTCTGGCTGTGATGTCTTGTTCATTATCTTAACTTACTTTGTGCCTATGTTCTCCACTCTATTATCTTTCAAATAGTATATTTGCGGAATTATACTTTTAATAGAATGTGCATTTTACTCATTTACCAAACAGTACTTTCTTAACAGAGATTAAACATTCTTATAATTTGAAATTGAAATCTCCAGTAGGAGGCCTACAAATAACTATCAGCAAGATTTTCAATTTAAGACACAAAACCAAGCCGCAAAGCTCAATGTCCATCTCAGAGTTAAAGTTAGTCAGTAATGTAAGAGTTTTAGTTATTGGTTTAACAATATTGTCTACATAAATTGCAACTCTGCCACAACGACTATTGATTCTACAATAGATAGCCAACAGGTTTAAATTTGATAAGGAAAAGTCCTCAATTTCATCGGAAGTAGCCCAACGCTCTGAAATATATAAAATGTTTATATTTTCGATGTCATAAAAACATCAGCAACATTTAACTTATTACTTAAATATTGAACATTGACATATGCGATTTCAAAGCACACATTTGAAACAGGAACGACGCAAATCATCTGGAGTGGTCTCCTTTTGATATGCCATGAAAAGGACGAATTGGAAGTTCTTATCTATCAGACGTGGTGCAGACTTTTACAGATTTAATTTTCTTTCATAGCATGTTGAATTGTTTTAAAAATGAGGTAAATTAATCATCGTGAAAAATAAATCCAGAGTTGATTTTTCAACAACAGCCATGTACATTTCCTAACTATAACTCAATCACTAATGACTGTTTTTGTCGCCCTATCACTTGTGTTTCCAGTTTTACGTCGCATTGCACATCGATGGCTCGATGGTCAATAACAATTTCATTCCAATTGAATATAAATTTATTCCACGCTATTTTGTGGACGTTGAATGCAAAAACTAAACCCCAATGAATTCAGTAATATGAAATGTGTCATTTTTTGTGACTTAACTCCATTAAATTATGAATTGTTATGCTGGCAATAAAAGTATTAAACATGGTTTTATGTACTCGGAGTTCTATATATAGACTAGGCGTGTGATTTAGCAGTTTACGATTTCTGTTAGTTGTTTTCGCGTAGGAATAAAAATATTTCAGTTTGTGTGATTGCTTTATTAGAGAAAATAAATTTTTCGCTCCGATTTGGCTAAATTAGAAGTTTACTTATTGATTTTGCAACTTAATGAACTAAAAGTAAGCTATTTTTAATTGACGATATAGGCTAAATTGTAGTAATTTCTATAATCAGGAGTAGTTTGAGGAGTTAACTAAAATTCACATATACATATGTCGCAAAACACTAACTTATTTGTACTTTTTCCATCTGAATGAAATCATCCAATATCTCTTTTTCAGTTTTCAAGAAAGGTGATCGCTCCGAAATATGCTACTGTAGTCCAATTGTCATAATTTTCGACTTTACAAAATGGTTTGGAATGTTATTATTTGAGCGTGCTTTTTTATTGCAAATATTTGGTTACAGAGACTCAACATGGTTTTGTTAAAGGCAAGTCTACTATTATTACAAACTTATTTTGTATAACATTCTTATCTGATGGATCTGAGGGATTCAAAGCAGACGTGATTTATATTAACTTTAGAAGGCTCTTGATGGAATTGACCACTTATTCCATCAAATAAATTGATTAATTTCGATAACTGTCAAGAGTTTTTAAAGATTGTAAAATCCTATTTTTCAAATCGATCTAACAGCATTTGGTAACTCTGTCCAAATATCTGCTACCCCCGGTGTTCCACATCGATCAGTTTTAGAGCCACTTTTCTTTATCTTATTTATAAATGATATAATTGACAGCTTGACAGTACTATGAATGCTGTATACGAAAAGGACCGATGACTGTCCTCTGTATTTAATTTAATTTTCGTCTGGTGTGTAAAGATAAAGTACTTCTAATCATCCAGAAATGTAACACAGTACCTTACTCCACTAAAAAATCAATAATCCCCTTGGATTATTCTATTGGTAATAACACATTCTCGGAACTTGAAACTTTGTGATATTTGACAAATAAGTTGTCCTTTAAGAATAATATTACATTGTCACAAATACAAAGCTTTAGGATCGATATTGGGATTTTTAGCAGAATCACCGGGTATACGTTATGGAAAAATAATATATTTATGATCACCTTAGCTTTAGGTAGGCATTGTGTCTGCTTGGCAATCTGACTGTAAAATAAACAATAACAACTTGTTTTTTTATTGAGTACTTAATTAGAAATCCTCGCCGAAACCATAGCAGTCATTTAACTGATATAATTGACGTCATTGTTAGTGATATCAACTTTAATTTATAGACGAAAATATCTATTTTGGTCGATAATTTAGCCTGGCAATGGTCTGAAAATGTTTAAAACAGAAGTAAAGACGGTGCTTACGTATATTCCATATTTATAAAATGTCTGTTAATAGAGTATCTCCGGATTTAAAACATGCGAAATTTCGGAAAGTGACATGCTAATGGGATTTCGTTATATTTCGTATAATTTGGCAATAAATGGGTCTTAGAAACTCTGCTACCCCATTCGAAGGTGTGCTTTTTTCTAGGAGTGAGTTCTACCTTTTCTTAGGGCTTGTTCACTATAAAAACAAGTAAGTTCATTCCATGATCAGAAGACTCGAAGTCTCGAAGACGGCGTCGACCTACCCCACTTAGTATTATGTAGGTGGATTTTGGCGCACAAAAGAACAATGTTGAGAGTTCTATGCATGGATGAAGCACAATTCACACGTGATGGATTTAACAAGAGTATGAACAAGCATATTTGGGGCAACCGAAAATCCTCACACAGTGGTTGAAAGAGACTTCCAACGCAGATTTAATATTAATGTGTGGTGTGGAATTTCCAAAAAAAATTTAAAGGGCCTCGCATTTTTGAAGGAGGCTTAACTGGTGCACTTTTTTTAAAACTTTTTGAGACATATTTTGCCTAATTTATTGAGAGGCATTGATACCTGGAATTTGCGATTTTAACACGATGGTGCTGGTCCTTATTTTGCTTTACCCATCAGGGAGCGTCTAAATCCAACATATGGATTGGTACAGGAAGTACAGTTAACTGACCACTGAGGTCTCCTCATCTTACACCGCTAAACTATATTTTATATGGCCATCTAAAGTCGGAGGTGTACAATATTATATTATTTTTATTTTATTTAACTTACACCATTCAACAGTATAACACCAATTACTGAATGGGTACAATACAGAGTTATGATATTTATAACAATACTAACAATACTCAATAACCAGTAACAAAAAGAAATATTAAAAAAGAGAATACAAAAGTGCTAAGAATTGAAAACTTAGTGCCGCTAAATTATTAGAAGTTCGGATATAATAAACATCGGTACACACTTCTAGGTTTTTTATCAAGACCACATTGCAGTTGAACAAATCAAACTTGGTTTGGACAGAGTTATAATTGTTGCAAATTTGATGAAGCGGTGAGATTTCAGTACATTCAGTACATCAGTGTTTGGAGATTGAAAGTAGGAGATTGCCGTAATATTACATGGGGAATTGAGAAATTCAACTGGCTGAGAACCTCCTCACCGTCAATGTCATTAGATTGCGTAAGAAAGCTAGTTGGGCAATAATGCGGCGATTTTCAAGAGCGTCGAAAGAGTGCCTAGGCAGTAATTCTTTATGCGGAAATCCAATTGGTGGATATAAATTATCATTCTTGAAGCTGAGATATTTTAAAAAACGTCTCTGAACTCTTTCTATACTTTGCACATGAATATTGTAGTGAGGACACCATACGATGGAGGTATATTCGACGCGAGGTCTAACAAGGGCGCAGTATAATAACTTGATGGCATTAATATCATTAAATTCGCGTGTCTTCCGTATCACAAAGCTAAGAGATCTGAAGGAGTTTGTTACTATATCATTTATATGGTCTGGAAAGGATAGTGTTAGGTCTATGCAGGGAAACTTCATCAATGGTATAGTCATATTTTATGACATTGTGTTTCAGAGAAAAGGACATTACGTTACATTTGGAAGGATTTAGAGGCAGACTGTTTGATGTACACCAGTTATTAATTTTGTTTAATGCTAATGAAGCTTATTACAGTCATCAGAGCATTTAATAGCAGTGTATATTTTCATATCATCCGCGTATAATAAACAATTTGCTTCCACCTCTTTTATGATATCATTAATGTATATATTAAATAATAATGGCCCCAGTATAGACCCTTGAGGGACCCCAGAAGTGACAGATATCTCAGTAGATTGTTGGCCGCAACATTGTACAAACTGTTTTCTGTCTTCAAGGTAAGATTTGAAAAAATATAGCAGATTTTGTGACAAGCCAAAAAGATTTAATTTATTAAGCAAAATACCATAATTGAGTCTATCGAATGCCTTCGAGAAATCAGTGTATATAACGTCCACCTGCAGACCCGTGTCAAATGTATCAGCTATAAATTGCGTTATACAGAATAAGTGCGTAGTTGTGGATCTTCCCTTCATGAAACCGTGTTGTTCAGGTGTGACTTTGTTTTTAAATGAAAAAAGAGGAAATCATGGAGAAGCATTTCAAGACACACAGAAAAGTTATTGATACTAGTAATGGGTCTATGGTTTTCAATTTGGCTTTTCCCTCCTTTCTTGTATTCGACACACGGGAACAGTTTTTAGTAATAATATTTAACGTTTGTGATGCTATTAACCTGAAAATGATTAATAAATCAGTAAAAAACATTAAAACTTCCCAAACATACGTTAATGCTGAAAATCTATTGTAATTGTAGTTAATCTTGTTACCTATTTCTTTTCTTCTTTTCTTTTTCTAATTAAATTTCTGCATTTCCCCACTTTCTCTCTATTTTCCTACATTTACATTATTCTTTTCTAGCATTTCATCATTTCCCCTCAGGTCTCGAGGCGTCTCTGTAACCCTCTACCCATTTTTCCCCAACATTTTTGACATTCCTTCAATTGTACCCTATTCTCGTCTACTATTTACATTGATTCAAAATAACTTTAATAAAATATCGACAATATTTATGATCTAATGTATCGAAAATTGCAGTAGAATGTATCGTTTATAATATAAAAATATATCCTAACAAAGCTATATTTATTAATATACTTAATAAGCGAAAAAAATACGATTGAAAACGTTTATAAAAAAAGTATCGGAAATGAGAATTATATCCTGTTTACTACCAAGTTAATGATAACACCAAAATGTGTATATAAATACATATTTACTATGCCTGATTTTTTTTGATACCTGTTACGTAAATTATCTTTCGTTAGATTAGAAAAAAATGTCATTACTTTAAATACATGTCAATATATTATATTGAAATATAGTATTTATAATTATTTGTAGTGTTTCCTTATTCACTCGACAACTAGAATATCGAGGTAAATTACTGGGGTATTGAGTATATTATTAGTTGATTTTACGTCAAACAAATATATATACAATCTTTTGTATCACAAAAATAAACTTTTCATAGTGCTTTATAAAGGCTTGTACCTGTGTATGTTATTTCCCATTGATAAAAATATGTTCTAGATATATGGATAATATATTAATTTGTTGGATTGGATACTTGGCAGTCAAAATACATTCTTAGCATTGGCGAGGTTATTAATCAGGTGCTATTGGATTCGATACATAAGCTCATATATTACAATACCTACCAGATAGCGTCATGAATTTTCAGAAAGGAATTTCGCGTTTTAGTTATTTTTCTTTGATGATGATATTCGGTATTGTATAGTCTACCGAATTCACATGGTGCGTTCACAGTAGGTTATTCTGTTAGCCTAGGGAACGCTACTGTAGAATGATAGTATCGGAAATCATTTATGTAAATATATTGTGTGGAAATGGTATTGAATAGATGGTTCTACAAGCAGGATAGTATAATAAAATAATCTGAGAAAAGAAGAACCTCATTGTACCGACGCGTGTAGGCGGCATCTATAAATAGAAGTAAATAAACAAGCTTAAATACCTTAATTTTTACTACAAAGGAAAAATTAAATTTAACGTAATTAATTTAATATATTTACTGAGATTTTGTGTTTGATTAGGAGCCCCTCTACTTTCTGTGTGGGATTAGCGGCATAAATTATCAAACTGTTAATTATACACTGCATTTCAATGAAATCTATCCATCCCAGACAAATTTGGTACTCCACGAGTTCACATAGTTCCAGGTTTTATGTTCTGTTGTGCCCCGGTATGTCTCTATATTGCACGGTAGCGCAGTCGACTCGCTCTGGTGTAACTCTGTGTCTCTCTGCGTTCTTTCAAATGTGTAACCCACACACTTGTTTAAAGTATTATGTAAGAAATGTGTAAATCCTTCCATCTCTTGTTGAATTGTATATTTGAATATATTCGTGAATAAACATTATTACATTATTATTATTATTATTCCGTACAGCCTTTGGCTTTGGACTTGGGGGATGTGTTTATGTTTATATTTAAGTATATTGCAGAAAATTTCGGTATGTGTCGAACCGTGTAAATATGAAATAAAGTATGAAGTTTGAATTCTCCGTAAGAAGGGGCATGTCTTCCGACAATGTGGTGGGGATAGTTTCAAGTGCCCCAATACCTACTTATGTTGGTGAAATAAAATAAATAAATTCAATATTTTATTACTAAAACGTGCAAACAAAAATGTTTTGTATATTTATATGCTACCTTCAAGGAATTTTCAGCAAGTTTCTGTTGAATAAAAAAGAGAGATAATCCCATAGATATTACGTCTATATGATGCATATTGTGTGAACAATAGATACACTCGTTACTAACAGAAAAAATACTAACTTGGAACTAAAAATAATGTATCAAAATGGACTTTTAGAACAGTATCTCTGCGACTAATTAATCCATCGAGTTAAAAAGGATTAATTAAAAATAATTAATTGGTACATGCTCCAAACTGCTTGCAGTATATGATATTCAATGGGATTACCTAGCCTAGCATTACTAATGCAAATAACCCCTAGTATTATACCTCGATGTAAATGAAGTGCATTATTAGCGATAAAATTGAACATGGGAATTAATTTCAGTCACTGCACATGCAAGAGATTCTTTTTCTAAGCCTGGTTGTATATTACATTTTTAATATCACCTACATTATCTTCCTTTAATAGCTGTTATTAAAGTAGGAAGCTAGCTAGCATTTTTACTACCATGAAATTGTGTTTTTTAACGTAACGACAAAGTAATTCTATTCATAGAGTTTTAATGATCTCCTGATGAAGATAATATGAATGGCGAAACGTACGTCAAGTGTGGTATTTGAGTGTCGTGTAAATGTAGAAATTTAAAACATTTTAAATAGATTCTCCAGTGCAACTTTTGATGTCCTTCATATAATGATGTGTTCTGTATTCTATGATATTTAATAGCATAAAATCCTGCACGCCACGGCTTTGTCAGTAGGCTTTCCACTGTTACGAACTTAACCTGTTTTATCCCAGAGACTACAGATACTCAACAACAAGTAGTTGCAATAAATATATATATATATATTGTTATTATACATGATTTGCAGGAAACAACTACTCAGCGGGCAAATACCCCGACCTGCATTGAATTACACCTTACAAATCATGAAAAATTGGTAGCCAATGTCATTTATCAACTCCCTGACCAGACATAGACCGGTTTCGAACTTATTAGTTCTCTTCAGTATGCCATAGGTCATGGAGCAGACAAATGACAGTGGCCAACCTGCTAGTCTTATACAGACTAATGTAAATGGTATAGTGGTGAGAGGTAATTGAATCCTCTCATGTGGTCTAATGCTACTATACACCAGACATCATAGATGTCTCCGTGGTGCATAGCGACTTGCCATTTTGCAAGTACCGAGAGCGGCGAACTTCAGCCCTTGGTGGACTTAACCTATATACTGTTATTATACATGATTTGAGTAGTTGTTTCCTATTCTATTCCATTTCATTATATTCTATTCCATTCCATTTCATTCACAAAATCAGTTTTGAAATATTGATTTCATTTATTAATTGTATAATATTTCTTCTTTTCTTTTTCTTGTAAAATTGTACTTAATCTGTTTATGTATACCCCAATCACTGGGTATTTTGTCTGTTGGGCTGTTTTTCAAATAAATGATAAATGTGCTAATAAACGAAAATTATCCCTAAGGAAAATTAATAAAATTAAACAGTTTAATCGCTAGGCAAAAGGGAATAATGACAGACAGAGACGTCGAGCTTCAACAGAATATCCGTTTGCCCTATAATAATTTTAATATATATGACTGTGACATCAATATATATAACCCATATTAAATTGTAATGCTGTGATCAGATCATAATTACAATGCCAAGCATAGTGACCTCATTACTGGTACCAACCACAGGGCTAGTTTGCTTTTGTTACACGCTTTTGTTGCAGTGTTTTATTTTCAATACAAGTTAATCGTGCAATTCCGATATAATAATATAGAAAACAGAGGAGTTTCTCATAGCCAGTGGGTGTAAAGATATTAAATACAATTTGTTATATTGTACTTTTACTTGTTAGAACGTTTGTAGTTTAACACTCTTTCAACATAGCTACGAGATGTTTTATTTTTGTTTTAATATATTTACAGTGAACTGCAAATGAGTTTGTGTATGCATTGGGATGCCCTCTGGGCGTATGAAAAATGTATTTATTAGAACAGAAATTGAAATAGAAATACGTTTATTGAATATTAATTAATCAATTAATTAATTTATATTCAATACCTTACAAGACCACAGTCCCATTTACAAAGTCGAAAATACAATGAACAAAAAAGTAACCTTATGAGTTTATTATGTTGATATTGGACAAAATATAATTAAAATTGAATAAAATTTAATGCCTTTGTAAATGCTGTTGCAATGTTAGATTTTTGCAATGAAATATATCAGCTTGAATTTAGATGCTGTGGTAGTTTAGGCATGTTACATTTACAATGAGTTCATAGTAGAAATTGAGGTGATGATCAAAAGTAACTCCTAGATCTTTGAAAATGTGCTGTCTTTTCAAATAATATCGGGTATAAAGTAATTATGCTGAATGGTAGTTTGACATTTCGAGCACGTAACCAACTTTCGTTTTTCAAACTAAGCAGCACTCGGGGATATCAGTATACTATTAAATACATTTAAATCGTCAGCATACATTAAGACAGGAGAGTGAAGGTCAAGCATAATATCATTTATAAAGAAGTTGAACAGCATTGGACCAAGAACCAATCCTTGCGTACACCCCATAGTGAAATAAAGCTCTCTGACCTGAAACCCAGGTATTGAAATATTGATGTCTATTAATAAGGTATAATTTGAATAGATGTAGAAGTGACATTGAAAAACCGAAGGAAGCCAGTTTGTCAAGCAGAAGCTATAGTCAATTTTGTCAAAAGCTTCTGAGTAACCTGGATAAATTAGGGCTGCCTGTCCCCCACTATGTGTTACATTCGACAGATACTCCGTGATTCATATTAGGTTGGTAGATGTCTAGCGACCTGTAAAGAAGCCACTTTGGTGTAATGCTAAATATAAAATATGAAATTATCTAGTACTAGTTCAAATAATTTACCAAAATTGCATATTATTATAATTGGTCTGTAATTTACTATTTCGCCTCATATTTAGGTAAATCCACTTTTTCAAAGTTATATAAATAAGCTTGTTTAGCAAAAAAACTTTTCAGATCTGTTATTTAGGTCTAATAACAGTTCATGCAGAAGAATTTTCTTGCGGGGAGGAGAAATGTTCGGTAAGACGCCTCGCCTGGATGCTTAGCAGTGAGGTGGTGCAGGATTTTTACCTGCTAAAACGTGAGCCGTCCTTTATAATTACTACTGTCTTCTCGGATCTTTTTCTTTGTTCTCTATTATGTATCTTATAACTTTGTAACTATTATTCCATTCCTCTTCCGATGTCACCAGTCCTTCCACCATATTTTTCGGATTAAAAATCCTCCCTGTTGATAGTGCATATTCCGCCCTGGCGTCCGCCCACTAGAGCATTCAAAAATAGTATGTTCTACGTCATCCACTCTGTTGCAATAGACACATACATCAGTCTCCGTTCTGTTGCGTTGGCAGAAATATTTCTTGAAACACCCATGCCTCGATAATTGGTATAATCGTTTGGTTGGTGCTCGTTTGATAAAGTAATCAACTTTGCCGTAAGGCCTCTCTATCCATCTTCTTGTGTTTGGGATTAGCTTATCCGTCCACCGCCCATGGGTACCGTCCCTCCATTTTTCCTACCATCTGTCAATAACATTTTCCCTGGGCTGTTATTCACGGTACTTCACTGTATGTTTCATTCCTTTTCTTGATTAGTAGGTCTGTAGGCGGATTACCTTCGTTCACCCCTACCGCCTCGGTGGAGATGGTTCTGTATGCGCTGCTTACCCTAATTGACATAAGCCGTTATAGTCTTAGTAGTTTCCTAGTTAGTTTTTTGTTATCTGTCACTGTATGCCGGACTGGAGCGGCATATAATATCTGTGAGCGCGCCACGCTAGACAGAATCTTCCTCTTTGACGCCTTAGGTCCTGCTATATTTGCTGTAATGGTAGCTCAGTGTGTTAAAGCGACTGGCTAGCAAACTGAGTTGCCTAGCGAAGTGGGTTCGATTCCCGCAAGGCGAAACAATTTTTCATTAAAAAAAAATTGCCCCAAGAGTGGTTCGGAGTCCACATTAAACTGTAGGGCCTCGTCTCTCATTGCCTAGCACAAGATCCTTGAGATCTTCCAGGGGGTTACTTCGGTAACTTGAGAGGCGGTTAAGAAAACATTTTTTTTTTTTTATAATATCAGATAGGACAGTTACCGTTTTCTCCACTTTCTGTATCGTCATGCCAACGTGCTCAGCAAAGAAAATCTTTGTATCAAGGCAAACTCCCAAATACTTCACTGCCTTACTTGGTGCAATTATCGTGCCAAGAATTACTTACAAACGTTTTTATTTCCAGAAAATTTCATAATACTTCCGTTAGTAAGATTTGAGTGAGGATCATTGGAGAAACGGAAAAGGGACCTCGCACGCTTCTTAAAGAAAAGTCAATGCCCAGTCATTAACCGTGGAATATTGGTAAATTTGATATCACGCAAATAGAGATTGAAAGAGAAATGATGGAAGAGTTCATGTTATCGAACCTTTCAAAATGAGCTGAAAACATTAAAATAAAGACATTGAAATCGTCAATAAACTCACTTTATTACTTATTTTCATAGCTTAAATTTCCAAAAATCCATAAATATAGCCAAATTCATTAAAAGATTTCATTATAGTTACTAAAAAGCCTCTTTTGCTCACTAAAATTTAATTCAGATGCTGGAAAAAAGCTCAAGTGTTGCCTCTACCTAAGGTGTCATTTGAGTCTAATGATATAAGGTTTTTTTTAATCGTTTATTTAACGTCGGTCGGCCTATTTCCGCTACCAAGGCCAATCACCGACGCCAGGGGATAAGCTCATCAGTGTAGGCACTAGGACCCCTAATTTTGAAATTTTTTCCAAATAAACCATCCCTTGATTTACCGGAGTGGTAATGGTGAGTACGATGCCTTACTTGGTGCAATTATCGCGCCAAGAATGTCAAATTTAACTCTTTGGAGGAGGGCGGCCTCTGTTTTCTCCCGAGCAATTCTCAGTTGTCTCTCCTCCAGCCAGTTGGCAGCAAGCCGCATTGCGGTGTTTGCAGTCGTTATCAGCAACTGCTCATCCTTTGCCAGTACCACAACGGCCATGCCATCCGCGAAACCTAACATAGTAGCCGTATCCGGTAGTTCTAATTCCAGTAGGTCATTATACAATACGTTCCACAGCGTTGGGCCCAACACTGAACCTTATGGGACGCCGCTGTTTATCTTTTTTGCCTTAACTCTACCTTCTGCTTTCAGAACTATATCTCTACTAAACATGTAGGATGCCATTATGTTAAGCAAGCTTCCATCTATGCGTCTCCTTCTCAACTCGCCTAGAATTAACTGCCATGTCGCACTGTTGAAGGCATCCTTTACATCGAGCGTAATCACACAGTCTCCAGTGCTGGTATGCGTATGCCGCTGCTGCTCTGACGATCCTCACTGCAGCATTTATAACATGCACCGTCTAACGGCTCTCTCTGAATCCATAATGTCTGTCCGATAGACCACTTGTTCATATCACCTCCTTTTGTAATCTTATCAAGATCAACTGCTCGTAGTGTTTCTCTTCTGCGTCTAGTAGGCCAAGTGGCCTGTAGGACGACGGGTTCTCAAGCGTTTTATCTCCTTTCCTTAGAAGCACTAGTCTGGCTCTTTTCCATTCAGTCGGAAATTCTCCTTTACCAGCTAGTCCATTGTATACTACTAGCACATAAACCAACTTATTAAGCTCAACTTCTTTTATAATTTCCGGGGGGATATTTCCAAGACCTGGGGATTTGTTATTCTTTATTTTTTTATATGCTAACTCAGTTCTTCACTTGTAAAACTTAAAAGTATCACAGTATTAACACGTTCAAATATCACAGTCTCATGCTCCGGAAAGAGATGGTTAACTACTTGTTCCATCATTGACATGGTCTTTTGCGGTCTTGGAGGATACCCGTTCAATCTCCCCATGCCAATATTATAACCACCCCCCCAGATATCACAGTAAACGCTATCACAGATAGTCTTCCAACTAGTCCTTTCAGACCTTTTAATACTATTTCTCAGCATTTTTTTCGCGTTTTTACATTCTTTCCCTAGACGCTGGTTTTGTTATGTTGGACCACTTCTGGCGTTCCTAGTATACGCTTTTCTTTTTGGGATGCATTCTTTTTGAAGTTACAACGAGGTCATTTTCAGCTAGCCATGCGATTACTATCTACCCCGTTCTGCCTCCTGATTTATTTATCTACTTCCTCTAGACATTCGATATTTTTAGTACGCTATAAATAGTGTAGTTGTGACATACGTAAAACCAGAGAATTCTCCTTCCCTTTTTGCAGAAAGAACTAGATGCAGTTAATTAAATGTAGGTTTCGTTTTCGTGGATAGGTTGTTAGCACCAATACAATCAACATATTCTGGCAAATTAAAATCTCTCAATATAATTATATTGTACCGCAGGATTAAATATAGATTTCAAATAATCATTCATGTAAATGTGAGTTGAGGTTGGGTGGTTAGTACTACATTGAAAGTTAGCCAAGATCCTAGAGTCAAGACCAAAATAACAAAGGCAACACAGTTGTTGCAAGAGAATACTAGGTGAGGTATAGGAAATAGAAATTAATAGCATTTTCAATAATTGTTATTTATTTGAATCATAATGAATGATTTTGGGTACGCTTCCAACTATATCAGTAACGTTAGAACAACATAACAACTAATAGAACGAGCAAGGTACGAAACAATCGCACGAATTAAATATATAAATTAAAATAAAATATATTGAACCAGATTGGAAGAAAAAAATAAGCATATTAGACGAAAACGTGAATATCATAGTATATGGGTATTATTTTTATCATTCAACTTAATAATTAATAAAAACAATCCTAAATTGAATGGTATAAGGATACCGATACCACATTTAAGGCTTTTCCATTCGCCTAAGAGTTTATATTCACTTTTACTCCTGGTGAAGTCTAATTTACTCGATAGTGGAATGGTGTTATCCTTTGTTTAATTTTCTGTTTTTGTTCCAAATTGTAAAGAATTGCTTACAATTTTTTCCATTCCAGAATTGTTTACAATAAAAAAGCATTGTTGCATTCTGTATTTATATGTGAGTCTTCCTTTGTTAGAACTATCAAAAACGTTCTATAGCTCAATCAACTTATAACTTGTTTAATGGCAACGCCCTGCTTCATGTTTTGCTAACATTTTACGCCTGATAACAAAATACGCCCGGTGTATAAATTGCACTGCTTTAATTGATACGAATATATAAGCTGTGAAATACTTAATTAGTATGTATATTATGTAGTCGTTCGCTTGCATAATAATTCATGAAGATTGAGGAAACGATCAGAGCCTAGTATGTAATTATATCTAGCTATGGCCGGAGAAAGCAGTTTTCAATTAGTACACTCTCTAATTATTTTATCAAAGGGGTGTTAAATTTGATGTTGATATTTTATAAAAATTTTCTGACATTTTAACTGATAATAAATTATGATGTCAGCGTATACCTTTCAAGTGTACTGATTGATTATATTAAACGACTCGGAAAACAAGTACGCTCTATTTATAGATGACAGGCATTCATTACTTATTAATTCGATGGTTATTGTACCACACAATAAGTTAACAGGGTATTTATTCTCGTAACTTTGCCTTACAAACTGTGAAAACTTGTGTGGTATTTTACTACTCTCTTCTTTGATTTCGTGCTAGGGGTACTTGGCTAGATCCGCGTGCCATCACCTCTACCATCTGTCAAAGGCCCCCTTAGGGCCACTCATTTTCGCAAAACAGGGTTCTATGAAGTATCAATAAAATTACTTACAAACGTTTTATTTGCAAAAAATTTCATACTAATACTTCCGTTAGTAAGATTTGAGTGAGAAACGGAAAAGGGGCCTCACGCGCTTCTTAAAGAAAAGTCAATGCCCAGTCATTAACCGTGGAATATCGGTAAATTTAATATCACGCAAATAGGGATTGATTGAGAAATTATGAAAGAGTTCATGTTATCGAACCTTTCAAAATGAGCTGAAAGCATTAAAATAAAGACATTAAAGTCGTCAATAAACTCACTTTATTATTTACCAAACTCAATTATTTCATAGCTTAAATTTCCAAGAATTCATAGATATAGCTAAATTCATAAAAAATTTCATTACAGTTACTAAAAAGCCTCTTTTGCTCACTAAAATTCAATTCAGATACAAATATTTAACTTCCATTAGTAGTGTAGCCTATCAACCGGAAAAAAGCTCAAGTGTTGCCTCCACCTAGGGTGTCATTTGAGTCTAAATGATATAAGGTTTCTTTTAATCGTTGATTTAATGTCGGTCGGCCTATTTCCGCTACCAAGGCCAATCACCGACACCAGGGAATAAGCTCATCAGTGTCTGTGTAGGCACTAGGACCCCTAATTTGGAAATTACACAATGGCTCTTTCCTCAAGTCTAGTTCTGCTATTTGCTTTCACGTGTATCCTCCTGGATATATGAGACACCATAACTGCAAAAATATTGGTTCAATTTAAATTAGATTTCCACTGAAGTGAAGGGTGTAAACTAGGAACGGTAACAGATAATGTTATTACCAACAGAAAGTAGATCTGTAGGCAGAAAAGAGGAATACAAAGTTCAAACGGCTATTTATAAATCCCCGCTCCTTCGCCATTTCTTAGAAAATTGTTGTTTTTACCTGAAAAGGTGATTTTGAGGAAGAAAGCGAATATTTCTTTAATGACCGGCTTAATGATAATATATAACCAAACTTAAGCGACTTCGACATCAGTATTGGGTAATAAGATTCAGTTTTATAATATTGTGTGACCTTTGCTTTTAAAGTTTTATGGTAATTGTTAAGAATATGCAAAGAAAAATAACTTAAAACATTTTCAATACTGAAAGTGCTTTTGGGTGCATCTATATGGGGACCATTTACACAAAAATCGAACGACATGCGACAGATCTACCGGCGCCGGTTTAACAGCGGAAAATGAGAGAGTAGAAGAGAATAGATTTTGCTCGTATGCAGTCAGCGGTTGGTCGCTTGATTGTATCCGCATAATTTATTGTTAGTTATGAAAATTATCTCGATGTATAGATGACAATACAGCATTGAAACATGGCTTCTTCCGATTATGTGGAACTTTAAGGGAAATAGAGGTCTATTGATGCATCACTATCAAAATAATATTCACAAATATAAACTTTTGAGTCCTGTGAGTTTATGCAAATGATATGAACCTGATGATGCCTTAAAAAATTTAAGGTGTTTATTAAATTTCAAATTAGAAAATTAGCAGCTGTGTCAGGTATTTTCAATACGCCTACGATGCTTGCGCAGATGCAGAGTCTGTGAATTTTTTGTTAAATTTTTTTTCTTATTAGTGAAATACTTAATTGCATATTTTTAATTTTTTCTTGTATCCCTATTATATGACATTTCATGGGACCTTGTACAACCTGTTTAAAACTAGCAGCGCATTGCTAGATTCTATTATAAATAAAACCTTAAATAGTATTGTACCATATTAACTTTGATATCATTTTCGTACTAGAGATTGCGCGCAGCTTCTCTTGCCTGGATAGATAAGTGTTACTTAATGTTAATTAGAAATCCAGATAACACAGATAACGCTGACCTGTACTGTATTGCATAACTGTAATGCTGGCCGATATTTTTTCAATATTTTTAGTTCTCTTCATGATAGCACAGTATAATATAGCTTATGTTCATTCGGTCTAACAGTGGTGCTCCAGTTTTGTGCGAACAGAGGACACGGCTTATGACTATTTATTAATATGTTTATCTCAATCTCAGCGAGATACAAAATGCTAAACAGCTTATTGGAAAGTATAAAATTTTTACATATATTCATAAGGGGGATGTAAATAATTTTGAGATTTTCTGTACTTATTTTAATAATTCTGCTCATTGCTAGTGTAGACGTTTTGTGAAGTAGCACTTTAGATCGTAAATTAAATTTTAAGAGTTTTTTATTACAAATTTGATCCGGCAGCTGTCGTTAATTCCAGGAGACGATAAAGCAGTTCTAATTACATTTCACAACACATATCAAAGGACGAAAGTTCTATAATTATATTTACACAAATTTCAAGACCCACTATCTCACTTTAACTCAATTTATGTGTCCATTTATAAAATGAGAATAACTACAGAGTTTACTATTTATAACATAGTAGTATACAGCTCTATCAATGAATATTATTTAATAAATAAAATAAATAAAAATACATGTGAATCCAAGTTCAATGGATTCAGAGGATCATGAAGGTAACTCGATATCTCGTTTTTTATTCATCTAACGCTCAAAATAATAAAGTCCGAATCCTGCATGGAAAATTCTATTGATTATTCTCATACACTTTGACCAGATTACGAAAAACGTTTTCCTGAGAAAGTGGATGGAGCTTCAAAAGTTATATGTACTTTATTGATGCACTTTCAAAACTTTCTACTTATCTGCATAATATATGGTATTCTAGTTAGATTGGACGAACGACTGACATTTAACACACACATCAACAAGACGGTACGAAAAGTCTACTCCATGTCTGTATCCACTCCTAATCAGGGGTAGCAGACTTAACCGATAAAATAAAAATTGACTTACATCGTATGATTAGGCCGGCCATTAATTCTGGCAGATACACCTCCCTCAGAGATCTCTATGCACTTTGCCACTACATTACTCCAATAGGGGACTACATCCCAGGAAATTTCACGGAAATCCTATATTCTCAAACTGGGTGACAGCTCGCTAACCCAGAATATTACACAAATTAGACATTTTTTAAACACTATTACCTATTTAATTTGTCTCTCTGACAAAAGGAGCTAGGTTTTATATTTATATTTGTTTATCACCGAACCGGAGCTGGTCCGTCCAGCACTTCAAATGCCACGGCGCTACGTATCGTGGATATTTGACTGGCTTCGGATCAGGTCTCGGAGAGGATCATGTATTTAAATGTTTAATAAATTTGTGTTTGATTTGATTTGGCGTTCTAGTATTCGAATCGAATAACAAAATTTCTGACTTGTTCTCAATGAAATTCATAAAAAATCTAGACCTGTCCGATATTCATGAGTCAGTATTCGATTTTGGAAAAAGTTAAGGAATATCAAAATGATTATTCACCAAATGTAGCGTATGAGCAAATTGAGCACACCCAACGAGTGCGCTGGCGCTGTAGGTCTTCGTTAAGTATCAAGGAAGCAAGATACATCAATATTTCTTATCTATTTTATCATAGGTTTTATAATGTTCTTTATGGTGATAAAGTTAAAAAAAGCCTAAGTTAAATATTATTAACAATGAATTGCATCAATTAGTAGCCTTGTCTGAAAGTCACCATCCGCTAATAAATCCTAATAAATCTCGGGTCATGATACTTGGTCCCAAAAGTAAAAGACAAGAGGTGCAAAATGGTGTACATATTAAAATAAACGATGTTGAGCTGCCAGTAGCCAAAAAAATGTGGATTTAGTTTTAGATGAAGACTTACGGTTTAAGGAACACGCAAATTTAATAAGACGAGCAGTCTATTGTAGTTTACGGTGTTTATATACGAACAAATCACCGAATTATCTATTTGATATTTTGATTCGAGGTTCAGTGATACATGATGTCAATACACGGAATAATATTAAATATAGAATACCTCCACATAAGACGGCATTATTTCAAAATTCCCCTAAGTAGGTGCCTCTGTATATAATAAAATTCCTGATGAATTAAAAAAATTAACAGAATCATCTTTTAAAACTAAAACTAAAGTGTTTCTAAGAGAAAATTATTAGTCTCTTAAAAAAAATTCATTTTTTATCCATCCATCCAAATACCTATAAATAAGAATTGCTAATTAATTACTTATTTCTCTTCAGTTTAGTATAAGAACAGTTGTTAACTGAAGTAAAAATAAAGACCATTTATTATTATTGTTATTATTATTCTGGTACCATTTTATACTCAATTTATATTGATTTTATTATCATTTTATTCAAAATTGCGTGTAATATAAAAAAAATAGTAAAATATGATATCGTATTAATGCTTTCATTCACTAGCAAATTTCGGTAATTTTTTAGTACAGAAAATATCAGTATTTAAAGTTTAGAACAAATATATTCCGCCAAAACCTGTCGCGAGGATTTGGCAAGGAAATTATATTTGGAATATCTCCAACAGTGGTCAAAAGCGACCCTGAAATTCGTTACATCATAAAAGACATTGGCAAGAAATACAGTTTCCAAATAAATCAAAACAATACGGGTCTTAATTTTGACAAATTTTGTTAATAGTTAAAAAATTGTCGTGTGCATCGTGGTTGTGTTTATAAACTTTATTTAATGCTATTTGCTAGTAATTGTAACACGTATGTATCAATTTACTCATTAATTATAGTTCATATCAGTGTTTTGTAGGTTAGAATCGTCATTTAGTGATCGACAATTTGTGAGCTATGTTGCTTTCATTGATATTTATTTAGTAATTTAAGTAGGTACTAAGAAAGAAATATATAACAAATTTATAAACTACGCAACAAAAACTTAAACTTTGTTAATAATAATAATCTTTATTTAACACTCAAGATACAAAATGTGTACACGTGGCAAGTCAGAGATATAGATTGTAAATAAATAATTACAATTACAAAAAGTATAAAATGCAACACATATAAATGAATGTCATAACATATAAAACAGACATAATATACAAATTTTATTGAAATGTCAACGTATTAAATGTACGTAGATCTCTGATTTATTTGAAAATCTATTGCGGAAGCCTCGATGTGGTTATGAATGTTAGTACACGCGTGCAAACTATTGTGACCAGAACTGAAGAAAAATTGTTTACGTCTTATTTTTACTCGTATATGGAAGGTGCATGAATTTTAAAAATGCATACATTTATTAATTTCTCATAATATACAGGGTGTCCCAGATTTAAAGTGACATAGACTGATGAGACATATAGCACACTTTGCTGAGTTCAAAACACTTACCTCCTCACTGTCTTCAAGATGTTTTATGAATTTTGACTGACACTAAAATTCACCGTATTTTTGGAATGTTAACCAGTTAATGTCGCTATTTTATTAATTTTACTTAAACACTTGTTTAATAATTATTTAATTTATGATTGTTACTTAGAAAATAAAACGAAAAACAGAAAAGAGGAAAGAGGAAAAAATAAAGAAAAGCAGTTTGCTTAATCATAATTTACAGCACAAATTTTAAAAAGACACTAATTATTTTATTCAATTAATTAAAATTGTAACAAATTTTCTAAATAAACACTTCCAGTCAATACATTTTTATGAACGTTTAAAAAAGGTTTTCACCGATCTATCGATCATAGCCGGTTTGTGTCTAATATTGTCACATACATTTAAAAATTGTTGTAATCGTTCACGGGTATTAATATTTTCACTGTACACCTGTGACTTCAGGTGGCTCCATAAAAAATAATCCATGGGGGATAAAATCAGGAAATCTCGGTAGTCAGTTAACTGGATCCCCTCTACCAGTCCATCTATTGGTGTAACATTGATTAAGATGCTCCCTCATTGGTACAGAAAAAGGGGTCCAGCACCATCGTATTGAAACCATACCTTTGTTTACTAATAAATTTGGTAACACATCTGTTAAGACATTTAAATAAACTTCACTTGTTAGTCTCCCTTCAAAAATGTGTGGTCCTATTAGGTAACTACTGTATATCCCACACCAGATGTTTATGTTGACTCTGTGTAGGGAATTTTTCTGAAGCGTAGCATGTGGATTTTCAGTTGCCCAAAGATGATGATTTCTGGTGTTGTTTATTCCATCACGCGTGAATTGGACTTCGTCCGTGAACAGAATTCTAGACACTTTTCGTCTGTGCGCAACTACCCACCTATAAAATGTTAAACGCGGAACGCTGTCACCGTCTTCAAGCCGTTGAACTACTTGAACATGAAAAGGATATAAATTTTCTTTTTTTAAAGTTCGTCACACTCTTGTTGTGGGAATTTCTAATTGATGACTGATTTTCCTGGCGCTTACAGTTGGTTTATATGAACAATCTGTAATACTTCCTCTCGCTGTTGAAAATCTCTGGGAACATGTTCATGTTTTGCCTGTGAGGGAAATTGCCCATGTTCCATATACTAAATTGATACATCTCTGAAAATGTTGTATGATTTGGCGTACGACGATTTCGAAAACGTCTTCTATATTCTTTCTCTGCAGCTCTTCCATTTCCGTCGCAAAAACCATACACATAAATCATATCTGCATATTCTTCATTTGTAAATTAGAATGGCATCTTGAAATTATTAAATATGTTAATATAAAGCCTTACTTTAATGACTCAAACGACTTCTTTGAATACGTTAAGCTTAATTTCTAAAGGTAACTTACATTACTATGTATTAAACTATATAATGACAGAATTGACACACGCCTACTTTTATTATTAAGCAAACTGTTTTCCTATGGAATATTGCATATAGCCGTAGACCAATAATACATTAAATAATTATTAAACAAGTGTTTAAGTAAAATTAATAACATAACGACGTTAACTAGTTGTTTGCGTATATTGTAGAATTTAAATATCATTCACCATTATTTTCGAAAATTTGCTAGGAAGTAACCATAAACGTACCATCAAATATTATGACAGTATTTTGCACAATAATCCCTAGACATTTCAATAGTTATCCGCTATACCAAAAAAACTGATGTACAGGGTGATGTAATTGACCCTAAATGTAAAATAATAAAATTGGACCCTGTCCTGAAAATTTTCCAGACTAAATTATGCTATTGATTGGACTAGGAGTGCACTATGTGTACCAACTTTTATCCAAAGTTGAGTGTTTTGAACTCAGCAAAGAGTGCTCTATCTCTCATTACTCTATGCCAGTTAAAATCTGGGACACCCTATACAATATGTCCGTTGAAAATAAAATTAAAGTTATGACGAAATTTTCTTCGTTAATATTCCTCTTTAAAACTCGAATATTTACATAAATATTCCAAAAGAGTTGCTAACACTTTTTATTTAATTTTATAAAACGTGAATCAGAAGAACCAACATATTTTGCTTCTTCTTTCTAAATATATTGCATCTAAACGCAAAGCTTGACAACCTTCAGTTACCTTCTTATAAGGCCAAAGTGTAATGAGAGATTAATTGAGGTTCACGATCCAGATTTTGTCAGGAGCTTATGATGGATCTAGATGATGAGGAATTACCTAGGTATTTATTGTGAGCCATACGTCAGCCAATAGGGAGCTCATCGCGGCGGTAACATTGAGTTCAGATAGCTGATACTGCTTAGTCTGAACAATATTATTAAAACATTAATTCCTCGTCATGGAAGTGTAGCGAACTGTCAGATAATGTTTGTCCCTTATATATCGAAGATAATGCAAGACAACAAAATAAATACTTATTTGGCTGAGATAACTCGATTATATCCTGATTTGCATATAGTTAATCTACAAAAACTCAGTTTATTGTACAGATTTATGTTTAAAAATGAGTTATAATTAATACAGTGGTGTGCAATTTTTTAAATAATTTTTTTTTATTTTTTTCATCAGATGATTAAAACTGAAATCCAGTCTTATTCGTCCCCCGATGATGTTAACATGATTGACGAAACGTGCGTCTAGTAGTGTATTCGAATGTAGTATTCAGCGTAAGGTTGTCTCCTGAAACAGCCCAGCAAACATTTTCTATAAAACTAGCTATAACTCGACTTGGTAAAAGTCGAATTTACTTATTAAGATAATTATTACGTAATGGCGTAATCATCAACCTGAAGTCAACTTCACCTTTGAGGAATATCGTCCTGGAAAATTATTTTTTAGTGAACCTCTTTAATACACGTATAATAATCTAAACAATAAACCATACTGTCTTGTTGTACCAACTTTACAGTAGCAACCTGTGTTCCGTACTCTTTTATCTTGTTAAAGTTTAGGCAAAACTTAATAATCCCTCTTTGAAAATGTTGCCTAAAAATGTTACGAAACTGAGCTAAAGGGATAATAGAACACATTCAAAGACAAATTGGCTCTTCAGCGGTGATTTACGACTACTTAAATATATGAAAGATTACCATAAAATATCATTAATGAAAAGCCCGATCAATATTATTCAACTATTCTTATAATGTGATTGTGATGCTTACTTTACGTTTGAATTCGAATAAATATAAATTTATTCTCTGCTTTTCATCTTTCATAAAGTTGTATTAGGTATATTACATTGCCTTTGAAAATTATTGACAAAGAAACAGAAAGAATACTGATATGTACCTATACACCGTGCAGGAGTTTTCATCTTACTGTTGCTAAGGCAGTTGCTGAGACATGCAAATAAAATATCTTTATATTAATATTTTGAAATTTATTAAGAGTTCTTTGAAATCATTCATATGACGTAGTATATGTGATGTATACCCCAGATATCTATTTATCTATGCAGAGAATACTTCATTTACCCAAATAATTGAAAAGTAACTTACGAAAATTGAGTTAGATCTTTAAAGTGAGGTATAAGATAATATTTAATAAAACAAATAAATAAATGTTTGAGATTTTATAACTCGTGAATACAGAAAAATCCAGTGTGAAAATCTAAAAACATTAATTATTTTGATTCTTAACAGCTTTTTTTCAACCAAAAATTCTTAACCGGGATCAACACAATTATACAGTTAGCATTTGGTTGAAATTTAATTACTTTTATATATAATGCAATTGATTAAAATGGGGAGCTGCCATGGGTATTCGGGGTGCACCAGTACAAAAAAAAAACAATTGAAAACAACAACAAAAAGAAATCAGTTGAAAAGCTAATTAAAAAGCAGATCGCATCCTCTTTAATGTTACACACTTTAATAACAATCGATCCGTATGGATTCCGAATAGGCAAAAGTACCAAAGATGCAGTCTACAATTTTCTTGAGCATGTCTTCTCAAATATAAATAACAAGGAATTAACTTCAGCAGTGTTTTGTGATCTACAGAAAGCATTTGATTGTGTAGATCATACAGTCTTATTAGACAAAATCGAACACTATGGACTAAAATAAAACTTTGGATCGAAACGTACCTAAAAAACCGCCTGCAATGCAGTACAAGTTTACGATAGATGCGGTAACATCATTAGATCAACTAGGGAAAAAAAATACGAACTGAAGTTCCACAGGGGTCAGTACTAGTCCCCTCTTGTTTTCGATGCACGTCAATGACCTCACAAGCCTTCCAGTTGCTACCAAACTTACATTATTTGCTGATGATACATCCATTTGCTGGTGTAACAGTGATGCACAAGTACTGCAGCAAGGCGTAAGTCGGGATCTGGCTCTGATAAATACATGGTTCTCTTCAAATAAATTACTTCTAAATACCCAGAAAACTAATTTCATGCTATTTAACAAACATTACTAACCTAAAATAAAAATCAATGTAACTACATTAAACCGTGTTCCAGAATATAAATTTTTAATTTTAAAAATGGAATAAAACTTGAAATGGGAGAAACATATAACATACTTAAGTAAAAAACTGTCGTCGGCACTATTTGCAATAAAAAAGACCTCTTAAATATAAAACGGAGAAGCTACTTTACAAGTTATTTCTTTTATTCTATTCTTACTACATTATTCGAGTCAAACCTAAGACATTCTATTATCTTCTGGAGATTTTCAAGCTCTACCAACCTCGATATAATATTTTTACTGCAATAAAAAGCAGTAAGATTATTGGGTGCGGGTTATATAGATCATTGTAAACCACTTTTAAAAAAATTAAAAATACTAACTCTATGACCTAATAATATTTTATCCTGTCTTACACATACATAAAAATACACACCTAACGGAAAAAAGAGAAACTGTGCACAACTATGCAAAAGGTGTGCCGATCACTTATGTCTGCCCCAGTCTCTTTCTAACTTTAACCAAAAATACGATTTATCATTTGGAGAAATCGTTTTATAACAAAATACCGAGCAAAATTCCCACAAATGTTAGACAGTTGAGATCGAGGTTGACATTAAATAAATTTGAACAAATTATAAAAAAATACCTTATAAATCAGGCACACTACCCCTTGCAGGATCAAGAAACCCGGTCGGGTTTCGCAGTTAATTTTCGAGCGAAACAGGACCTTATTCATATACAGCAAGATACTGCTTTCTGCGCCATCTTGATATTTCTTTTCTTTTATAAAAATAACATAGTCATTTAACATTAGTAATTACATGTGAAATGAATTGTTTATAGCCTCATCTTTCAAATAAATACCTGTCTTTAACTTCTCATCTTATTACGGCATTGCTATTGATGTTTGAATTTTGAGATCTATCGATCCGGTTACATTTGTGTACTAGACGGACGTCTTCAAAATTATATATTATCTCCAGTGGAAATATAAAAATAAGGATTTTCCATTTGGTTGTACTGGATTTTCTTGTCTTTTCTTAGGTTAGGTTTAATTTTAGTTTTTAGCCTTTAAATCCTACTATGTTGTTCAACGCTCAAATAGGGTATTATGTAAATTCTGTTACATGAACAATGAATTCTAGTATTTCGGAAAATAATATAGATAGAGATAATTTGTGTTCTACAAAAACCAATGGAGTACTAACAGCTTACGTCACAACCAGCTGCAACTTTAGATCCGTAGGCTCAAAAGTTTTTATTGCATTTGAGGTCTTTTAATTATCCCAAGTTTTAAGAAATTTAAGAGTTTTTTTAAAAGCTTTTCTTGTTTAAAATTATTTATTAGTGTTAATTTATACTAATAATAATTGGTGATTTGTTCAAATGACTTAATTTTGTGAATACTTACAGTATTTTGACCCCATCCACCCTCCTCTGAACTGTGGCCATAAAGTTCTGGTATGCCCTCTCTTTTATATTTGCATCACCCAAAATCAGCGTATGTCCATGAGTTTCTGTCTACAATCGGTTGTTTTAAAATATCGAATTGGTAAACCCTTATTTAAAAAATTCCATGTTTTAAGAGTCGTTGCGAGACATAGAATAACCAACCCTCTTATCTCCAGAGCCTTTATACCTGACAGGGGTTTTAGAGTGATTAAATATCTGATATTTCTTGTCAGGTCAAGGAATTTTTACATTGCGCAAGGTAACAATTTATTTAAAAATCTATATATTTTAACTCTCCCCATTACCAATAACAGGTCGTGAAGCTGAGAGAGTATTTTCTAAATTAGCGTTCGTTAAAAGTAAGTAATGAACCACAATTAATGACGACATCATTAAACCTTCTTCTGAAATTTCAATAGGAAGTGACGTGGTAAGAAGAAGCAATCGGAGAATGCTCCGCTTGTAAATGTAGGAGAAATATATTGTTTATATTTTCTTAAATGAGACCAATGCCAAAAACAGATGAAAAGCTCAGTTAATATTTTATTTGTATTAATTTTTTCACTGTCAGCTTTCCAGGATCAGAAAATTACTCCGAAAATTGAAATAAACCTATATAACAGTGATAGTACGGGGGCGATACTGACTATGTTAGTAAGCTCCGAATTCGAAATCAATGTTTGTTTATGTTGATTTCAATGAATTAGAGAAGCTGAACTGTAGTTTCTAAAACTTGTGTATCATTTAGAAAAGCCTACTGCTGCATTGAGGTGGACTTAATTAGGAATTATTGCATATTAAACTTTACTTTCAAAAGTAGATGTGCTTTAAACAAAAAGCGAACGTGTTGAAATTCTAAATTTATAGTTAGGGAACTCCAAAATATCAAACTTATTTTAATAAAGTGATGTCAGCTTGAATATTTTGTCGTTTATTTTGATTACTATATCATCGATTGTTTCAAAATTTACGATGCTGACAAGATACATATTGGGCCCCACATTGAGCGCCAAGTATATGCAGTTCAACCTCGTAAAATCTCGGGCAGTTGCCTTCCATTACATTATAAATTGAGGTGAACTTCTCAAAGATTTATTATAAACTGATTTATGCCACCTAGACAGTGTTTGATAAGTTATAAGCGGATACGTTGGAATCCTAAATTCGTGGCTACCAGAGCTTCTAGCAACTGGTAAATTCGAAAAACCTGGGAAAAGACGGGAAATTAAACCAAGCGGGAAAAATAGGGAAGAAGACGGAAATTTCAAATAGTTTAGGATAGGTGGATAAAATTGAAAATTTGGCTAGTTTGAGTTCTCTGTGAAAACGTACTATATGACGAGCCTTTTAATGGGAAAATATGAAAAAATCGTGGAAATATAAATAATCGCATTTTCATTTTTGTTATTTCTTGTCCGTTTTTTGCAAAGAGTAGATTATGTCGCTTATTTTTATTTCAGCTGATGAGAGGTATGATTAGAATGTTTTTACTATGTTTAAGTATTGCAGAGTTCACTTATCGATTGATTTTTCCGATATTTCAATATTGTCCTATTTACATTACTGTCCTGGCCGAGTTTAGCAGTACCCAACAAGGGCACATACACACAAACAATTACACATCAACCATTCCATACGACGTTACCATCTGTCGCAGTTGAGACTCGAACTTAAGAGTGGTACAGCGACTAGATGTGTTGCCTCTCATACAACCCCGTCTGGTGTACAGCTACTAACTCGGTAACTTATTAAAAATGCCACTAAACATCCATACCCTATCCAAGCTTCAAACCCGGGACCCCTTGATCTCAGGCCTAACACGTAAGCATTGAGCCACTGAGCCGGCATATTTATATGCAGTGTTAGCAAAAACCCTGTTGTAATTGTTTTTTTGCACCAATTTTAAAAACAATACGAGTAAAAGATGCTCAGAAATTTTTTCTATAAGATACGGAAAATTCAAATATGAAGCCTAATTTTTCACTAGTTTTTTCGAGACTGGATTCTTCTCTCGTGTTTTTTTTTGTAAATTTCACAGACGAAAGTGTTGGTTTTGATTTTTCCGATGTAAAATACAATATTTTTAACTAAAATTTTCGAAAAAATATTTAAAGGACGATTAACAACTTATGATTTTTTATAATATTTATTTTATTTAGTACTGCGTATCACATCACCGGGGAAATCAAGAAAAAAGACTGGGAAAAGTCGGGAATTTTAGAGTCGTGAATATTTTGTTATTTATTTTGATTATCGTGTCACTTATTGTATAAAAATCTAAGATTTTGAGCTGGAAAGATACGTATCGAACACAACGTTGGACGCCACATATGGCTTGCCAGTTCAACCTAATATCTTCTCAGGCAATTGCATTGCATTAAGGCAGGTCTTTTAAAAAATATTATATATTACATATTAACTTATTAAGACCGATCCATCAAAAATGTGTGGCTACGGAACTCCAAAATATCCCACTCATTTCAATAAAATGATGTCGACCTGCATATTCTGTTTATTTTGATTACTATATTACTGATTGTCTGAAAATGTGCGATTCTGTGCCTGGCCACATATATAATGTGCCCCACGTTGGGCGCCATGTACACCTTGCATGGCGCCCGACGTGGGGCTCAATATCTACCTTGTAAGATTAGTGCGTTTTCAGACAATGGGTGAACCAGTAATAAAAACAACATAATATTTAAGCTACCAACATTTTATTATAATACGTTAAACAATTTTCATGCTGTAGCAAAACAATTCAAGACTTCTAATCTGTTCAGTTTCAGCCTAATAAACACTTCTGTAAGTAATATACAACACCCACCGTAATGCAGCACTAAGCTTCTCTTAACAATTAGCAACAGTTTTCAGCGACTATGATAGAGCTTTACTACTTATTGAAATTGGTACACGCACAACGCTGACTGAAACCCGTGTTATTCACTCTACCGTAGTCGATTCTCAGCTAAATAACTAGTACATCCTATCTCTAACTCTCAGATTTCCGACTATCTCTGACTGCGTATGTAGATATGCACTTTCAAATAACGGCACAAATAGAACCCTATTATGACTTTATTTACTCACAAATTGCCAAAGACCGCTCTCCTGTAGGTACTTAAACAAAATTATAATGAAATAATGAGACAGTACTCATATTTTTTTACTAAGCACTCTTTACCATCGGGGTTTTAAATTTTTTATTAACTACTTATTTTCTTGAAAAAACTCTGCAATTGTGTTTCAATTTGGTCCACACTTCTACTTAAATTGTTTGCGACGATATCATGTGTAACTACTTGTGAAAGGGGAAAACTAATTACGCCATAACTACGCTTATTTGCTAGAACAGGTGATGCTGTGGCAGAGTAAATTGGGAAGATAATCTTTTACGCACTTACACAGAGAATAAGGTCTCCGTAAGAGCTCTCTTGTGGTGTTTGTTTAATATGTTCCACTGAATATCCTATTAAATAATAAGATCGAGGTTATTTCTCTTCAGAGACAAATTTGTATGCTACGAAATACTGGAAATTAAATTATATACTTGGTAATGTGAACATTAATAGTAAGCTTCAGTGTGATTACGCTAAATATATTTTCAAGGTCATGAAAGAATGTAAGTTGGCTTATTACCAGTCGTCGTCGAAATTTAGCATATCCGTTCTTAACCGAATGTTTAGGAAAATTAAATACAGTCGTTTGGTACGAAAATAAACGAAACAATAATCTATGTAATAATTTTACCCCCTTCAATAATAGGATTGGGATGGCAATGGGGTGGTAGAGGGGGTAGCTAATGTTAAAAAAAATTTTGACGTTTCGTTCTTGTATACAGACTAAATCACATTTTTTTACCCGCTTTAATAATAGGGTGAGGGTGGCAATGGCGGGAGGTTGAGGGGGTAGCTAACGGCAAAAAATTTTTTTTAGACGTTTCGTTCTTGTATACAGACTAAATCACATTTTTTTTACCCGCTTTAATAATAGGATGGGGTTGGCAATGGGGTGATAGGGGGTAGCTAACGCAAAAAAAAATTCGACGTTTCGATCTTTCGAAATTTTTTTCGCTCAAATTTAAAATCTCGGACGTTTCATGATATTTTAAGCCTATTCCAACAAAAAAAAATATTTTTTTTGCATTACTATACTTCCACTGGACGTGGAAGTAAAAAATTGCCAGATGATTCCTTTGGTTACAAATAACTGTCAGGTGAGCCTAAAGTTGTTAAGAAGGGTAGTGTTTCATATGTACTTTTGCAAGGCTGATATTTGAAGGAAATATTCTTCGATACTAGTAAAGTAAGAAAATCATAGTCTGACAGAATTAGCGCGGTTGCAATAGTTCCCCCTAAATTTTTTTAAATGCAAAATAATTATATCCCAAAAAAATTAAAATGCATGAAAATTTGTTTATCCCCATTTTGGAAGGTGATCAACTCGCTGGTAATATTCATTTCTCCCCACCCTCCACCTACAAATACCTTTTCATATTTTTTCATATAAATGGAATGACTATATTTTTTTAATGGTTTCTCATTAAGCATAAATTTCTAAGTGCAACAGTTTTTTCAGATGTAAATATTACCATCAAAACGCTAATGCTTCGATTGCAACAAGCACCAGCCGAAAGACTGATCCTACTTAAAGGAGCTCCCTTGCCAGTCGTCACACACCACTTGCAGACTGCAGTTTCGAGCTGTTGGCTCTCGTCAGTGCAAGGTAGGTATGCGACGACCGACATGAGAAACCTTTGACTATAGTACATCCCGGTATTTTTACAATAGCGACATGTAAAACAGCCAGCAGGCAAGGGAGCTCCTTTAATAGAGGAGTTTGCGACTAAAAATATTATGTTTAATATTCCGCCCTCTAAAAGCACATTTGAACTATGCTAAGCCAAGTCAGGCTATTTATTTTTCGATTGCAACAGACACTGGACCGCTAGATGGCGCCTGCTGGCTGTTTTACATGTCGCTTTTATAAAAATACCGGGATGTACTATAGTCAAAGGATTCTCATGTCGGTCGTCGCATACCTACCTTGCACTGAGGAGAGCCAACAGCTCGAAACTGCAGTCTGCAAGTGGTGTGTGGCGACTGGCAAGGGAGCTCCTTTGAGTAGGATCAGTCTTTCGGCTGGTGTTTGTTGCAATCGAAGCATTAGCGTTTTGATGGTAATATGCAATTATTACACTTAACGCGCCAGATTTGTAACTTTGGTTGCAGTCTGGTTACTTTCCTTATAGTAAAAATAAGGATTTATAGAGGAGTTTGCGACTAAAAATATTATGTTTAAGAAAATAGTTGTTTCAATTACTGATGGGTACCGGTACTTTTAGGTTTTTTCAAAAAACGGAATTTAATTTTCATTTTCATTTCCGTAGGGTTCCTATGGAAATTTTTTTAATGGAACTGTGCTATTTTTTTATTAATCATAAATATTGATTCATAAACTATAATTCTTTCGCCATTAATCATTTCTTAACGATATCCCTCGTAATAATAGAAGTATTTTTAAAAAGTGAACGCCAACAAATCATTTTAATAAGGTACCTATCTACATTTAAATCCAAAATTGCAGATGAAAATGACAGACATTCGCAACAATTGAATTATTCTTGACTTACTCGCTAATTTCCTGAAGCAAGTGTATTAAAGTTGTTATAAACAAGAAAATTAATATAAGATGGCTGAAAAATATTCAAGAGACGAAAAAGTTGATATGTTCATTATTTTTGGGAAGACTCGACGTAATGTAACTAGAGCACAAACTCTGTATGGACAGAGATATCCAGAAAGAAGACAACCTCCGAGAAACTATTTCGCCCGGTTGGAGCATCAATTTAGAACTGAACCTAATATAGAAATTGAGGAAAGATTTATTGTGGATGAAGAAACGGAAATTAATGTATTAGCTTTAGTGCATGTTGACCTAAACATTTCAATTTGTCTTACAAATTGAACATGAATTACCAGTTTCCAAAGAATCAGCCAGGAAACTTTTAAATAAACACGGCTATCGTTCTTATAAATATCAATTGCATCAATTTTTGTATGAGAATGATTATCAATGAAGAATAACCTTTTATAATTGGTTACAGTTACGCCAAATAAGAAATGAGAATTTTATCAAAACAACACTCCAGATTGGGCAATTAAATATCCTCACATTATGAGACAGGAGCGGTTTCAGGAGCGGTGTGGCTTCAATGTTTGGTAAGCGTACTGGGCGACCATATCATAGGTCCAATAATTTTTTACGGAACTCTAACTGGACCAAGATATCTAGAATTTCTCCAAAATATAATAGTTCCACAGATTCATCAAAATCCCAATACTAATATTGACGAGATTTACTTCCAACAAGACAGGGCTGGACCACACAATGCTGTTATCGTTAAGAATTAGTTAAATCAATTATTTCCAGATAGTTGGATTGGGACCCATGGTCCAGTCAGATGGCCTGCAAGGTCCCCCGACTTAACCCCACTCGATTTTTTATTTGGGCCCATTTGAAGAATAGAGTCTACATGACTGCTCCAACCGCAAGGTAAGATCTGGAAGAAAGAGTTTGACACGAAATTGCACAAATAACACCTCAACAATTACAGAGTGTTAAACGTGCAACGATAAGTTGCACTACTCTGTGTAATAATCATAACGGTGAACAGTTTGAACAGTTTTTATAATGGTTTATTATAATTTAGGTTTTAAATAGTTTTGTTATTCTATTTATTCATAGTTGTAAAGTTTTATTAAAATTATTTCTTGTTTAATTTTTGTTTAATTTTTACAAATGCATCTATTATTACGAAGGATATCGTTAAGAATGATTAATGGCGAAAACATTATAGTTTATGAATCATTATTTCTGATTAATAAAAAAAATAGCACAGTTCCATTAAAAAAATTTCATAGGACCCTTAAATTCCGCTTTTTGAAAAAAACCTAAAAATACTGGTACCTATCAGTAATTCAAACAACTATTTTCTTCTTGACAGAGAAGTCTACAACCTTACTAATAATTTTCATGGCCTACTTAGTAATTTTTTTACATCGCATTCATGTAGCGCGGCCATTTTGAAAAAAATAAAAAATTGTTTGTATCTCACTTATTTTTTGGAATATATTACATGCGAAAAAACTGTTGCACTTAGAAATTTATGCTTAATGAGAAACCATAAAAAAACGTATCATTTCATTTAAGAAAAAAAAGTTGATGTCACTTCCGGTTCAACCGGAAGTGATATTTTCATTCCTGTTAGTCTAAAAGTAGCCCATTATTATCTAATTTGTGTGCCAAAAACCATATATCTAAATACAAAAACAACCAAAGTATTGGGGGCGTACATTGACTCGTGGCCACCCGGTATACTTTCTTAGGGTATCTCGAAGAACATTTCCTCCAAATACCAACCTTGTAAAAGTACTAACGTACTTTTTTGTTAAGAAAGGTAGTATTCCATAATTGGAATACTACCTTTCTTAACAAGTTTAGTTTTACCTGAGAGGTATTTGTAACCTAACCTGGCAATTTTTTTCTATATTTAGGAATGTATAAAATAAGAAATATTTGAACGCCAGACTTGTGCGAGTATATTAAATTTTATAATTATTTTGCACTTTAAAAAATTTAGGGGGTATTGTTTTTTTTTTACAAAAAACCAGTCACCCTACTCTGTGGCTCCGACCCTCACAGAGGGGGGCTGGTAATACCAATAGCCACTCCCCATGCCCGTGGGGTGAGTGACTACCGGGTCCGCGAATCATGTGCCCTGAGTAGACGCAATGAACCGAGGATGACAGCCTTCTGCATTTTGCCGGCTAAGATCTCTGCCGAATCTCGGCATGCCGGTATGATCTTTAGTTCTCAAAGCAGCGTCTGTCTCATTCCACCGAGGGCTCCTATAATCAGTACCACTATTTTAATAGAATGGCCTGGACAAAACCTGCGGAGTTCGAAGAGCAAATCTCGATATTTTGTCCGTTTTTCCTCCTTTTTCAAGACAATGTTGCTCTCAGCGGGAGCTGAGAATTCCACGACATACATTGTCTTGAGTTGGTGGTCGAGGAGTACTATGTCAGGCTTGTTGGCTTGTATTTGCCTGACGGTGGGAAACGAGTAGTTCCAATAAATTAGGCACTTCTCATTCCCCACAACGGACTCAATATCCCCCGGAGCGTAAGGCAGCACTGGTGTTTCGTCTATCCCATACGAGTGCCTTAGATGATAGTAAAGCAGCACTCGTAATGCTGCGTCGTGGCTGTGAATATAGGCCGAGACTGCGTATGTCAGGCAAGCCGACAGTAAGTGCATTACAGTCTCCGGCGCCCTGCGGCAGGCCCTGCAGCTGACATCAGGGACCTCCATACCCATGACACGACGTCAATAGACCATCTTGGCAAGCCATTATGAATCCCTCGGTCTCAGACTTCAGCCCCGCTGACCTTAAGAAGGCGAAGGTCAGCCTTTCGGATAAGCCGAGGTCTTCTGTATTTTTATAGAAGACCCCGTGCAATGGCTTATTGGTTCCAGTACCGGGAATCGAACCCGATCCTCTTGGGTGAGAAGCAAGGGAATCATCTGGCATTTTTTTTTATATTTAAGAATGTATAAATAAATTAAGAAATATTTGAACGCCAAACTTGTACGAGTATATTAGTTTTTATAATTATTTTGCACTTTTTAGCCTTCTACTCCACACATTAGTCGAGGTGGCTACCAGCTCTTAGACTACATGGATATTCTTTCAGTACTAATATTAGATGACATGACATTACACTAAAAAATACAGGGACTGAGGCTTTAGAAGATGAGGTTGAAAGAATTTAAATATTATTAATTTCTGACCGACTTCCATTATATTTTCTTTGGTAGAACTAGAACATAAATAATAAAAAAAATACGTCTTGCTATGTTTATTCAAATAGGCCTTCGTCTTGGAATTATTATATTTTGAAAATATTCGCACAAATGTAGTGTTAAGTATCAGAAGAATTTTGTTTTATCAAGGATGAACAGTGACTATTGATGCTCACGTCGAGAATTCAGGTTCGAATTCTATCCGGTTCTTTTTTTTCTTTTAAAAATACTCCTATTCATTGCCAATTAATTTTTTTGTTTAAATACTTGAGTCTTTTTGATTAAATAATCAGGTATTCGTGTTAATATTTTTAATTATTTCAAAAATCTCATTATTTTTTAAAAAATTTTCTACTTATTTTACTGATAAGTCTTCTTTTTCATTACTGATATTTTAATGTATTATGAAAAATTTATAAATAATTTCTTTCTCTTTATTTTCCTTTCTTATCGTCCTACTATTATAATATTAATTTCTACACTGAGTGAGTGTTTTTACCGATTGTGGTAAAAACACCTTAGCACAAGATGATGCTGCGTCGAGTCGAAATCGTTCGCGATCATGAAAAATAAATTACGGAAGGGCCAAGGTAAGCATTTAGTTTTGATAGATCCCTTCCGCGTATACCCTTTTTAATAGACTATCGGTTTTCCACTCCGGACTAACTGGAATAAGAGGTCCTGTCAGTTTAGATTAGTGTAGAATTAGAAAATGGCATGTTCGTATGAAACGTTAGTGGTACCGTTGCTTTTAGTATATCACCCCTTTTATTATTTGCTAAATAATCTAGCTGTATCTTATGAGGTATTTGCTTTATGGAGTATTGTGAGGCGCCTATTATCTTCTCTCGATCCCTTTCGGCGTGTATCATGAAGATAGTTTGAATAAAATGTTATTTATTTCAAACTAAAGTAAATTAAATACATCCACATTAACTTCCATGTGTGAATATATTGTGTGGTAAAACAGTCTACTGAAAACCTATACAGTATTTTCATTCTATGAGTGGACTAGAAATAAAATAATACAATAATTGAAACAAAAGGAAGTAGTCAAAAATTTCTACCAATTTTGATTGTTATTAATTTGACTTGGTTATTAATTATTACACCATTATTATTTACACAGTTTCATATTGTTTGATTTGGTCGTATACGTTAACAAAGAATTTAGTAAATTCACTGAGCAGCTAATAAAAGTACAAATTGGATCACTAAGGATTAATAACCATTAAAATATTAAAACTGCTTTCAACTATATACTTCTGCCCGAAAGTGATATTAACAGCGACCCAAACAAGTTTTGGTCTTACAAAAGAGGAGGGACTAACATCAGTAAAATATATTTTACAAGGCGGAGCATTCGAATTACCCAAATGATATTGTAAATGCCTCATTTTCAACTTTAGAGCCATCTCGTCAGATGATTTCTGTGGGAGTAGTATTTCGGACCAGCTCATAACCTGCTGATAGACTTCAATATGTCGCGTATAATGGTTTTAAGTCCTATGGTTATGCCTTATCCTCAGGTGTTCCCCAAAGCCCTGTTCATGGGCCACTGCTTTTAAATATATTTATAAATGACATAGGCAATACTGTAGATGTGCACTTCTTAATGCGTGCAGATGACATAAAACTTCTACACAGAATCTCTGGTTTAAACGACTGCATTATAAAGCAAAATATTATCTCTAATCTGAATTCCTGGCATGTTAAAAACAATCTATCGTTAAACGTGCAAAAGTGCAATGTAATATCCTTTTCAGCTGGAGATTCTGAGTATACCTACGAGTAGACGCTGAACGAGAAAAAACTGACGCGACCGTCCAAGTTTGGTGTAATTTTTCACAAAAAACTAATTTTTGTCGATCATATCGACGCGTCTGTATGTGACGTAAACAAAAATTTTTAATAATCCTCTTAGATAAATTCATTTCAAAATACGTTCTACATAACTATCGAATACATTGTTTAAACGCGTTTTATCGGTGTGTGTATATGTACTGACCGCTTCTTAATCCTAGCCATACAGTTAACAATTTCGGAACTACATATAGACGTGTGTGTAAGGTTTATATTATGTATGGATGTATAACGTTTCTTACAAAAAATTTTAATTCGATTTATTACGTAAAATCATCAGCATATATTTAAATATGACAATTTTGTGATACTGTGTAAATGTTCAAGGGCCCTTATCATCCGTCCCCTCTAATGTGGATGGTGGAATATGAAAATTTCTGAGATCTGCCTGTAAACTTTGACCTAAGAAAACTTTAAGCAAAGGCATGTCACAGTATTGGCAAAAGTAAATTTAATACCAAGTCATGAAACTTTACGATACCAACCTGCCCGTCTTAGGTGTGATAAAAAGGAAGGAACGGGCTCAGTCGTAGATCACAGTGACACAGAGACTTGTAAGCCCTGGATCTACCAAATCCATAACTTTTACTACGTCTTGGTTTGTGTACAGCGTGTGTCAGTTTTTAATGAACATGCGGCTTGAATCGCATCAGGATGAAATATTGAAATAAATAGTTTCATTAATTATTATTTATTGTAACGGTACAGAGCTACAAAGAGCTATAAAATCAAAAATGACGTATGTTATATTATTACATAGTTAAACTTACTACATAGTTAAAGACAAATACAGCATTTCAAATAGCTTAAGGCCGAGGCTACAAGAGCTTTGGTCGTAGGTCATCGACAACCGACATCCTGATCTGTGGATATGTTAAAGGTGTATAAAATATGTGTTCCACCATATATTACTATATATATGTTTCTTTCAAATATATATAGAATAAAAATTACATTTAAGATATTTGTATAGTCGGGTACAGTTTTTCTGGGCAGCAAAAAACGCAATAAAAACTTTACGGGCTAATTATTAACGCCGGTGAACCATTCGGCATAGTCTCATCAAACAAGCCGACGTACATAGTACATTTTTGATAAATTTATATTTCTTAAGTGGACAAATACCGGAAATATGGAAAGAAACCATAACCACCCCAGTTTATAAATCAGGAGATAAACATGTCTTTATAGTCCAAGAGCTCGTGAACCCTCTATATAACGGTCTTCCTGTAAGGCTAGAAATTTGTATAGTGATGAATTAAAATACACATGAAGCATGAAAACGATGACCTGGCGGGCATCATCCCTGCACATCATCAGCCCTTATATTTTTGAAAGTCAAAAAAATAAAAAATAATAAACTTATCGCTGTAAGTTTTAAATTTGAATATGATTTAGTTTATCCAAAGTTAAGTATAAAAAAAATTAACAGGCGATTTTGATGAGCAGAAGCACCTGACACTTGACACTTATAAAAATATAAGGGCTGATGATATGCAGGGCTGATGCCTGCCTGCTTAATTCATCACTACACAAATTTCTAACCTTACAGGATGACTGTTATATAAAAGGTTCGCGAGCTCTCCATCTATTACAAATTAACGGCCAATTTCAGTTATAAATAATATAACAAAAATTTTTGAAAAATCACTAAATTCGCTCTTAATTAGTGATTTAGAATCGTATAATATTCTTAATAAAAATCAATATGGTTTTAGAAATAAAATAAGCACAGAAAACGCTAAGGCATTTGACACTGCAACAATATTAAATAGGTTAAAAGATATTAACGTAGAGGTATGGTTCTTGAACTATTCCAGAATTATCTAACGAATAGTATACGAAAAGTAAATTTAAACGATATTATAAATAAACCATTAATAATTACCAGATGCGTACCCCAGGGGACTATATTAGGCCCTGTTCTGTTTTTAATTTACATAAACCAATTGGCACTATTAAAAAATATTGATGGGTACCTCATAGCCTATGCCGACGATGCAGCAATTCTTGGAACGTAGTATATAAAAAACCAGACAATTTTATAAAACATATACAGAATTTGGCTAAATGAAATCTGCTGAGTCTCAATGTTAGCAAATCTAAGTTCATAACGTTTACAACCATTGATAGCAATCAACCACAAATATCTTACCTTAAAATATATGGAAGAAATTGCAATGAGACTCCTGACTGTGTCTGTGAAACATTAGACAAAATAAAATACGTTCAGTATTTGGAGGTGATGATTGATCAATATTCAAGATGGGATGAACATGTGACATTTGATAAAGAGACTCAGGAGACTAACATACAAATTTTACCAACTACGAGATATTATAGATAAAACATTTTTTTTAATATCTTTTCTTTATTATTATTATTAATATATGAATCGGGGGTATATGAAATAAAGTGTGACGACTGTGATGCCGTATATATAGGACAGAGTGGCCGTAGCATAGATGTGAGGTTAAGAGAACACAAGCAGTCTATTTTATATAACAAAAAATCAACTGGTTTCATCGAACATTGCATTGAGCGAAATCACGTGTTTAACGGTAGTAGTGTTAAACTTTTGCATAATACAAACAAAGGAAAAATCCTAGACATGCTTGAAATTCTAGTAATTAAGAGGGCCCTAAGAAACCATAAAAATGTTACAAATACACAAACAGAATTTATGAATAACCCTGTACTAGACACACTAATAAAATTAAAATTAAGTTCGTAGTTCCGGCCTGTATTGTTAAATTTTAAGAAATAGCAAATCAAGTTATTATCTCCCTCTAGGTGGGTAGAGGATTTGTAAGATATATACTGTGAACCACCACTTTCAGGTCAGTTTTTAAGACTCTTTGATAATGGTCGCAAGGCCGAAACATATGTCAGAGAAATCTGAACAAAACTAATGAAACAATAAACCAAATGCTTATTGTAACTATTCTTTTCAATATTTATGATTATTCTATTGAATATGTTTCATCAAGGACCTACCGCAGATTCCATCCAATTAAAGTTATGTAACATGTTTAGTAGGAAGTACGGTTTTCAGTTGCCTAATTTTCTCCAGGTTCATAACTGGTATATGTAATTTCACTCAAACTAGTTCATCTATAGGTTTCTATACATTGTACCCTGACGTTTACCAAACACTATTACTATATCGACAGATTAAAAACCAAACTCGAGTTCAAACCATTTCACAAAATACTGTATATAGATTGTAGATTGTTTTACGGGGTCGTTTGGCTTCGAACAGCCTTACTTCACTTCGACCTAAAAGATCTTTTGTGATTAACCCTACAACTGGTGGTTAGCCCAGGATTCCCAGACTTTTTACAAAGCTTGTGATTTTCCTGGGGGCTAATTTCCCTGTCTTCCGGCGTTAATTCTGCCTGTTCTAGGAATTTTAGCCTAGTGAGGACTAACACCTTGCATTCACAAAGTATGTGTTCCGCAGTTTCAATTGCAGTATCGCAATATCTGCATTTATTATCTACCGCCTTGCCCATATTCTTAAGATGGCATCTCAAGGAGCAGTGGCCAGTTAGAAGGCCTGTGATTAACCTTAATTCGAACTTTTCTAGTTCGAGAAGCCTTGTCGCATTCTTTGTCGAATAAGTTATAAACTTTTTCGCTTGTCTTTGGCCTGGAGTATTCCTCCAGTAGGACTTTTTCTGATCCTTTTCCCATTCTTGGATCTCTTCCGCTATATGTCCCTTGGCTAGACCACAAAACGGTTCGGGTCGAATGAACAGTGCTTCAGCTTCTTTTTTTGCAAGGCTATCACCAAGTTCGTTTCCTTGTATTCCCTCATGCCCTGGCACCTACATCAAGGTAACCTTGTTGTTATTAGCCAGTTGCTTCAGGGATTGTCTACATTCCCAGACAATTTTAAATTCAAAGGTATAGGACCTTAGAGCCTTTAGTGCTGCCTGGCTATCTGATAGTATATAGATCTTTGCCCTTCGGATGCTTTTATTTAGGCATACCTGGGTACACAGATCTATGGCATAAATTTCTGCCTGAAAGATGGCTGTGGTGTTACCGAGGGCTTTGAATAGCCTACAATTCAGCCCTGCTACTCCCACTCCTACCCCTTCAGCCACCTTGGATCCATCTGTATACCAGATAAGTGACCCCTGTTCCATCTTGCTCGTCTGACGACTTTCAATTAGCATGTCAAACGGCCAGTCAAAGTCTTGTTTGAGTGGCATTGAGTCAATGGGTTTGGTCATGGACTTCAGATGGATTTCCTCCAGAATCCTTAAGTGACCAACCAGATCACCTGGTTTGAATGTATGTGTATATAACAAAACGTGATAAATTCTCACATGACAAAAAAATGTTCAGTATGGATAGTCTACTCTTAAATATCTAAAATAAATTAATTTTGTCACGAATATCAAAGTTATGGAATTTATTATCTATTACTGTTCTCTCCCAACTATAAGATTTATCCTATTGGCTGTTAATGTTAATTTTCTGACAACTCAGTGTAATGATTTGCAGTATTATTTGACAACAGTAGAAATAAATAATGCGTTAAAAATTTGAGTAATATAATAATTTTCCATCATTACCAAATCCTGTAATCCTAAAAATTGAAAAATCGTTTCCTACACGTTTAGTAAATTTGCCCCATTAAATTTTGGATTAAATTTATACTGTAAAAGTTATATGTGCATAAAGGAATAATGACGGCCAGGAATGCCTGAGAATAAGCCTCTTTAGATGATTTAAAGCGTTGATAAGAGATTTTACAAGAGCTTTTTTGTTGGAATAGTGGACCAAGTGGGCTCTAATTTATCATCAGAGTTGATTTTCATTACGATATAAATAAGGTTTTACATTTATTAAGGAGCCTTTGGGGGAGCTTATTATTAAAAAGAACAAAGCGTATGACGAAAATATTAAAGACCTACGGGAGGCATGTAGATAGGAAATCGAATATTCGAAGTTGATATATACCAGAAAACTTTAATAAAAAGTGCTATGGCGGTTCAAGTTAAATTAGTTTATGTGCGACTGTGTTATAAAGTCCTTTTTATGCAATATTTCTGCAGCTATAAAGTAATTCTTTATAGTACTAATAAAATAACGTTAAGTTTATTTTACTAGTAATATACGAGGTATTTTATTTTACGTTATAAACAATGAAATTATGAAACATATTTTTAGTCGCAAACGCCTCTATAAAATCCTTATTTTACTATAAGGAACGTAACCAGACTGCAACCAACAGCTACTCTCCGGGCTATGTGCCCCGCCGAGCGCTGAATTACAAGTTACAAGTCTGGCGCGTTAAGTGTAATAATTGCATATTACCATCAAAACGCTAATGCTTCGATTGCAACAAACACCAGCCGAAAGACTGATTCTACTTAAAGGAGCTCTCTTGCCAGCCGTCACACACCACTCGCAGACTGCAGTTACGAGCTGTTGGCTGTCGTCAGTGCAAGGTAGGCATGTGACGACCGGCACGAGGATCCTTTGACCATTTGGTACATCCCGGTATTTTTACAATAGCGACATGTAAAATAGTCATCAGCCGCCATCTAGCGGTCCAGTGTCTGTTGCAATCGAAAAATAAATAGCCTGACTGGGCTTAGCATAGTTCAAATGTGCTTTTAGAGGGCGGAATATTAAAACATAATACTTTTAGTCGCAAACTCCTCTATAAAATTCTTATTTTTCTATAAGAGGAAATGTGGATAACGTCTAGCCAAATATCTCCGTTATTTGAAGAGATACGAGAAAAATTCTAAGGAGAAATTTTTTTTCAAAACAGGGTGTTTCAACGAGGTTTTATTTAATTTTTGTCAAAACCGCTGTATTTTGAGATTTACTCTTCAGGCTGTTAAAAAAGTTATTTTGAAACGGACGGGAAATGACGCCATTAAATAGAGTATTTTCCTCCCTTTTCAATGATATATCACATGCCATATTTATTTATTGGTACTACGATAGTAATTATAAAAACATTTTTTTTAAAACCAATACATTTTTTTTAACAAGCATTATACTTGCCGTGGAGAAAGTATGATTAAATAAAACGATAAAATAATTCAATAAGTTGTTCAAATCTTTCTATAATAAAACATTAACACAATTAAGAAGAACAAAGTAAATTCAGGTAACAAAAACAAAATAATAATCAAGAAAGCAACATGGAAAAATTATGGAAAGAGTATTCGCAGTTATGCCAATGTATAGAGGTCCTCCATAAAAGCGTCACTCCTTGCTCAGAAAGTTAAAATGTCTACCAATTAATTTAAGTATAATATCCATTTATTTGTATTTCATGATTTCACTATTATTTCAATTATTTTAAAATAGTTGGTTATGAACAAACTTGACAATTTAATTTTTTTACAGATCATTTCAGTTAATACTTAAACTCTCACTCAATCACACTCGTTTAAGAATTTAGAATTTTCAAAAATGATTTTCCCTCACATTGATCGTTACAATATGTTCGTTACATATTGCCAATGTAATTTTAACTCTGGATTAGCTCAAGTAGAACATAGAAACAGATTTCCATAAGCACTACAACCGAATAAAACTCTGTTCAGAAAATTAGCTACGAAACTGAAAAATAATGATTCATTTTTAAGAAGAAGCCAAGGTTGAACAGTGTTACTGATAATGTAAATAAGGTAAACCGAGTTATTAATTATGTAAGAAATAAAGATGCAGAATATTTGGAAACATCATTAAGAGAAATTCAAATTGCTTGTCATATAAATAAAACAAGTGCTAGAAAAATTTGAAAGAAAAATGGTTACCGGTGTTACAAACCCAGAAAGGTTCATAATTTACAAGCGGGGGACAAACCAAGGAGGACGACTTTTTGTAGGTGGCTGTTGGAAAAGAAGCGTGCCGATCCATTAATATGTAGTAAAATACTTTGGTCCGACGAGGCAAATTTTTCCAATAATGGATTTAATCGCAATATTAATTACAAATGGACTTCTGAAAATACACACTGGCATAGATCGACTGGGTTTCAAAATCGTTTTTCAATAAATGTGTGGATGGGTATTTTAGGCACCAATTTAATAGGTCTTTATTTTTATGATGGTCACCTCAGTGGTCAAAGATACTTAAACTCTTTGAGAAATGAATTTAATGAATTCTTAGATAACCTACCTTTAGAGAATCGACACAACTTTCAATATTTTCAATAAGATGGAACTCCTCCCCACAATTCCCAGATTTGCCTAGATTATTTAGACGAAATTTTGCCTCAATATTGGATAGGTACCAATGGATTTATTCGATGGCCCCCTCGTTCTCCAGATATAACCCCAATGGATTTTTTTCTATGGGGATATATTAAAGATAAGGTGTTTTAGACGACACCGCAAAATGTTACCCCCGAAATGCTGAGTAATGTTTTAAATACAGTGCCTCGCCACGCTCGATTGTGCATAAGAAATCGCGGTGGACTCCTTAAAAATTATTTTGAGGATTAGATAAATATTAATGGTCTGTGTGCTATATTCTTTTTATTATTAGTTTGTCTTTGTTACCTGAATTTACTTTATTCTTCTTAATTGTGTTAATGTTTTATTATAGCAAAGATTTGAACAACTTATTGAATTATTTTATCGTTTTATTTAATCATACTTCTCCACGGCAAGTATAATGCTTGTTAAAAAAAATGTATTGGTTTTAAAAAAATGTTTTTATAATTACTAACGTAGTACCAATGAATAAATATGACATGTGATATATCTTTGAAAAGGGGGGGGGGGGGGAATACTCTATTTAATGGCGCCATTTCCCGCCCGTTTCAAAATAATTTTTTTAACAGCCTGAAGAGTAAATCTCAAAATACAGCGGTTTTAAAAAAAAATTAGATAAAACCTCGTTGAAACACTATATTTTGCAAAAAGTTTTCGCTTCAGAATTTTTCTCGCATCTCTTCAAATAACGGAGATATTTGGCCTAGAGTTTTCCGCATTTTCGATATTTTCCGCCATAACTCTTAAAGTAGGCCATGGATTTCAAATGTCTTTAAACCATTTTGTAGGTTATATAAATCGGCACAATTTTCGTAAAAATATTTTTTTTGTACGACCAATATTAAGTGAGATATTCTCGAGGGCCCTGATAAAATGGGCAGCATGTATATTTCGTTTAAATAAACCATAGTTAGAAATTGCAGTTAGAAAAACTCAAACAATACTCAAAACACTGACAGCTATAAAAACTATTTATTGCTGTCCATCGCTACGGCGTTTTTAATAAGACTGGCAATGCCAGCTATGATGAATTTTGATGTTTTTATGTCTTCATTTTATTTGATAATGTTGAGAAATAATACTGAAATTGTTTTGCTAGAACAAAACGCTGTAAGTTTTATATTCTTCGTTTGTTGTAGCGAATTTCGTCAAGCAGACCGTTAATTTTTGCAACAAATATTAAAACCATAAAATTTTTGAATAGGGAATGAAAATACGTTTCACATTAATAAACATGCTCTTTTTCTAGAAAATTTGAAATAGGTCAAGTACATGTAATAATAGAGGGGCAGAACTTTCCAAGCTCTGCAAATTATATAAGCCATGCCTGTGAGCCGATTTCAAATCTTAAAATTAATTACCTAAGGGCTCGTTTAGATTATATATATCTCCTTAACGAATCACGGGAGTGGAAGATGTTTATGCTGTTGTGAATTAATGAGTGGGCTGAATATTTCCATAGACTAATTATCACGTCTACGTTAATAGACTGCGCTACTTATTTTCTTGTAAGTGTCGTTAATTACATATTCGCACTTTGTTTGTCGAGGTCCTCAAAGCTTCAGGTTTTATCCATTTAAAGTTTGAAAGGAAAATAAAGTTTATTTCAATACGTGGGTAGTCTGGTGTCGAAAGGTGTACCTTGATACGTAACTTAAAGTCAACTCGATTTTATTAGACCTAGTTGATTTTAATCAGATTCTGGTACTCCCTGTATAACTTAGTACTGCTGCATTCGATATGCTAACCAAACCTTGAATTTAAAAAGTATCTTTCTTTCCGAGTTATTTCCATTTCGATATTATTATTTTTTATATTTTAATCGATAATTTCGTTAATAGCTCTCATAAATAATCATCAACCATCCAGATTTACTACAGAACGTGAGTAACTTAAATGTAGCATGCTAATAGATGTTAGAGCCAATAATGATGTTATCTACCAATTAACGAGTTTTTTTTCTGCGCAAGTCTAATACAGGCTTGGTCAAATATCATCGAATACCTGATTTCTAGTTAAAACATAATGATTAATGAATAATCTTGAACATTATTGTTTGTTAGTTTAATGCTTTTTTATTTTTTATTTTCAGGTAGATATCTTTTAGCAAGTACAATTATATCGGATTTTGAAAGTGAGCAATTAGTATTTTAAAAAATAAACAATAAAATATACAGTCTATTTTACGAGGGCCAAATATCTCGGTTAATATCTATTGTAGATATGTTACATGAAGTAGTTTCTTTCGGATCTTGCCGTTGTCGAACTTGACTTGAAGTTTCACTGATCATCCTGTCAGCTTCTTCAGAAGGATTCTAAAGACTGAATTTGTTGAGTTACACTCCTCGTTATATACCTAGGCGCCGCTTCGCTTCGCTGGTCATTGGTCGTGCTTGGTTCGCTTCGCTCCTCATTCGTCGTGTTTGGTTGACCGTGACTTACTACGGTGCTGGTACTTGGCAATACCAGTCTCCACGTGTTACTAAGTGGATACCCATCCTCTCTGTTAAAGTTGTTCACGTTTTTCATAATTTCCATTGATTCCCTAATGATTCGCGGATAATAGCGCGTATTCCTGTCTAATATATTGACGTCCTCGTAGTCGATTTTATGGTTTTCGTTATTATGGACATGTTCTGCTATCGCCGACCTATCCAAATCTGATATTTCTCTGGTGTTCTTTGATTCTGCACTGGATACTCCGACCTGTTTGTCCGATGTAGCTCTTACCACATGTTCACTTCAACTGGTAAACACCTTTTGATAATAGTTTGGGCACAGGGTCTTTGATTGAGGGAAACATCTGCTCTTATTTTCTTCACTGTTCGAAACCGTACACCTACTTTCTTTTTGAATAAAATCTTCTTCAGCCTATCTGTGACTCCCGCGACGTAGGGTAGGCATGCATACGTTGTTGGTTGTTGCTGTTCTTCTTCTGTAATTCTCCTCTGGGTATTTACTATTCGTTGTATATTGCTTTGACTGTATCCGTTCTTCTTTAAATTCTCTAGATCCTTGGTATTGCCAAGTACCAACAACGTAGTAAGTCACGGTCAACCAAACACGACGAATGAGCAGCGAAGCGAACCAAACACGGCCAATGACCAGCGAAGCGAAGCGGCGCCTAGATATATAAAGGGGAGTACAACACATCAAATTCAGTCTTTAGAATCCGTCTGAAGAAGCTGACAGGATGATCAGCAAAATGTCAAGTCAAGTTCGACGACCACGGCAAAACCCGGAAGAAACTACTTCATTAGACAACGGCCGTGAAAACCTGCATTCTACGATATAAAACATCTCACAAAAATTTTAACTGATGGTGTCAATATTTAATATTTTACGAAAACCACAATTCATATCTCTAATGGTCGAGAGGTGAGCGCACTTGCCTCTCACCCAAAAGTTCCGGGTTCGATCCCCGGTCGTGGCAGTGGAAAATACTGTGAGAGGGATTTTTTCACTATACACGGATATTGGGTGTGTGTCCCTTGTCTCTAAATGTGTAGCCCCCTCCCACACAAGGCTCTTCTAGAGCCTTGCGGGATAAAGGGGGTTGTCATTACCTGTGTCATTACCTGTGGTGTATATCATTGAATCGCAAAAATCAGCTATGCTATAATAATAATAATAATAGTAAAAATTCACTTTATAGTAATTATTTATTACAGTTTAATATAAACAAACAAATATCTCATAAATAAAAATGCAGGTACGAAAGGAACATAAAAAAAAACGATAAACTATGTATAACAGTACTACCTACTAAGAAAATATGTGTATTTATTTTTCTAACTACAAATGCTCAAATTGTGCACCATGCATTCTAATATACAAACGTGCTCTACGAGTCACTTCAAGCATTATATTTTGGAGCATTTCAGGAGTAATTGCCTCACATGCATTTCTAATTCTGGTTTAGATATCCTCAATATTTTCAAGGACAGTTTGAAATATCTTGTATTTAATGATCCCCAGATGGAAAATCCAAGGGAGTAATATCTGGTGAACGAGCTGGCGATAGAATAGGTCGATAGGTGCCTATCCAGCTATCTGGCATAACTTGATTTAAATAATTTGTACACATTACAGAAGTGTGAGGTGGAGCTCCATCTTGTTTGAAAATATGAATAATTTAATCTTTCTGCCACTGTTAATTCATAAAGAAAATCTTGAAATTCGTTCTGCAGGAAATTAAGGTCTCTACGAGCGCTTAATTTCATCATAATAAGGTCCAATTACTTTAGTCCCTGAAAGACCCGCCCAAACATTCGTAGAAAATCTTTCTTGGAAAGCAGTCTCTCTGCACCAATATGTATTTTCTTGTGCCCGCTTATAATGCATATTTCCATTGAAGAATCCATTACTAGAAAAATTTCTTTCGTCCGGCAAAAAATGTTGCTACATATCACGGGTCATTCCTTTTTTTATTTAACAACCATCTACAAAGTCTTACTCTCCGAAACCTCTCAAAAAAATTTTTGGCGTTAGCTAGCCCCTCTACCACCCTATTATTAAAGGGAGTAACAAATGAAATTGGGATTTGGTGTGTATAACAGAACCAAGGGCCTCTAAAAATTTTGTTTCATTAGCCAACCCCTTTACTACCTCCATTGCCACCCCCACCATATTATTAAAGGAAGTAAAATATTACATTGGGAACTAGTGTGTTTGGATACAAAATCTGGATGTGGAAATTATGATTCCTTGGGCAGCGGTTTTTTAATATATAATTTTTTCGTACTTCAATAAACAATCATGCATAGAAAAACTGCAGATTCAAATATTTTCAATTAGTACTAGGAACATCACTATTGATGTTAATATCCATATAACATTGTGGAATTAAACTGAAGGTGTAAAATATAGACGTATTCATCGTAATTTTATTAAATTCGGTTGATCAATAACTATAAAGTAAACTTTAAGGAAATTTCGTTGCAAATTGGTAAAATGTTCACATAAACTTTTATAAGCTGCTTTCAAAACATTTTGTGGAAAATAATAGTCAAAGTTCATAAAAGTTTTCCGTGTACTGGAAACCTAATCATGTTTAAAATGGCCTGGATATATGTAGTTCCAAAACAGTAAGCCTTGGAAACTATAAATAGTGAATATTGATAATAATTCTATAATAGTTCGTAGGTATCTAAATAACTAATGCTGAGGCATACAGTGTGTTTTAATAGTATTTTTTTACTGTTATTTATGAACTCCATTAATTAAATGACGTCTTTTTAAAGTGATTAAAAACTTACAAAGAAAATGCAATTTCAACAATATAGATACCAAATTTAATTGAAGAAATATCAACGCGTGCCAAGACGTGATTTGCTGAATGTCGCATTATTTTGATTGGCCAGAAACTCGCGTGCGTTTGTATCTGAAATGCGAACATGTTATAGAGAATGCCATTCTACTAACCATGATCAAATATTTCCTATTCTAATACTCCAGTGATACTTATTTAAAATTTAAATAGAAGTTATACACACAGATGAACATATGAAGAAAAATGGAACAAATTAACAAGAACAAGTAATAATAAAAGAATCATAATCAGAAGAAAATGGTACCCAATAAATTATTGTAGGTTATGTTGGTATTTATAAACCAGGCTTTAATTTTGTTACGGAAAACATTAACTGATAACAGATTCTTATATATGGGATCAATAGAGTTGCATAAGATCATGAATGTATAAGAAAAGCTACGTCGGAGTAGGCCAGTGCGATGTTGCGGCACTGTTAGAATATAGCGACATCTAATGGCTACATTGTGTACTGCGGGTCTGACAACTCTCAAATAATTTAGGCAGAGGATTTTATTAAACAAAATAGGATTACCGCGAGGCTCCATCTTTAACCAACGCAACTTAATATATTGGTTTGAAACATGATCAAACTTCCGCAAGTTTTATATAAAACGACAGCAACAATTTTGCATAACTTGTAGTCGATTCTTGATCTTTGCTTGATCCAAGCAGAAAAAACACGTAAAATTGCAATAATTGAATACAGGCATCACTAGAGATTCACAAAGTTTTTATGTTGTTTAAAATTAAAAATATGCCTGTTTGCTTATATAAAAAGAACAAGAGGACGGACCAAGGATAGATCCTTGAGGGACACCTGACGCTACTATTTTTAAAATCAGATTTTTCTGCAACTGAAATACACTAACGACGCTCACTCAAATATGTATAGAAAGAAACACGTATATATCCTGTCAAAGCTATTGCAATTTAGCTTAACACTTACATGTCCATACTTTTTCACGATTATACCCATAATCCACTCAGATTTTATCATTTTAGGTAGATAAATTTCATTCCATAGCTCGGAACAAATAAATAATTTCACAAGTACGATCCTATATTTTTCTTGTTAGGTATGTTTTTGCTATGTATTATGTGAAGTCTTAGAAACGATATGGATCTGAAGCATTTGAATAGACTCTATCAAATTGTTAAATAATGATCGGTCAAAGTGTTAGTAGTGATGCGCTAAATTATTTTGTGATTTTTTTGCCGTCATCATTGGATCACTACTCTGATAACATTTTTTCTGAACTTTCCTGGTCCACTAATAGTTCTCCAAGAATGCCATAGAAAAATGTACTTTTTTGTAAAAAACGAGGAGGGCAGATATTTTCTGAGTTCGGCCCTGCATGCAGAGATATAGATCTTTAAATTTTCAGACCAAATGCATAAAGCACCCTGTATCTTGTTAACCAGTCACCAAAAAAATGTTTCGTTGTTCATCTAGACTTACATTGAAGTGTTCGATCTGCCACTGGTGGCGAATCACTCTGTATATTGAAGACTGGATCTCGGTACAACATATATTGGGGAAGACAATTTTTCGCAGCTTGGCAGTAAACTGCATACGTCTCTTTACGATTTAATTAAAATATCCCACAGTGTATCATTAATTACGGCGGAAATACAGCCGAATGTAATTCAGGTCGTAAAATTTCACGGTTACGTCATAGAATTTATAACTTCGGTATTTGGACACATTTGTCTCCTAGTCAGCTCAATTAATCTTCCCAAAAATACTTATCGTTTCCTATTAATTTAAACTTTGGTATCATTAATTATGATATTAGAATACTTCGTGATTTATATCAGATATTCTGTATTTTCTGTTTCAAAGGATTGACTGCCCGTCATAACCCTTAAATTGCGCATTTACAAAATAGGGAATGGGTGGAATTCCTTTTGAATACCATATGAAATATGTATATCTATCATTCATTCGGTGATTTTATTTGATAAGCCGGTAATGTATTTAGCAATTATCCGAGTCAGCAGTGGTACTGTACATCATATTTTCACAACCGGATTCTGCAACATTTTCAGATAGTTTAAAAAACCTGACCTGGATTTTTCTGCACAATTGTGCGAATTCCAGTTAACATTGTGCATAAAACGAGCCAATTTGAGCCTAGGATTGGTTTATCTAGTAGTTAAACTATTTCTATGCATATGTATTCACTTAGCGAAAGTGTTTGATACAACTAGTCACTCAAAATCGTTAAGTTAAATAAAAGAAATAGGTTTTTCAGCAATTCACTAAAATTTATGGTGAATTATCTCATAATAATGGGCAGAAATTCCACAGGGAACAATCCTGGGTCTAATCTTATTTAACATCTGTATTAACGATTTAGTAAGACTTCCGTTTGAGAATCTTATTCTTAATTCATGATACGACCATCGCATATATGGAAAGTTAAGTGAAGTATACGTCTATACCATACATTTCATAACCACAAAATGAGAAATGTCAGGTTGATCCAAGTGAATAAGCCTGACATAGTCCTCCTTGACTACCAGATCAATGCGTTATCGAATGTTTGGCATCCGCAGGGATAAACATTCCCTTGAAGAATGAAGAAAAGCGGACTAAATACTGAGGTCTCCGGTATGAGCTCCGAGTGCTACACCCAGACTAGACGGTCGTCCTGATAATCGAAGTACTCGGTGGGATAAGGCCTACATTGTTCTCAAAATTGAAGACAATGCCGACCTGCCAAAATTCCGCTGAATGGTTGGCAGGCTAAAATGGAAGTTATCCTGTGGTCCCTTCGGCTAGTTAGGGCACACGATTCTGAAATGTACAGTCACTGACTCAGCGCATCATTCTCTATAAAAAGAAATGGTTATTTTTGTAATTAAAAATAAAGCGATTTTTCTTTGTAAATACGCTCAAAATAAACAAGGTGATATGCGAAAGGAGGTTCTAAGATTCTTGTTAATACAAATTTACGTGAGATTAAAGGAAGAAAATAAACCAGAAGCGACAGAAATTGATAAATCAGTCGAATTAATGCATATTTAGCAATCAATTTATAAGCGCCATTCAAGCGTAACACGGAATCAAGAACTTAAATTGTATTTATTTAAGACTAGTACCTGGTAATATAAAGTCGGATCTAGTTAATTAAACCAAGTTAGTAGAGAAAATTACTACCTAGTTAAACGACATAAATATAACGAAGTTTTCTTTGTAAGCGGCAGAGCTAGCTGTACTTAAAACTTTAGAAAATAAAATAATTATTGTTTATGCAGAATTTCAAACGTCAACGAAAACCCAATTTCCTGATCGCATTGTGCAGTGTACAGTTTCTAGGAAAATCCAATAAAGTGCATTTCACGTTTTTTTTCGGCGTGAGTTCAACTTTGAAAAGAAAATCTCCACTCGTGGTGGGTAATTTGTAGTTAAGTAATTGCCGGTAGAAATTGGTAGTTTAGTGAACGGTGTTTAGGTGATCTAATAAATTTGAGTATTTGCGGAAGTTGTAGGAAGGGATTGAGGTGGTGAATTATTTTTTCTGCAAAGGATGGGATGAGTTGGAGGATGATGTGTTTGTCTGATGTCGGTGTACCGGTCGCATTGTGTAGATAGTCTATAGGTGTCATGTGGGGGAGGTCGGTGGCCCATAGTAAATGGCCTTTTGTATTGTTTGTTTGTCAGTGTCGGAAAGGAGAGGATACCACACGGGGATGCATATGTTAGGATGGGATGTATGTTAGGATGGGACGTATGTAGGATTTATAAAGGATATAGGCTGTATGGCAAGGAGCGGTTTTTATAACTTGCCTGGGTCGAGCGTGCGTATACTTTTCCTTTTAGGGGTTTGATGTGTTTGTTAAAAGTTAAATTGTGATATATTTTAATACCCAGGTATGTAATTTCTTTGGACCAGTCTATGTTAGTGTTTAAAATGCATATTTTATTTTTTGGTGTAATTTTTACGTTCGGTTGTAATTATGGCCTGTCTTATTGGGATTAACTAGTAATCTCCATTTTTCGAAATAATTTGTTACTATGTCGGTCGTCTTTGTATCAGTTTAGTCATAAGGTCGACGTTTTTAGAGGTGCATATTAAAGCAGTGTCGTCGGCGTATATAGCTACGTCAGTCTGTGGTCTTTAGGGGTAGGGATATCATTGACATAAAATAGGAAAAGGGCGGGACCGAGGGATGACCCCTAGGGGATACCAGAGGGTATGGGAAAGGGATTCTGGCACTCCTGGTCGATTGCTACTCGGAATTGGCGGTTAGACAGGTATAATTGTATTATTTTAATAATACAAATCGGAATTTTCGCGATATGGAGCTTGTATAGCAATTCGGGGTGCCGGACTTTATCAAACGCCTTTTCGAGGTCCAGAGAGACGATCCCTGTTAGATGACCCCGATTAGCGTTTGTGTCAGGATTTAACCAACTCTGAAAATCTGTTGGGTGGGAGAATGGTGCGAGTGGAAACCGAACTGGAAGTTGCTGAGGACGTCGCCGCCCCCAACTCCCTCTAGCAAGTGGGATAGTAGTAAGGAATCTAGGACTTTTCCCAGGACTGATAAAAGGCTGATGGGACGATAACTGGAGGGGAGGATTTTAGGTTTAAGTATAGGAGCAATTTTTGCTGTTTTCCACAGCGTGGCATAGTGTGATAAACGGAGGCAGGAGTGTGTAGGGTTTTGTAAGGAATAGTATAGCTTTGGGAGGGATGTGTCTAAGGGCAAAGGGTGGGATATTATCAAGTTGAGGTTTTTGATATGTTCGAGGACTTGGGAGGGGGATATAGGGATGGGCTCCTCCGTGGAGACGAGCTGGACTTATGAGAGCCATTGCTCGTACTCTAGGGATATCGCCTTGTAGCGCGGATGGATAGAGTTGGGTGAGAATTGACTGGAGAATTGATGGGAAAAGGATTCCATCTTTTCTTCATTAGTTACAGCCTGACTAGTAGAAGTTTGTAAGTGAGGAATGGTTGGTCTTTTCTTAAGAAGCGTCTCGGGAGAAAATAGGGTCTTCGGGGTGGGATGCTAAAGTGTCTACTATTTGCTGAGCTTTATGTTTCAATATTTCAAATGTTATTTACTTTTGGAGTTTGTTTATTTGGATTATAATGTCTAGATTTCTGTGGTTTTGATTGGTTTTTCTCAGTTTATTTTTTCCCTAATGGGAGTACTATAGGGGGGGAGTTTGTTGGGGAAGGAATGGACTGGGATTACTCTCTGACTTAGGAGTAGTGCTTCGGAAATAGAATTGGTTAAAAAGGATGCTGCCTGGTCGATCTCTTCTGGATTGTTCAAAGAGGAGTTGTAGGAGAGAAGCTGGGAGAGGGATGAAGAGAACCTCATCCAATCATAGTCTGACTCTTTCAGCCTGTCTTTGATTTGCATATAATTAGGTGGTTATTTGAAGGGCTGATACAACCTTTTTGGTTGGGCAGTGTATTTTGTTGGTAATAATAATATCTATGATGGAGGAGGCGGGGAAAGGTCTAGTGGGTTCTGTAGAGGAAATGATTTGGGAAGATGCATTTCTCACCAGATACAGCTCCCATCCCGAGGGGTTAGAATCGGTGCTGAACAGGTTCCAATGGGGGTGTTTCGCATTGAGATCTCCTAGGAGGATGAATTTAGGATGATGGGATTTGATTATGTTTAGAACTTGTCTGTCAAGAGAGAAAAAAACCAGATGCACAGAAAAAATTACCATATAAAAAAACGCGATAAAAACTATAAAGATGATAAACTCGAGGATAAACTAGAAGGCTATAAACTAAGTGAAATTATTTTACTAAAAATACTTTGACTATATTTAAGAATGAAAAAAATAACAACTAAAAAATCTAATTAACTATCCGGCTCGAAGGACCAAAAAAATGTTTGTTATTTTTCTCAGCAAAACTAAAGAAATGAATCAAGTGGACTGTATCTAATAGTTTAAAAAAGGGGAATTCAAAATTGACTTACCATCAGTATCGATGCACTGTTTTTCCACTGTTTATTATAGGGCTAACGGGATGGACAATAAGGAGGTAGGATATAATAAACAGAAACTCAATTTTGAACACAGCTATAAGCGGTAATACTATTAATAACTAATATGCGGTGTAACTAAGGTATATAACTATCTCTCAACAACACTGTATGTAACTGACTACATATTTCATCTATATGTTTTTTCTCTCTATAAAAAAAGTCAACAAAAAACGAAAGACGAACATTCGAACTAATAAACAGGATAAGTAGGGCCATCTGATGATGGGAACATTAATTCAAACAATTAATGGGAACAGAGTCCTAACCAACAATCAATACGTCTTGTTATTGCATCGTCAGTATTATTGCGGTCGCTTTTAAAGTCTTAAGTCCACGTATCGCTATTTCCCTGTGTTTCAGGTCCTGCCGGACGACAAGTCTCGTGCCGCTTCCGTCGTCCGACCTGTAGATTCTGTAACCAGGGAATATAAGTGTAATCTTGTTTGCTCTCGCATACTGCGCATATATCGATGTTTAAGTCGAGTAATAGTTTTTCGGATTCCGATTTTTGTCGTGGTAGTCCGTTTGCGTTATAATGCAGAAATCGTAGTATTGTACCATTCTTTGATTGTTTGCCTGTTATTCAAACAAGTTTGTGAGCCCTTCTATTAGTATGAAATTTTTTTCGGTAGAATCGTTAGATTGTCTCATTCGAGCTAGGGTTGTTTTGATTATTGTCCATATTTTTTTTAAATCAAATTGCTTGATGAGTTGCATAATTACCGGCCAAAAGTTTTAAAAAATCGGAACTCTAATAAAAAGTTAGCTTTCAAAAATAATGATTTTTGGAAGTATACTAAAAACTTGTAAAATTCGAAACTCATGAAAATATTTAATTTGTTCATTTTCAATGATTTTGTAAGTTAATGGTCGATACTGTTAATTTAGCGATTTACAGAAGATTGGTTAAGCTTTTAATTTTGATCTGACATAAAGTGACTGTTTGTTATAAGTGCTTTTTTATATTTTGATATTGAAAATGCAATTGGTGATTTCATTCGCGATTTTTGGCCTAAAAGAGGTTAATTAATTTTGAGTAGGGGAAAAGAAAGATTTGTTGACATCCCAATCAATCATCATGAATAAGTTCGGGGGTACAATTGTCTGAAAAATTGATGAAACATGTCGACTGTGTTTACAATGGAAACGTATTTTAGCTTAATGTTTGTACACCTATTTCCATCCCTTCACTTTCGGTGTAGCTCGAATCACATAATAAATTGTAAGACCCCGTCTCCTTTACTCAGACAATTCTGAATCTCTTAAACTTAAGAGGGTCATTCAGGTAGCCTGAAAGGCGGTAAAAGATATCTGTTTTAATTTTAAAGTACACTTCATGGAATCTCAAGTTAATGTTTTATTATTCAATGAACAAATACGCAAGAAAAGTATTTTTTGTCTCGAGTTAATTTAAGAGCACTAAATAATGTGGTTGATATCCAGTATCGTGTATTTAGGTGATATCAACGGCTTCTGTTCTGTTAAATAGTGAAAATTAAATTAATTTACACAGGAAGTAAAGTAAAAAAATCGCTGTTGTGTAGGGAACTGAAAAACTTGTGAAGATGTATATCGCTCGACCGCCTTACTATTTGAATTTTTTTGAGGGATGGTTGTGTAAGCTGATCACAAATTTTCCAAAAGGTTTATAACTCCAAACTTATTTAAGGTCTCAATTTTTTGTTGGGACACTCTGTACATAAAATTATGACACGAACTTGCACATAATTCACATTTAATTTGGGAAAACGTCACCAAGAAGTGCAATATCTGTTATCAAACGGTGTAGATGTTTAATATATAACCTTTATCTGACAAAAGATCGCCGTTTAAGTGTTATCCTAGTTATAGTTGTTTCCCCCCGATATTCCGATCTGGTGGGTAGTTCCGGAGCCATATCCGAATGCAAACAGCTGTGGAATACACAGGAGCGCCCACCGTTTAATCATACAATAACTAATTCATTGTTTAGCTATTTTATGTATAACTGGGATTATGATTTCTTTCAAATGTTTGTATAAGAATTGAAATAGTAGATATTGTTATGAATTTTGCATTTTTATTTATTGTTTACCAAAATATCTATATTTCGCGACATAAGCCCGATTTAATGGCCGATGAATAAAAGGAGGTGGTATAAATAGAAAAAGTATTGGATCCTCACAAAGGCTCAAAGGAAATATATTTTCTGGGTTCTCTTCCACTGCCATGTCTTATTTTTTGTGAACGAAAATATCGTATTTAATTAAGTCAGTACAATAGATTTTTGTACTCTTTCATAAATTTTATACTAACTTTGCATCGTGAATATATTGTAAATAAGGAAATTAAAAATTTACAATGTAATGTATTCGCGTAGATTAGTCTGATTCGAAGTCCTTTCATTTCATTTATTGCGTATTAAATTGCAATCAATATTTATGCTTCGTCTTAACCAAACTTACAGAAACCCAGTTTATTTCTGAATCATAAAAACCAGTCAACGCTAAGATACAATATCTGAATATAATGAGAGTCGGTGTTAAAATTTCTTTTGATGTTGGCTGTTGTACACTGAAAGGTAAAAAGGTATGGATTATATTGTTGTTTGGGATGTATATAGACCCTTTAAATTCGTCTGCGATATTGGTGTCCATGACATTGCCAAGGGGTGAAAAGTGAAAAAAAATACGAATTTAGAGCAGTTAATAAAAATGACCAAAAATGAATTTGATATATAGGTAGATAATTTGTTTGTTTAGCCCCTGGCTATACAATCAAAAATTGATATTACATTTCTGTTTTACATTAGGGAACTCTGCTTTATACGGACATCCAAAATTTAATTTTAACACAAAGAATACATATGTGATTTACAACGTACTATCAATCAATGGAATTATGCTTTTTAGTTATATATAAGAAAATTGAAATGTACATAAGAAGATTCTTCATATTCCTCAAATTTAAATATTTTAACGTTATGTATTCTGGTGTACATAATGCATTAACACGCTATCCCAGAAGTAGGTTCATTCATGCAAATTACTGATTAAAATGCTCCAAGTAAAAAGAAAAAATCAAATTTATACTGATACGATTTACAATCCGTACTGTCAAATAAATAAAGTAAAATTTCAAAATCTTATGCTCAAAAACACGTTATGTAAACTTTCTTACTTCCAATCTTCTTAGTTGCTTCACTTTTCCAATTCAATTTCCAAATCTCCAAATTTCAATCTTGATTCGAATTTCTTATTCTGTTTCTTGACACTTCTACATTAAATCCCCCCCCCCCCCAATTCGCTACCCTTCTATTCCAACATTCCTGCTCAAACCAACGACTTTATTATATTCCTTTATTATATTCCTGCTTGTTTCAATTTGTATAATATAAAATAGGGGACCCAGAGCAGATCCCTGTGGAACTCCAGAAAGTGGTAGGAGGAATATTCTTATATGTGAAAAGAGCACTTGAGAAGACTGCGACTGACAGAAATATTTTGTTAGATGATATCTGAACTAATGGAATTGATGGCGTGGCATAGAAATGATTCGATTCTTATTACTTAAGAAAGACTAGACAAAGGTTAATGTGTGAACATGTGTTCCTAAGTGAGCTGCCTATAGATAGAGAAAATGCTTCAAGGGTGCGTACTTGGGCCTCTATTATTTCTAATGTCAGTTATATTAAAACAAAATATTTTTAGTCGCAAACTCCTCTATAAAATCCTTATTTTACTATAAGGAACGCAACCAGACTGCAACCAACAGCTACTCTTCGGGCTATGTATCCCGCCGAGCGCTGAATTACAAGTTACGAGCCTGGAGCGTTAAGTGTAATAATTGCACATTACCATCAAATATAATGCTTCGATTGCAACACTCACCAGCCGAAAGACTGATCCTACTTAAAGGAGCTCTCGTGCCAGTCATCACACACCACTTGCAGACTGCAGTTTCGAGCTATTGGCTCTCGTCAGTGCAAGGTAGGCATGTGATGACCGACACGAGGATCGCTTGACTATTTAATACAGTTCGGTATCTTTGGGATAGCGACATGTAAAATAGTCAGCAGGCGCCATCTAGCGGTCCACTGTCTGTTGCAAACGAGAGCTCGGCACAAGAGCGTTTTGATGGTAATATGCAATTATTACACTTAACGCGCCAGGCTTGTAACTTGTAATTCAGCGCTCGGCGGGGCACATAGCCCGGAGAGTAGCTGTTGGTTGCAGTCTGGATACGTTCCTTATAGCAAAATAAGGATTTTATAGAGGAGTTTGTGACCAAAAATATTATGTTTTAATATGACTGACATATTAGAAATAATAGAGGCACCCTTGAAGCATTATCTATCTATAGGCAGCTAGGCAGCTCACTTAGGAACACATGTTCACACATTAACCTTTGTCTAGTCTTTCTTAGGTAAGAATCGAATCATTTGTCTGGTCGATAGCCGAGTGGGTTAAGGCGCGAGGCGGCAATCGCGATTAATGACACGGACATCGCACCACCGGGTTCGAATCCTGGCTCCGGCACTGGCACTGTTGGAGGAAATGGTTGTATGTCCGCGTTTTTTCAATGTGTAACCCCCTTCCGCACAAGCCCTGGCTTCTAGAATTGGGGGTTGTCTAATTTCTGTGGTGTTTATTTATTATTTGTTATTATTTATTTGTATGCCACACCATCAATTCCATTAGTTCTGACATGATTTAACAAAATCTTTCTGTCAGTCGCAGTCATCTCAAATGCTGTTTCCACATATAAGAATATTCCTCCTACCACTTTCTGGAGTTCCACAGGCATCTGCTCAGGTTCCCCTATTTTGTATTATACAGATTACTATTAAATAGTGTAAAGTGTAATTGCATATAATTTTCGACAGTAAACTTATCTCTACAAAACGAATAGAATTTCTAATTTCTTCCTTATATTGGTTACTATGTTTCGCCATTAGAAATCATAAATAAATAAATAAATAAATATAAAAATACATAGGAATGTAAATTCTGTTGGCTTTGTAAAATAAAATAAAAAATAATTTGGATTTTTACTTGTTTCATTTACGAAATGAATTTCTTTATAAGTTTCAACGCAATTGTACTTGCAATTATCTATTTTTTTCTTTATAATAGTTATTATAACATTTTTTCTGCTAAATAACAAACTGTCGTTCTGATTATTACTTGTTTTACAATTCTTGTCTTTTTCATCTCTATCCCTAACAATCTTGCATTCCCTAGATTATCTAAAATTACCTCTTATAAACATTTTGAATTTTAACTGTTTCTTTAGACAAATATTATCTAATACTTTCAAAATACTACTGTACAGAAAATCATATTTCACATCTATATCGAGTTCTCTATAATCAACGTGTACATTATTTAGTTTGATCTTTAATAAATTATTTATTAGCTATCCGGCTGTAAAAACATGTTTTAACCCGTAAAGTTGTAGACGAATTAGGGAAAAATTCCTTTTAAAATTAATGTTTGATATATTGAAAAATAATAGGAAACGATTATATCAAGGAAATTCAAAAAGTCGTTGTTGTGGTCTGAAGTTTTCAGTGTGATATACACATTAGATAGCACCAGATAACATACTCGATGCTTTTTTACCTTTCAATGTACAGAGAAGATGAGCTTCTCAAGTACGCGCAATTTAATAGTATGCATACTAAAAACTATTACAACTATTCAAGATTTTAAATATAATATTTACTTAAAAATGGCAAAACCTTTATTTTGATGTAGTAAAATCCTGAAAAGTGTCCCTAATCCGTGTTTTTTTAGGTTATGAAAGGCTTTCTCGCCATTATCTCAAAAACTATCAATTTGTCTTGAAAAATAGTTATTATAAAAATGGTGGCTCATAAAATTCGCTACAAGAAAGATGATTACGCTTTTTTCGTACAACTAATAATTTTTAAATTAATCGTGGGGTAAATTGGCAATGTCTGTAGTTCGTTAAAATACGTACTTCTTTTTACACCACTGCAAGGATAGAGTATTAGGGCATTTTTTATGTGCTATCCCCAGTAGACCTAGTCTAAATTAATCAGTCTCTTCCTCTACATCTATTTTCTTTGGGGCTTCCTCATCTTCCTCAGTGATTTCATTAATATGTTCTTCATCTATTGATTCTTCCATGTCTTTTAATAAGAACACCATTGGATCTATACCGTCCTATATGTCCATATCGCTTTCAGTCTCGACGTTTAAACTATTTTCCATGGCAATGCGCGCGTACCGCAGAACAGCGAAGGGTCATTTTCTAGAGGTACAACTCGCACTACACCCTTTTTGTAGTTGCAAAATATAGTATTGGGTAACAAATTAGCAACTGATGGCAAAAGAGTTTGAATCGGTTTCAAACTATTGGTGACACTCGTCTACACCAATTCGTCTAGATTTAGATCATTATCAAGCTATTTTTGGCCTTGCAAATACACTATATAAATATTGTGTTGCATTGAATGTAGACGATATATTTGATAATTTTAGGGGTTACTTATTTATAGTGGAATGTTTGAGTCGGACGAACTTGCAAATATTTTGCTATACAACGAGAGTACCCCCCTCCCATTTGGAGGATGCTGAACAGGATGGTGCTGGTAGAATTTCTCTTTGGAGTTGCGCAACCTCCCGAACGGTCAACAACCACCCCCAAAAGAGGTTAAGTTTACCGCATCTTTTCCTCCGGTAAAACTTATCCCCCTTTCGAGGATGCTGAGTACGGTGGTAATGCTCAATATATTTTTTGTGATCTGCATACGTTTTTTACAAACTTTTTTGTTACTACATTTACTTTGAAATGTTGTGCAGATTGTGTGTGCTACTATAGATTGCATCATCGGATGGGCATTTTTTTATTTTTCAAGATTAATTTACAAAATCGTCATTTTCTCCTGTACTTACTATAATAATAATTACACCATTTTTGGTCATGCCATTCGATTTCTCCTTCCATTTTCATAGCGAGATGAAATTTTCAGCATTTAGGAACGATCAGTTACGGAGAAATTGATATTTAAACATGATTTCGCTCTGAAAGTATTTTCATTAGGTGCGGTTTATTATAAATTCGATGGTCTGCGTCCGCTTTCTGAAAAAAGAAAACTCGAATATTTTATAGACGGCTCAAAATTCCGGGAGTACGTATTCCGGGGAGAAAATTCGAATGCTGTAAGAGACAGGTACCTATTTCATTCCGGCTTCGAGATATTCTCTCCGGAACCATATGTGACATTTTTACCTTTGGTGGCTTGTATCTCGGAAATTATAAGAGATACGAAACTCTGGTTTGCGCCGTTCGATTCTCTACAATAAGAGATTTTCTCGAGCCGCTCAGATTACTACATACGTTGATAGAGTCCTTTAGCGGGGTTGGAGGGGGTAAAATAAAACATTCAGCATCACCACCGTGCTCAGCATCCTCAAAAATAGACGGCATATACATTTTACAGGTGATATATAAAAAAGTTTTTCATCCCTTTCGGGGATGTTTTGTTAGCCATTAGAGGGGTTGGAGGGGGTAAAACAAAACATTCAGCATCACCACCGTGCTTAGCATCCTCAAAAATGGACGACATATACATTTTACTGGTGATATACAAAAAAGTTTTTCATCCCTTTCGGGGGTGTTTATTAGCTGGTAGAGGGTACGGAGGGGGTTCCGACCCCCTCCGTACCCTCTACCAGAAACATTCAGCATCACCACCGTGATCAGCATCCTCGAAAACGGGGGATACGCTAAGATTCACTGTTGGAAAAGGTGTGATGAGCGTTTAACCCCTTTTGGGGGTGGTTTTTGATCATTTTGGGAGATTGCGCAACTCCAAAGAGATATTCTACCAGCACCATCATACTCAGCATCCTCGAAAACGGGGAACAAGCAAAATACTTACAATTTTTGTCTTTTTTTCCGACTCACATAGTCCACTATTAGTCCGGTTGTCTTTACAAATGAATAGAATCAATATCAATAGTGTGTTTTCTTTGGTACGTTGTACATGGCTAGAAGTAAGTGAATTCTATCTTCAGATATTGTTTCTCATGAAGTTTGTGGCATTTCCTGAGCATACTCGTGCAAGTCCTTGGTATTTTGAAGCAACAACCTTTTTTTTTCGATCTAAAATAATGCAATTGTACTATCACATCGACTGATAGCATAGATCCATAAAATGTGATTTTTATTGTTCTTAAAATTGTCAAAACTTTGGATAATAGCTATTTATATCTCAAGTCCATAATACAAGGTAGCGAGCAAGGCCATAAAGAGGGCTAGCTCAATGAAGCTTTATTATGGACGAGTTGCATACAAAGCTGTATAGTGTATATCCGACTGCTAAATTTGGCTTATTAACGAAAAAAAAAATCATTCAATGACATTTTTGACATTGTTATGACTGTCGTACATATTTATTTGAAAACGTCAAAATCTGACATCGGCTCATTATTGGAATCGTGTAAATCCGACATAATAGTAAAATAAAGTAACTTTATTTTATTAGTACAATAAAGAGGTACTTTATAGCCGCAAAACAGTCCTTTATAACGTGGTCGGACATAAACATACCTTTGTTGTCCCATACCCTGGTTTTAAAAAATGAATTTCATGATACGGTGAAGTACGTGCAATTAAAATATGAATACAATAAATTAACATCCTCGCCAACGACTGTTGTTTTAATATTAGTATGACTGTTCTTCTTCAAATGCGGGTTTCATGATGAGAACGCCAACATCATCCTGGGCTTGTATGATGGAGATGATTGCAGCAGCCAATTTTTGACCTAACATAGAAATAAATCTACTTTTGTTTTTTCTTTGCTAATGAGTGATCTTGTTTTATAGTGACATTTTTGGATGGGTCAAACATAACCTTTGTAAAACATAATATTTTTAGTCGCAAATTCCTCTATAACATCCTTATTTTACTATAAGGAACGTAACCAGACTGCAACCAACGGCTACTCTCCGGGCTATGTGCCCCGCCGAGCGCTGAATTACAAGTTACAAGTATGGCGCGTTAAGTGTAATAATTGCATATTACCATCAAAACGCTAATGCTTCGATTGCAACAAACACTAGCCGAAAGACTGATCCTACTTAAAGAAACTCTCTTTCCAGCCGTCACACACCACTTGCAGATTGCAGTTTCGAGCTGTTGGCTCTCGTTAGTGCAAGGTAGGCATGTGACGACCGGCACGAGGATCACTTGACTATTTAGTACATTTCGGCATCTTTGGGATAGCAACTTGTAAAATAGTCAGCAGGCGCCATCTAGCGGTCCAGTGTCTGTTGCAATTTAAAAAATTGAAAAATAAATAGCCTGACTGGGCTTAGCATAGTTCACATGTGCTTTATATACTAGCGTTTTGATGGTAATATGCAATTATTACACTTAACGCACCAGACTTGTAACTTGTAATTCAGCGTTCGGCGGGGCACATAGCCCGGAGAGTAGCTGTTGGTTGCAGTCTGGTTACGTTCCTTATAGTAAAATAAGGATGTTTTAGAGGAACTTGCAACTAAAAATATTATGTTTTAATATTCCGCCCTCTAAAAGCACATGTGAACAATAACCTTTGTAATTCCAGGAAACCGGGTATATCGTTACAAAAATTCGCTCAGACACGTCGGTTTTTAAATGTATTTCTCATTTTTTTCATGTAAAAACACGGTTGGTTCCACAAACAAGATTATAGTAACCTTTTTTATACAGAATTATATGGGCCACAATTTCTTAAAAACAATTTTTCTCGAAATATTGGTAATTTACGAGATAATGGACAAACTAGAATTTACCTTCTTTTACCCCTTAAAAAACCCACTGGTTAAATTAAGGGTAATTTTCAGGATTCCATTACAATATAATAATAAAGGTTTCCACAAAAATCTAGCCTGGTCGGGGTTTTATGAAGTCAAAACAAAAAATTTCACTGAGATGCAAACATGTGTGAATAAAACGCTGACAAAAAATAAGACATAATATTTGTTTCATATTTTTCGCAGTTTACATTCATGGAGAAGCATATGCGCTTATTATTGTAAATAGTAAAAATTAGCATAGTAATAAATAGTGTAAACAATCAAACTGTCGCATAACCGAAAATGTGCAAGAAATGTGATCAGTCGTGAACATCGAAAACTAAAGACGCTGTTCAACATAGTAAAAATATTTTCATCGAAACCCGTAAAAATAGCTCGTGAAAGCCTAAACATCGAAAACGAACAAAGTTCGGCGCCGGAAGGCAACCAGGAGTGGAAAAAGTTCGTCGGCTCTATACGTAGAAAAGTTCAGAAACATGTCCCCGGGTCATCATCGGACCACTGTTCGTCTGCTCAAGCCAAGGGCGAATCCCTCTCTCGCAAAAATTCCCTAACACAATCCAAATTCGACATGTTTAAAAAGGACAAGAGCTGCGACGAGAAAAAAGACAAAAAAAGTGATAAGCAACCCCTAACGAAGCAGAAATCTATTGGCCTAGAAAGCACTTCGAAATCTGAACTATTTAAGGCTTTAAGTTTCAAAGACAAATTAAAAAGTGTTTCCGTGAAACATGTAGACGCTTTAGTTGCACCCAAGTCGGGTGATCATTTACAAAAAGGTGTTCGAAAGAGTGACAAGAAAGATAGTGATAAGACTCTTAAATCTAGTATTAGTTTTTGTAGAAGTAAAAGTAGTGCTAAGAATAAAGAAGGATTGAGACAAGATGATTTTCTGAAGGCCACCATGCGAATTTTCCTAGTTGTTTCTCCCCCGGTTGGAAAAGTGCAGGTAAATTATATATATTTTATTTTTAATATAGGATTTGCCTTGTACATATATATTTTGCTTCGAGCCCGCGCAAATCTCTTCTTTGATAAAGTTTTATATTTCTCAGCATTTTCAGAGATGGATATGGTAAAAAGAAAATGATCTTTTGTCCACTTTTCATTTATTTATAAAACTTTGCTGGCAAATATTTAACTCATTTGCTGTATCACAATAAATTGTAATTATTCCGTAATAATCTCAAATATACAGCGTGGAAACAACTTATGGAATAAAATTATTTTTGGCGGTAATTTAGAGATTTGTGACAAATACTCGAACAGGTCAGTTTTCAATCTAAAATGTATGTGTTTAAATGGAATTTTGGAATTTCAAGAATACAGTGTGTGAGCATTTATTTAAGCGCAGTATAAGAGAGGTGATTTTTTTTTAAATTGAACATCCTGTACTTTTTCATATTTTTGAATTCTTCTTGATCAACTCATTTTAACAACCTATTAAACAGAGGATCTAATCCACTTAAGCATTAAAACTATGATGCTGTTGAGCTTTATTTGAACATTATTTCCTATTAGTATAAGTAAAAAATTATCTGATTTTTTTTATAGCATAGTGGAGTAAATCAGGAAAATTTTTAGAGTAGGCTAATTTTTTCTTAACATCAGACAGAATGGGCAAATTTTTGTTTTCCACGACCATTTTTGATATACCTCAGCTTCAATTGAATTTTCTAACGCTCTGAAGGGGTTTCGAGATTAAACTCGAATGACATAACCTTAAAATTACTTAAAAACACATTTAACCTACATTTTATTATTTTTTATCTATAACTCTTCAGGGAATGCTAGCTAATAGGGTGCAGATCTTTAAGTTGTTCTGTTTTTTTTTTTTTTGGTATGGGCTTAATACAAGATAGTTTCCATTAAGGAGGTAGAATACCTAATTCGAACGATATATTAATAATATGTGTTAGTGGGACTGATATCCATGGTAAAGCAAGTTGTAGCATTTTAGCCGATAACCCATCGGGACCTATGGTGTGAGGTTTTTGCTTATTTGTGATCTCTACAATTTTTTGAACAGTAACTGGTTTAAAAATAAATTGAATATCACCCATAAATTTTGTTCCCAGAAATATCTCATTATGTTGTTCGTTAGATTCTAGATTAGGTATGGAATCCATAAAGTAATTGTTAATGTTGTTTTAGCATTACAAAGATCCTCAGGAAGGTTTGGTGGAATGTTATACTTTACTACTCCCCACGTCTTTAAATTAGTCCACATTTGTTTGGGATTATTCTTAGTATTGTTAATGTGAAAAGAGTAAAAGGCGGTTCTTTCTTGAATTACGGCATTGTTATAGTAGTTGCGAATTTCGCAAAAATATTGTCTATGAGCAGCACTTCTGGTCTTTTTATATCTCAGTCAGGCCTTCTTTTTAATTTTTTTTAGGTCATATAGAGTTTCTGTAAACGCATCGGGAATTTGGAACCGCTGTGTTGTTAGGGTAAATCATCGCAGGATTGTTTTGTTCTCAAACTATAGAATTTTGTATGTATTTCTGTATTATTATTTCTGTATTGTATAGATGGTGGAAACTGTTTTTTACACAACCTCAAAAAATTTCAAAAATTTTGACTTTTCCGATTTTTTTAAAAACTTACCCTGCACCATGGTATAGTATATTAGGTGGTCCGACACACGGCACTTGCCATGTTAATCGACGGCTTCATAAGTGCTTGGTTTCTATTTAATTCAGTAGATGGCGCCCGGAATATACCCCTGCAATTACCTAGGCATAGATAGAAGTTCACTGGGCATGGATCATGGCATACTTAGACGGATTTCCTTTGATGCTGTAATGTTGCATATATACACAAGTAAACGGCAAAACTAAGACAAAAAGAACAAACTAAAAGGCTTTTTAAATATAAATAAAACAAATCTACTGAGCATTAAGTATACAGAACCTGTAAAACTGTATTCCTAATATTTCTATGCGTAAGTAACGACGAGACTTTATTTGTCCTGCCATCTATTGCATTACGCACAACTAAAGACTTACGAAGCCATTCGTACGGGTCTTATCGCTTCACCTAATATACCACACCGTGCCCTGCACTAAAGAATCTGGTAGATTTGCTCAACTAATGATAATAAAAAAAGAATATACACCAAATTTAAAATTACGCGAAAGAAATTTTACATGTAGTAAACGTGGGGAAATTTTAGGACAAAACTAACTTTCAATATTGCGCTTATCATTTTCCCTGTAATTTCCTGCATTCACTGTCATTGAAAGGCTATTGCAAGATAAGCCATTGAACAGTGCCCTCGCATCTTATTACGACCTAAAGTCAGGTAAAGACAAACGAGGTCCCAGATCTTACGAATCCTTGTAGTGAGAGCGAACAATTAAAATAACAAGTAAAAACAAATACAATTTACCTAAAAGTAAAAATCTCACAATAAAATATATAACAAGATATATCACTACAGGGTTGTTTAGCTAACGCTAGGGAAAATAATTATTAATTTAAGCAATTTTACAATGAAAAAAATATATATATCTGAATTACTTAGCTTTAAAAAAATTTGGAGAGTTTCCAGGCGTTCCAGACTTAAAGGTTGTTGTTGGTCGAGGTCCTAGCTGGTTTAGAAAAACTTCACAAGTACTTCAATGGGTTTTTTAGAAATCTTCAGAAATAATTAAATAAGTTTTCCAGAAATCTTCACAGATAATTAGATGGAGTTTCTCTAACGTAGAGGACAAAATCATATACCAAAAATTGTGATTCATAGAATAGCAAATGATCCAATAGTCCAAACAATCCAAAAATAGTCAAAAATATAAATTTAAGAAATTAAAACTTACTCAGAATATACTTCTGGATACTCGCTAATTAAATTCGAATTAATCGAAATTTCAATTAAAATAATCCCAAACGGAGTAGCAACCATGTGCCTTTTAAACTAAATTAATCACTTAGCAAAGTTTTCAGCTTAATTTCTTGATCAAGAAGGAAGTTTGAAGGAACTTGGCTGATATTTATAACCATTTTTACTCAAAGAAACAAGAAAAAATGACTTAAACTGACAGTTCGGCAAATCGACTGTCATACAGTACCTAACTTGAGAAATTTTAAAAACTAAACCGATAGTAGTATAGCTAAACAGGTTCTGGCGCACTCAGTAAAGGAACAACTCCGGTTACAATGATGTCACGATCTGGATGGCATGTTTCCATCAAGAGTTTTTGTAATTTAAGACCCCCTGTTTGAAACCTGTTTATAGTTGTTTGAGAAATATTAAAAACCTGTTCAGACCTGGTTAGAACCTGTTCAGAGCTGTTTAAAATCTGTTTTATATCCTGCATGCCATCCGGGTCGTGACGTCATTGTAACCGGCGTTGCTCCTCTACTGAGTGTGCCAGAACCTGTTTAGCTATACTACTATCGATTGTTAACGGCTTTTTGATCATTACTATTAGTTCACATACAATTTTTATGCACTGATTATAATACTTGTTACATTTAATGTTTTATGATATACCCATCTAACAAATTGTTATATTTTCCATGCGAGCCATCTGTGGCGGAAAGTTAAAATTTAGGTGATAATTTGGATAGGAAATTAGAGCATGGTGACATATATCGCTGAATGTGTAATGATGATTGACAAGTTGATTTACTAAAATCTGTTATTATTAATTTGTAGAAACCAACGAAAGATGGCATGTCACAAGCTATAACAGTAAAGCTGTACCTAAATGTTGTATTGTATAGTGGTGAGTCATATTACAACATTTCATCCCCCGTATAACAGCTAAAATTAAATGGCCACTTTACCCGTTTTCCAACTTATTTCCCATTTTCCAGCAGATCGATTTGCTTGAAATTTTGCTAAGTATTAATAGCTTTCATTCAATACAGTTAATTGAAAAATACTACTGATTTTTTCCTCGTAACATAATATATGTCTATGTCTACCTAGGCACGGTTTTACACTAACAGCTGCAAGGGCACTTTCCAATGGCCTATCCTGCAATGGCCACAATAAAGAAAGTAACCGTAAAAAAATAGCTATAGAATTTTTTCTCCATAGAACTAGTAGCCCACTGTTGTTGTTTCTGATGTAATACGTTTTTTGGTAATAAATTGCTGACATAGTTTGTTAGTATAAGTTTTAAGAACATTTTATTCCATTAATATTATTCCGAGACATTCCACTTTTGACAGAAATAATGTATGTTCGTTCCCTATAATGTTAATGTATTATTTTTCGTATCATGTTATTTTTTTCATGATGCATATTTAAACATAAAGGTACAAAAATTGTGAAAATTGTATTATCAATTTATTGGAGCTAGGGGGAGTATTAGGTTTATATTGTTAGATGTAATCTAGTGACATAATAATATCCAAATCGATATGTAATATTCGATAAACGTTAATAATACACAATTTTCAAGTACAAGCTAAGCAAATATTTGCAAATCCCCAAAGATAACAATGTATAACGGGATTCTAATACCATTATCATTTCTTGCTACTGCGGAGTATTATATGTTCAACTTTGTTCTGTCGAAATACCTTTTTTTTATTTAATCAATTTAACTAAGAGATAATTTTCTGTCACGAATTTTTTTGTTTAACTGAATTCTCTCTTATACAAGTGGTACTTTTTTAATTCAACTTACAAAGAGATAATAAATGATTTAAATTTAATAAAAACTGAAAAAATATCGGCAAATGTTTTATATTTCCCAGGTGAAAGTTTAAGTTTTCTTTTGTCATGCCTAATTTTACATAATTATTATTTGGAACTTTTTAACGAAGAATGAAGATTTGTTAATGATGAACAAAATAAGTAGTTGTTTTACTATTTACTCAAATTTTCATATCTACATTTGGGGCCTGAATAGCTAAGTATATACAAAATTTTGAAAACATAATTTTCACAAGCATTCAGCAAAATATAAGACACTCATATATCACAATGATTTACCTGTCTACCGAAAACTTAAACAATTACTATTTTTTAGAAATTAGTAAAAACTTCAGTATGATTTACAGTAAAAAAAAAACAGTTGTAATAATGATTATATTTAAGATTATATTTGGATTTTTAAAATTTAAATAGATTCCCCCCAAGACAACATTTTAGTAGATTTATGTTTGCTAAATTAAATACTGGTTTATGTTCCAAAATTCTTCTCGTAAAACGTTCTCTTTGTTTGTCCGCTGTAAATTTAAGGTAAATACCACAAATCGGTTTGTATAACAAATTTGAGTTCTATAAGCTCACTAATATATATGCTAATATACAGGTTATTCCCGAATAAAGTTATCTACGCCTCAAATATATTTAAATTTTTATTTTTGGATAAAAGGTTACTCTTTGTTAGAGAAATACGATTTGTCTTAAGAAATCTTTTTTTCTATAGGTATGGGAGAATCTCAAAAATATGAATTTTGGCTAAAACACTACCTATTTGTCGTTTTAAAGAAAAATACCATTTGAAAAAGTTGTTTTTTTTATACATTTATTTAACGTCGGCCTATTTCCGCTACTGAGGCCTAACACCGACGCCTGTAGACGAGCTACCCCCAACCAGGAATTTTGCCGAACCTCTTCCCTTAAGAAGAGTAGTAGGGATCTTTTACTTGCCTAACATTTAATAGACAAGGGACCGACGGCTTTACATCCCCTCCGAAGGATGGTATATCTCCTATACAACTCTCGCCTAAGGTTGTATAGCTTCCGCGCATACACTGATATACAAGCCGCTGGAAGATGTGTGAGGCGAGGACGCGGTTTCCGTTGGAATGGTCATCCATCCAACTACTAACTGCGCCTGTCGTTGCTTTACATCGCATACCGAAGTATGTACATAGTAAAGACGCACCTACGCTCGCCCTTTGAAAAAGTTGAATATAATTACATTCTTAGTCATGTATAAAATTAAATTTCCTTAAAGTAGAAATTGTATTATAATTTTTTCATAAAAAAATATTGCTTGTCCAAAAATTAAAATTCATGTCCATTTGTGGTCCATCCGCGAACAATCTGTATTGCGAATCATTACGATACGTAAAAAATTTGCTCCAAGCTTTTACATTAAGACATATAAGTTCAAATAACCTTTTACTCTTTATTTATCCTAAATTTACCCTAAAATTAAGATATCTAAATTATATTGTCGTGTATTGTTTATATGCGAAATAGAAAACACACTCATATATCACAGTAATATAGAAATATATCTTTTTTTATTTTATTTCTGAGAAATTGCAGTCCATCAAAAACTTGACAATTATTATTCATTTGTTAAAAATTTGTAAAAACTTGGATGTGACTTACAGGAAAAGAATTGTTTTAATAATTGTATATTGTTTAAGATTAGGTTTTGATTTTTGCAATTGAAAAATACTCACCTAAGACGTCATTGTAGTGCCCTTATCTTTCATAAATTTGAAACTTGCTTTATATTCCAATATTCTTCTCTTGAAATATCTTCTTGTTTGTCCGATATAAACTTTAGGTCAAATGCCACAAATCAGCTTTTATAGTAAATCTGACGTCCATAAACTCATAAATATACACGCTATATACAGGGTGTTCCCGGATGGGGTTAACTATATCAAAAAAAATTTGCTTGTTAAAAACACCATTTATGTTGAGAAAATTAATTTTAATACAGAGCGCTCAAAAATTTCACAAATTTAATTTTTAGTTAAGAGTGTACTATCTTCATTTCCCATTTTTAGGGAAAATACAATTTGAAGAAAGTTTCTTATAATTACTTTCTTAATCTTGTATATAAAAAAATAATTTTCTTAACAGAAATTTTATTATTTTAACAAGCAAAATACCTTGTATTGCAAATTATTACGATACGTTGAATATTTGTTCCAAGCCTTTGGCACTAAGAAAAATAAGTTAAAATTTCTTTTACTTATTTACCCTAAATTTACCCTAAAAATATCATTTACCATAAATTTTACTGTCGTATATTACACTGTTAGTATACGCCATGTGACTCTTATAAAAATAAATCGAAAGTTGTCGTTTTCATTTAGTGGTATTTTTAACCACAGTTGTATGTTTGGTTGATATGATCCCTCCCCTCATGATTTAAGTAGTGTTTGATTTGGGTTTTTCTTGAATAAAATGGACTGCCGCTTCCTTTAAACATAATATTATATTAACAGTTTACCTTTAATGGAGTCAAAGTATCAATATCCATAAACTAAATGTCATATTAGCATTTTAAACAAAATTTAGTACCTAGATATTTCTCATTCCTATAAAACTTTTTACCGTTCAGTATAAAAATTCAGATTGGAACGTTTCCCAAGACACATGTTCCTGAACGATTTACTTTCAAAATAAATGCACAAACACTACTGGCAGGAAAATCAATCATAAATAAAGTTTTGGTGGAAATTGAAATGGAGCTCGGTATATTTTATACATGAGAAGCAGACCTAACAACTAGAATCACGTAATAACCTCGAAAAGACATAAAATAACCCAATACTTTCATTTAGTTTCGTGACACTTGTAAGCTTTCACTTCATTCGGTATCAATGTATTTAAAAATAGACTAATACCCAGAATAATTTTATTCTGATAACAAGTGTGTGCGTAGCCATGCAATTAAATTATTGTTTGTAGGATAATTACACAGGATTTCTCTTAATGGATTATCCGTTAATGCAGCTGAAAAATACATAAGCTAATACACTGCGCATTAAAGTAATTAATGCCACCCTTTTATGGGATTAATTTTTATGAGATTGTGTGTTGAATGTATATTGTTCTTTGTGGGCATCCATTGCTGATATAGTAGAGGAAATGAAAGCGCAAAAAGAGGGTGTAAGACCTTAATCGTTACTACTTCAATATACAGACTTGACACCACCTTTTGCATTACGTTAAGTTTCGGCAACATATGAAATGTATATCTTTGAAAATTAGTGCACTCACCCGGGGGTGGGGGTGGGGGGGGTGGTGCAGCCCTCATTGTACAACCCCAGTTCAATAACTCGCAAAGTTTTCAACAAAATCGGCTAAAATTCATATTACGGGGGGTTTTAAGGGTTGCTGATTGCGAATTCAACATAAAGTTGGAAAATTCAGAATGTCGGACCTAAAACCGCGGATTTTAAGAATTGATTCCTGATTTACGCCGTTTTTATTGATTTTACTGAAAAATATGTACATTAAAAATTGTTTAGTTTGCCATTTTGCATAAGAATACACCATTCTGTTAACCACATTATGTAATCCATTCGCTTCTCCTCCATAGAAAACCCCCTACGTCTGACACTTTTTTTGCACAAATTGCACTAAAAACTTTCTTTTAAATTTTTTTATTATAGTTTGACCTCCTTTACCGGGGGTGAACATAGAGTGACCTCCCAAAAAACGCGATTTTCCCTAAATTTTTACTACAAACTACGAAGGCGTAGAAAGGCCACTGAAATTTCCGACTTTAATCTCGGAATTCCATATATACCATATACAGGGTGTCCACTTTTCAATAGGATTGTATTGGTAACTTCTAAACTGTAAGAGATACAAGGTCTGTTAAATTAGAAAAAAGTTGAGCATTTTAAGGCTCGTTAAGATGTAAGATATGGATGTAGTTTCACATCGACGATGAGTCCCAATTCGGTTTCAGGAAGGGCAGGAGCACGGTGCAACAGGTCGTTAGGATAGTTAATGACGTTAAAGTGCAATACAACCTCGGGAAGAATACCACCATGGTGCTCCTCGATATTGAGAAGGCGTTCGACAGTCTGGATCCCGGGGTTACTTTACAAACTACACCACTACAACTTTCCGAACTTACTTCACTAAGCTCATTTATTCGTTCCTGACAGGCAGGTCCCTGCAGGTTCGGGTGAATAATAGACTCTCAACACGGCGGGACATTCGCGCGGGTGTTCCGCAAGGATCATGCCTGTCACCGAAGTTGTAGAACTTGTACGTCTCGGACTTCCCAGAGTTCCCGAATACGAAGCTGGCCAAGTACGCCGATGACACAGCCATGTACGCGCATTCTCATAACGCGCAAGCAGCGAATATGCTGCTGAAGGCGCACATGGCTCGTGCCACGGCTTATTACGATCAGTGGAAGATTCGGGTGAACGCTGAGAAGTCCGAAGCGATAGTCTTCACGCGTCGGTTCACTGAGAACAAAATCATAACACCCATTTCGATCAGGGGAAACAAAATCCCAACCAAGAGATGCGTGAAGTACTTGGGGGCAAGACTTGACCAAAGACTGGCGTTCAATACCCATATAAACGAGACAATACGGACGGTCTACTCCGTGTCCAGGAGTCTGTATCCGCTTATGGTCAGGGGTAGCAGACTTAACCGACAAAATAAAAAATTGTTGTACACAATGGTGGTCAGGCCATCCATCACATACGCGGCACCGGTGTGGTGCAGCATACCGGTCACGACAATGAAAAAACTTCATGTATTTGAACACTAATTTATGCGCCTCATATCGAATTCTGGAAGGTACACCTCCCTCAGAGACTTATACGCACGTTGTAACGACATAACCCCGATAGCGAACTACGTCCAACATATCTCTTAAAACTTCTATTCGTTCAAGTTGGGCGATAGTCCGCTAACAAGACACATAACACAAATTAGACAGCATAATACCCCATTTTGGATTAAACACCCCTTACCATACCAGACGTTACCGATTTTCCGGCAACCTCTGTAGCCAAGTAGTAGTAGTAGTTCAACAACTATAACTTTCGCTTACCCTATCCACCTTTACTAATATTTCATATCTTTGGCTATCTTTAAATCTTTTCTGTCCCCCTCTCCCTTTCTGTTTTGTATCCTTTTTGTCGCGTTTATTATTCTTGTTTCTTTTTGTGCATTTTTGTCTCTAAATTCACTTCTTGTCACAAACCTCTAGCAAATTAAAACATTATGAAATCAAAATTCTTAAAGCTAAAAGTTTAGGCCAGCCTTGCGCAGCCCGGCGTTCATGCGTTTCGCAGAAGGTATCTCGGTTAAATTGAGGTATCTGCGTCAATTGAACAAAAATTTAAAAAGTGTTGCAGTGAACAAGTTGTTTACGTTTTTTAAAATCTTTTATATTTGATGTTTTTAATGGTATTACCTATTTTTATTTGCTTTGCTAAAAGGTGTTTAGGTTAAGTCTTAAAATTTGTTTTTAACCAAGCCAGATCCGGTCCGCCCGGGCTTGCAATCGACCACTGCGACCAGTGCGGTGGTTGCACGGCCGGTCTCCGGACGGGTTCTGGGGCGGTATTATTGTATTGGAATTTTCAATAAATCTGTTTTGATTGATTGAAGATGTAGTTTTCAGATTTGAAATTTTTTTTAGTAGTTTCAGCAATATCCTAAACAGAATGAAATTGACCATATTTTCATTTTGCTAATAAATCGCGAATGATAGGATTTAGAAAAAAAAATTTCTAAGAAAAGTTGAACGGTATTAGGTTCCTATTTAAAATGATCAAAATTGTTTTTTTATCAGATCGATGCTAAGCGTCACGACGCCCAACTTTCATTTTTCTTATGGACGCCTGTAATTTTTTTAAGAAAATTGAATTGGAATCATCTTAATTATACTAAACGGTGATCATTTATTTTATAAGATGGGTCTGTGCAAGTGTTATTATGACCCTTAGGCATTTGGTTCGTAAGTGCATCAAGGGATGCCTTGATAAACAATGAACTGTTCTACAACTGTCATTATTCGTAGTATTGTCAATTTTCGTTATTTGTAATTTAACTTGTTCTAGTTTTGGTTTAAATTATAGAGAAAATTGTTATTTAAAAGTAAAGTAAAGTAAAAGCATACGAACTTTTTAAAATTAATTATGGTGAGATATATACTGGATGAAAGAAAAGACATGTTCAAGCTCTACATCAAATGCTACAGAAATTCTGTACTAGCAAAGCAACAATATGTATCTTGAGAGAAATCATCCAAATAATACAATATTTCGTCGTTTATGCCAAACTTTGGCCGAATGCGGTTATTTCAATAGAATTAGAAATAACTACGTAAAGAACCCGTAAGTGAGATTGATGTTTTAACTAAAATTCACGTAAACCCTGAAAAATAGAATAAAAAATATCATTTTTTCCGTCCCTCATAGTTTTCGAGAAACCCGCCTCTCATAATCGTACCTACTTAACAAAAAATATACCAGGTTTGATGATAAATATTAACTTCTAACTTCTCTTCAAAATGAATACATTATTTAATGCTATATCTCTTACAGATCAAAAGGTATAGCTATTTGAAAAATTCATAAAAATTTCGAGAAATATTAAATATCATCGTATGTTATACTTTCTTGTTATATAATGGGTATATTATGATATAAATGTTATGCTATATATGATGTATTTACACACTGATATGCAGATATAATAATATATATGTATATTAAACATACATGCATATTAACACGCATTCGTGTATGAATGTTAGGGCATTCACCTTGGCAGTTAAGGAACATTGTAAAGCGGTCAGTAGCAACCAAGGCAACATCAGGACCAACATACATGAATCCCATAATTTCGACTTTAATCTCGGAATTCCGAGATTAAATTCGTAATTCCGAGATTAATGTCGGAATTTCAAGATTAATGTCGGAATTTCGAGATTAAAGTCGGAATAAAAAAAGGAAATTTCAGTGACCCTTCTACGCCTTCGTAACAAACTGATCAGGGAAAATATGGAAATATTACTAATAGTGTCTATCTTTAGCAAATTATCAGTAATAATAGAGGGTAATATCCGCAAAATGAGCTTTTTCTATAATACGATCAAAGCACTTGAATATAGACTTTATATGCCCGCTTCTACAATCCATCTATTTTTGGTAATTAATCTAGCGTAATTTGCATCCTCCGTTTTGAACAGTATTTGCCCTTGTAAAAGAAATGGCGGAACCTTGCATGCTAATCCTAAATTATTAATATATGGGACTGCACCTCGATATCCTCGATCAAGCAGAGCAATATCATTGATGATTGATCAAATTGATCAATAAGTATTTGGACATCATTAGAGAATCATTTCGAGAATATGCAAAATATGGCCCATGAATATCAAGTATAAACCCATCTGGTGCTACAACCAATATAGATTTCACTAAATGATCATGTTTGTGCATACTGAAAGTTTGGCGCAACAAGTTAGTGCTTTTATCTACATAATGATATGATCCATCAAGAATTACAATGGTAATCGGTATATCTGGATTTGGATTATATATCATCCGTATCCCGTGAGCTTACTGACCGACCGGCCTCCACAGACCTTGCAACATATGCAAATCCCGAGCATGTCGCATGTCACGAATTACTCGCAACTCCCATATACAGATCACGCCCAGAAGTATTTTCAATACTAAAAAACTTCAAATATCGCTAACTTCTCCCAAACAATAATAAAGCCACCACACATAGTAAATAAACTCCAGATGCAATACCATCCCTGCTGGCAAGGGGTCGCACTTGGAAAAACGCAAATATTGCCAATGTTAATGCTGAGGTTCGAACCCAGTACACGATAGAATTGATATGGAAAAAAAAGTAAAACAACAATATGTTTTCCAACGATATGTCTTAATAAATAATGGATTTACTTCGTCATAACGTTCATAGCCACATTGTATAAAAGTAACAGACGCGCCCCATTGCTGAATTCCTGAAAGAAATACCAGAAACTTTTAGCCAGTCCCGCAGTTCTAACCAACTTGCTGACGAGATTTTTGATGTAATTTCAATTGAAGTTACATTCTTGGCATTACGAACAACTCTTGTGGCAAATGTAGGAAATGTAATCGGTTTATCGTCTGTGGGATACTGACAAAGTGCTTTCCACATTGAATTAGTCCTTTATCTCGAAAATATCATGAGAATTAAAGTGATTAATGATTTTGTTTTATTAGATTCATTTTAATAGTATCAGTTATTAGAAGCCGAGTTATCGAAAATATTATTTAAATTAAATTTGTGGCAGACGACGTCAACAAATTGAACTTTTTTCTGTTTATACAACAATCTTTACTTGCATTATAATCAGATTTGTAACATGTATGTGGTAATAAAGCTGAATACATATTTTTGAAATCACTATTGAAATTTGCAAAAATCTATATACAGGGTGTTTGTTATTTTTAAGCAACTTCCCCCCAAGAAATATTTAACCCCGACCTAATTATTTTTTCTTTTACATTACCAAGTTATTTGAATCTTCGTTAAAGGAACACGTCTATTATATTGGATTTAATTCAGTGAAGCCGTATAAATCTATGGCCAGTTTAAATTTTACATTTACATTTTATATATTTCTATATTCCATACTTTTTACACATGCTGTATGTTTGTCGTTTTAAAATTATTCTCAAGTACATAACACTACTACAACTAATAATATTCACTACAAAATAATATTATAGGAAATAGGAAATATACAGTATGCAGTATAATATAATATACAATTTAGTATGAAAACAGGAGCACTTTAAATTAAAAACTTGTGTTGTGCTCCATTTTCAACGTTCAATAATCACACTTATATTAAAAGATAGAGACAGAAAAAAGAAACCAATCTAATAACAAATTATCTAAAAAAAATAAAAAACATAATAAAATAATTTACATAATAACTTATAAAGACTGATATGTAGACTCCAAGAGTACAGATTGATCAATGCAAATTATTTTACAGTAAATTCAAATTTTTAAAAATGTACTTTTATTTATAGATAAGTACTGTTTAACTTTTTTGATGAACGGCTTTACACCAGTAATAGATCTAATATTTAAAGGCAAAATATTATAATATTTCGGACCCAGATACGCTATAAATCTTTGACAAGATGTTTTTTTGTAGAAATTTTGCTTTATTTTATTATTTGTTAATGTTCTTGTAGTGTACTTGTGGGATATATGTTGTTTTTCAAATTTTGTATGAATAAAGACTACTGATTGCAATATGTATAACAGTTTGATATTAAATAATTTTGTGTCATCGTATAGTTGTTCTGTAGAGTACCTTTTTTCTTTTTTATAAATAACTTTAATTAAATAATTTTGTGTTGTCTGTAGCATTTTTAAATTAGTGACGCTCAGCCCACCCCAGATTATAATACCGTATTTAAATATAGATTCAGCTAAAGAATTATAGACCATGAGCAATTGTTTACGGTTTAGTATATTTCTTATTTGGTAAAATATTGGTAATAATGATCTTATTTTTGAAATTATGTAATCTACATGTTCTTTCCACTTTAGATGCTGGTCGACTATTAATCCTAGATATTTTATTTTGTACACAGAATGAATAGTATCCGTGCAAGAACAATTTGCATGGTTATTATGAAAGCAAGTATTTGTGTGCAGTTTTATTTCACTTATAGGATTGTGACCAATATCTGTGGTAGAGAATGAAATAAATTTGGTCTTCTCATAATTTAATGTTAATAAACTCTTGTCAAGCCACATACGGACTTTACTGAGACCAATTGATGCATTTTCTATTACCGTTTCCCATGTTTTCTCATTAAATATTAGAACTGTGTCATCAGCATATGATAGTATTTTTGCATTGAGGTTTTGTGAGTAAAGATTGTTTATATATATCAAAAATAATATTGGTCCCAATACAGTGCCCTGTGGAACACCAACTTTTGTTCTTTGTGCTGAGCTTAATTTATTATTAATTTTTACATACTGTTCTCTATTATCTAAGTAATTCTTAATTATTTGCAAAGGTATTCCTCGTATTCCAATATTTTGCATTCTTTCAAACAATATATTATGTGATACAGTATCGAATGCCTTAGCAAGGTCTAGAAATATGGCTACACATTTATTTTTTGAATCCAAATTGTTGTTAATAAAATTTATAAGTTCATATATGGTTAATTCGGTATTTTTATTTTCTCTAAACCCAAACTGGGAATGAGACAGCAATTCAAAACGCTCCAAAAAAGCTACAATTCTTTTTTTTAGGCATTTTTCAAATATCTTAGTTATATTGTTAATTAATGTTATTGGTCTATAATTTTTCATATTAAATTTGTCGCCAGCTTTATGAATTGGAACTATGACAGATTGCTTAAAGTGTGTAGGTACAATTCCGGTGGTAAATATTAGATTAATTATACTTTTCAATGGGATTAATATATATAGATGTATTTTTTTTAAAAGTATGGTTGATATTTCATCTAATCCTGAGCTACATCTATTTTTTAGTGAGTTTATTTGCATAATTAATTCGTTCTCCTCTACAGGCATAAGATATAAAGATTGTGGCACAATTTCTTCTCCGATATTAATATTATTATTTACGTTATCTATTACATTAGCCATTTGCACTCCTACGTTGATAAAATACTCGTTAAATAAATTTGCCATTTTTATATCATCGGTAACAATATTTCCCTTATTATCCCTAATGTTTATATTATTCTGTCTATTTTTAGGTGTATTAGTAGCTTCTTTTATTATACTCCACAATTTTTTACAGTCACTACCTGAATTTTGCAACCTATCATTGTAGTAACTATCTTTTGCATTTCTAATTATTATGTTCAACTTGTTTCTATACATTTTATATTTATCAGCCAGCCTTCTATTGTTTAAATTTTTGTTCATATCTTTTTTTAATTTATTTCTTGTTTTAATTGACTCTATAATTCCTGAGGTAATCCATGGTTTAATTTTTTTATATTTATTTTTAATAACAATTTTTTCTGAGCTTTTCTCTATATATTTTATTAATGTAGTAACAAAGATTTTTGTGGCTACCTCAGGATCATGACAGTTTTTTATCTCAATCCATTTTTCTTTAGAGAGAAGTTGTAATAATTTATCCTCATTGATTTTTTTAATAGTTTTTTCGGTAATGTTTAATGCGTTATTTATCTCAAAACATATATTTACACTTGTTGCGAAATGATCAGTAATGGATACGTCTAAAATAAAAGGTAATATTTTTAACTTATTATTATTTTGTTTATTTATAAATATGTGATCTATGTTGCTACCGGTGTTCCCATCAACTCTAGTACTTTTATTAATATAGGATATAAAACCATAACTCCCCAGCAAATTCATATAATTATTTGCCCCTTCATTCTCTGTAAGTATATTAATATTAATGTCACCTAGCAAAATTTCCGTATTTTTACTATTGATATAATCATATAAATAAATATTCAAATTATTTATAAACTCGTTTACATCGGATGAAGGCAATCTGTACATACTACTTATTCCAAACTTTATGTTATTTAATTCAAATGTAGTTCTAGAGATTATAACATTACTATATGTTATATGCACTGTGTTACTTATTATTTTATTATTTATATATACTAACAATCCATCGTTCTGATTAATTTGTGAGTTATTATAAAATAGTTCATATCCCGGTATATTATAATATTTTGTATCTCTAATGTTCCACGTTTCAGATAGAAAAATTATATCAATATTTATATCTTGCAAAGATTCTAATAGTATCAGCAATTCATCAAAGTTTCTTTTTATACTTCGTATGTTTAAGTGTATGATGTTAATACTTACTTTTTTTGCTGAGTTTTCTAATACATGTTTTTTGTATTGATCTATACTACATTCTAGAGTCTCAATATCAGTCTCTTCTATTAAATTAAATAAATCATTAATTTCCATAATTAATTATGCATAAAAATAAAAAATCCCTGCAAAAATTATGAATATATCTAAAAATCTTACTAAATACAATATTTCCTATATTTACGAAATATTTAATAAGAGGAATATTTATGAAAATAATTATTATATATTTTTATTTATACACAAAATTCCAAAAATCATTCTTAATCAGAAAAGTATTTCAGCAAAATAAATTTAATTATATATTAAGAGAATAAGTAGGTAACTTAGACAATTATTATTATTCATCTTCGCGGTCTTCCTCGCTACCTCGGCTTTCCTCAATGGGTTCGTCCACTAAATCACTCTCATAAGGTACAATTCTTTGAGCTGTTTTTACATATATTACACCATTTTTGGTCCACGCATTTTTATATCCATATTTATCAGATGCTTCCATAAACTTTGCTAAATTATCCTGTGTTAGGTCTTCTTTAATAATTACACCTGTGCTTTTAAACAGTTTTTTCTTCGTGATCAATTCGACTTTGCTTTTATAGTTTGTGAATTTTAATAATATAGACCTTGGTTTGTTTTGTTTCTGTTTACCCACTCTGTGACATCTATCGATATCTAATTGAGTTATTTTAGTTCCTAATGTTTTATTAAAGAAATCTATAATTATCATTTCAATGTCCTCGTTTTTTCTTTCTTTAAATCCGAACACTCGTATATTTTTACCTCTAGAGTACTGTTCCACATTATTTAGTTTTTGCTGATATTTTTTTTCTCTGTCAGTAGCATTTTTTTTAAATATTTCAAATTCCTTTTTAATTCCATTTAGCTCATCTGTAATATTATCTAATTCTTTTTGAAATTTGTTATATACACATTCAGCTATAGACTTACTTATTTCTTTCAGCAAATCTTCTTTTTTTAAAGCTGCTAAGAGGACTTCCTCCACATCAGATATGAACTGCTTTTTAATTACCATTTTTAAAACTAATACGATTTTCTGAACTGTCACCAAATAATATTGTAACTTCTGTGTTTAGTTGTTCACTTTTGACTACTTTGCACTTATTTTAACTAATTAATATTGTACTCTTAATTAGAATTGTTATTTTAGAGTAATTTCTGCAGCGATTTTAGTTTAACTATTCACTTGTCGCCATCTTGGATATATAAAAATACTGTTAAAGAATAGAAAACATGCGAAGGACTATAAAAAAATGTAATTCTCAAGCTGTTTCAGCATTCTCCATTTCCCACTAGCGTATGGACAGTCGCTCATGAAGCACCTTGTGTAAAGTGTAGTTAAATTTTTTAATCAAATTCCTTATACTGTTATACTGGGAACATTATAAAGGATTCATTTATTACTGTTCTGAAGTTTAATGAAATTTTCCTAAAGCTATTTTATAATGTAGACATTTGAAATCATAAAGAGGGCTGCACTCTTCATGTGAAATGTAAGCATAGCAAGTTGTAAACAATATGACAGTTTCATTAAAAGCTTTGATCCCGGAATAAACTGGATATGATCCTACGTTTGTTTGCCTGCTAAATGCAAACTTCTTCTGAAGGATCTTATTCCAACAATAATTAATTACTTAAGGCTGAAAATTAATTATATACCAGCTCAGTCGCAAACATATACTTTCTCAAGTAGCTTTATACTAAATCCTCGTTTCTGATCTACAGAGTGTCCGAGAATAACACCAGAATATTTGCGGAATTTTCCATAAACAGTAGACACGTCGATTATTTGTGAACTTAAATTACTAGTAAACCATCTCTAAAAATTGTCAAAATAATTTATTAATTTATTTATGTACATCGCGCCACAATAAAAACCAATTACGGGGTGGGAAAAATTCAATAGATAAGGTTTATAGATATAGCGGAGAAGTAAAAATATAAATATTGTCTGAAAGTTATTTGTGGCATTCTCGCATATTCTTTCCTATTATTTGGGTTTTCTACCACATGTATTATTATCCTCTTCAATAATTCTATTATTTTGTAGATTCGGTGATTTGTTTTTGAAGAGGATAATAATACATGTGGTAGAAAATCCAAATAATATGAAAGAATAGTAAAAATATACATGAAGGGATAATAAATATAGGTTAAACAACTATGAAAAAATACATTTGCAATGTTTGAATGAAACATATCAAGCCGATTCTCAATAGACATGTAACTGTTGCACATAAAGTATAAAGGTAACAATTTCAGTGCGTTTGTTCGTGAGGTAGGAAGATTTTTTTTTATATGCATTTATTTAACGTCGGCCTATTTCCGCTACTGAGGCCTAACACCGACGCCTGTAGATGAGCTACCCCTAACCAGGAATTTTGCCGAACCTCTTCCCTTAAGAAGAGTAGGGATCTTTTACTTGCCTAACATTTAATAGACAAGGGACCGACGGCTTTACATCCCCTCCGAAGGATGGTATGTATATCCCCTATACAACCCTCGCCTAAGGTTGTATAACTTCCGCGCATATACTGATATACAAGCCGCTGGAAGATGTGTGAGGCGAGGATGCGGTCTTCGTTGGAACCGTCACCCATCCAACTACTAACCGCGCATTACGTTGCTTTACATCGCATATCGAAGTATGTACATAGTAAAGACGCACCCACGCTCGCCCCCAGGTAAGAAGATGAAAGATTTTGTAATTACGCGATTCAAATGCAGGGGCATGAAAGTTCAGTATGTTTAAGATATTTGGGCGGTCGACTATATTGTGAATTAATTTTTGTAATAACAAAAGAGAGCCAAGCTTCCTGCAGTCTATAGACTAAAAAATCGAATTTATTGAGTAACTGTTCATGTACAAAACCGGTAGGAGGGTAAGCATTGTCCATTTTGTATGATGCACCTTTCAGATAAGAAAGGTCTACAACTGCGGCATTAGAGGACTAGCCTATAATTGGCTATGTTACTATCTGACAAGCAGAATACAAAAAGTTGTTTTAAAATCATTTTGAGCTCCGGCCCTTACGAGTAGGGGTTCCGCAGGGCGGCACGTTGGGTCCTCTATTATTTTTATTGTTTATTAATGACACTAATAAGGGCTTGGTCATGTTTCACTCTTTGCGGGTGATACAGCAACAGTCACATCAGATAAGGACTTTAAATATCTAAGTCAAAAAGCCTGTAATTGTACCGCAAATATGGAAAGCTACTGCAATAATTATAGATTGATATTAAACGCTATAAATTAACAACTAATTTAATTTACAAGAGAAAATAATTGCAGTTTATTAGTTAGAACCTCATATTAATCATTAATTCAGGGCCCGGCCGTCAAGCTTCTGGGAAAACGATTGTAACTTTTCGTGGTCAATAACCTGTTTTTCAATATGGCAAATGAAAAAGTTAGTTAATAAACATACATTACTAGCATACTATTATGCGTAAGTATGCCCTTTCTGTTTGTTCTTTTTAAGTGCCAACTTATAAATATTTTATTGGCTATACATTTATATGTTGTTAGTTATTTACATATATATTATATATTGCTATTTTTATATATTTATTCAAATTTATTATATTTATTTATATTTTTACTTATTATACATGTGTGTTTGACCATTCTAGCACTTTTCATGTAAAAGTCATATAGAAATAAAGTTTTTTATTATTTTCATAACATATGCAATATAAAGCAGGTTCAACGTATCAATATTACTAAAATCTCTTGAATTCGCTATCACGGAACCCATACTTTTATGAGGATAAATCAATACTTTCAATGCGTTTGTTAAAATTCAAATAACCTCCAAGCCCTTAAATTCATCAGACCTATTTAGGGCAGTACCGTTCAACTCATGGATCGACTTTCCGACTGAAGGACAAGACGTTACATTTAGTAATATTTAAGGGTAGATTATTCTGAAGGCACCAATCATTTACATCATTTAGGTTCCTTTGAACTGGCACGCAATCCTCATCATTAGTAGCACAAAATATAAAGAATTATTCACAAACGAACAAAATATTAAAAATTTTTAGAACAGCCGGTATGCTATTTTGAAATCCATTTTTGAGGAGGTTCCCGATGACCGACTTGGATATGTCATTTACTTATTTAGTAATGTTTTCTGACTTTTGTTTACTTTGACTATAATACATTTATCTAATAAATTGTATTCATTATTAAAAATATGATATTATTAAAATTTCGCTAAACCACCTTAATTTAATTATTGGAGTATTCAATGACGTAAAATTATTGTTTACAAGGTGAAATTCAACTTGCATGTGGACCGGTGTAGATTTATATAGAAGAGTGCATGAAATATATCAATTAGGTTAGAATTAGACACAATCCCTTGTAAACCTACCTACGTGATCATATAGAAAGGTTAAACTAATAACAAATCATGTAAGCTGTGAAACTTGTTTTATATAGAGGCGGTCGATCGTTTTAATTAACTTTGTTTATCTAACTTTATCTTTAGCTGTTTTATGAAGAATATTAAAATGTAAGATATCTCGTGTGTCAAACATTTTATTTATATGGTTACTATTGACCTCGTTAACAGTAATAATTTTTTGGAAACGCGAAAATTGTAATATCTATGTAATAGAAAATTGATTGCTGAATAATGATGAACTTCATTCATGCAACTAAACTAAATATATATTTATGTATTTATTTAAATTAGAATTTTGAACGGACTAAGGCCCAATCACATGATAAAAGAAAAAAGCAAATAATTAAATTTAAAGAATACCATGGTAAAAACTTAATATAAACACAAAAATAATATGGATATAGGAAACAATCAAATCAATATAATGGCCAAATATAGACCCCTTCTCTGATAACCAGTCGAGCTGAAGTCTATGAAAATGTATTGTAAAACAGAATAACCAATTTTCTAGATAAAAACAACATAATTTCGGCAAAGCAGTTTGGTTTTAGAGAAAAAATCAACACGGACCGCCATAGCATATCTCACAACAAATATTTATAAAGCACTGGACGTTAGTTCATCGGTTATGGTAGTCTTTGTTGAGCTAAAAGAGGTCTTTGATTCAGATGACCATAAGCAACTTCTAGAAGTTGGGGCATCCTAAATAGATTGATGGAGGACTATCTCAGTGAAAGATTGTTATAATTCAGAACACCTTTAATGACACTAAAATTGTACAATATGGAGTGCATCAAGGCACAGTAATAGAACCTATATTGTTCACTATATATTTAAATGATTTGTTTATGCAGACCACTAATGGAGATGTAGTGAACTTTGTGGACGATACCGTCATCTTTTCCACAGATCAAAACTGGCATTCTTTAAAAGAGAAGCAGAGACTGAAATGGGAAAAATTACATTATTACAATTATTATTGACAGGAAGTTTTGCCAAAATCTGCTACATTCCTTTTACGTTTTGCGATTCTAGATTACCAGATTATACAAATATAGAGATAAATAACTCATGTAAAATGTACATGTCACAATGTTAAACTGAAAAGTGTCCAGTCTCAAATATTTGGGAATTTAGACAACCATTTAAAATGGAATGTACACATAAATTATGTAACTAAAAAATACTATAAAAAATTAATTATTTTAAAAAGTATTCGATATGAAACATTTACATATTCTTTACTACGCAATACAACCACATTTAGAATATTGTCGGATATTTTCAGTACAAGAAAATTAGGGAAAAGTATTAGGTAAATGGGTATTCAGAATCAGCAATGCCCAGATACAATGTTTACTTTTAATAATGTCTGTTATAAGACCAGACAAAGTAATTTTTACTACTTATTGAACATAAAAAAACGCAGAATATAAACTGAGTTTTAAAATGAAACCAGCCAGCACTCTGGCGAATTAATAAACTTTTCTAGCTCGTGTGAACCGAAATATAAACTAACTTAATAAAACTATTATTTCTCACTTCACCTCGTTTTTCCTTCAAATATACTACATGCAATTTGGCTGCACTTACGAATTCTACTTATTTACATTAATATAAGCCCGATAGTGTAGTGCTCGAAAATGTCTTGATAGATCTACTTTATTATAAAATCAAATTGTTTCAACCATGGATAGAACAAGTTAAAATAAGTGTATTTGCCAACAGGCCCAAATCGAGAAATACTATCGGCTCCCCCTGACCACTCCAAAATGGTTACTTGCTACTTGAAAATTCTAGTTAAATTTTAACTTGTCAGGTCCAAAGGTCACTTCAAACAGTTCACGAATGATAACTGATGCAGCCGCTACTTATAAAAATATTAAAAATGTTAGTATTAATTTACTAACTTCATTGTATAGCGGAGTTCTGAAAACAAATGGGGACAAATGAAACTGAGAACAAGGAATTAATTCAGTCAATAACCGCGGGAATGTATGGACATTTCTTGCCAGCAAAGGAAAGGATGGTAATATTAGGGGAAACGATATTAGCAAAATATAATATTTCATGTAACATAAAAAAATAAATATGAAATCCTCATTGCTTTCACTTTCCATCAGGCCACGGTCATTCATCGTGTATTGGTGTTAGTAAAACTTCTCACGTTTTCCCTTACATCCCCCATTTCTTAAAACGATTAGGGGTTCGGGGATAGATTTCTTCTGTCCTCTTCCTTTCTCCTCAGTATTCGATTTAGAGCATGTGCTACATTTTGACAGGTCTCCTCTAACTCCAGCATGTACCTAATTAGGTTATCAGGGAGGATTTCAATTGTCTCCTCGGTTCTCCACCGGTTGCTGTAAAATACAGTATGTTCTGCGTTGTCATTCTCCCCACAATACACACACTCCCGTGTGTCAACCTCTCCTATATCAAGTTGTTGTTGTTGTTGTTGTCGAGTTGTTCCAAGTGGTCCGCCATCTCTCGATGAGTTTCTTGCTTTCCCATCCCTAAATATACCTCTCTTCTTTTCTTGGCCAGTAGATCTATCGGGGGGATCCCCGATAGCACCAGGACTGCTTCGTACGACACAGTTCTGTAAGCACTGCAAACTCTGAATACTTTCCCAAGTCTTCTTCTGGTGCTCCGTACCGCCATCGACTCTCCCATACTGGGGCTGCATACAGTAAAATGAAATGCACCACACTGCATAATACCGTTCTTTTGCTAGCCTTGGGTCCATAGTGTTGCTCATAAGCCCCCCTAAGGCAGAGGTAGCTTCCCCCGGCTTTTCTGCTGTCTTCAATACATGTAACCCATAGGTTAGCCGCGGATCTAACTATATTCCCAGATGTTTTAAGCCCCTGCTAGGTCTAATCTCCACCTGCCCTACTCTTACTGTGTCACTGTAACACCACCCACTATGGGCAGCTGTAAAATGTCATTGAACATTAAATTCCACAGGGTCGGACCCAAGACCGATCCCTGTGGAACCCCGCAAGTCACCTTCCAGTGTGGACCGTTTTCTGCCTCCCATCCAATTCTTCTGTTCTCCAGATAGCTCTTAGTGATTCTGAACAAGTATGGAGCTACTCCCACTCTCCTCAGACTACTGACAATCTCAGCCCACCCCGCTGTGTTAAACGCATTTCTGACATCCAGGGTCACTACTGCACAGATCCTTTTAGAGTTCGTGGCCTCTCTCGTAATCTCCGTAATCCTGCTTACAGCATCCACCGTCGATTTGCCTTTTCTAAAGCCGCCGTACCGATTATCCGCCAATCCCCCTTTCTGTTCTATTCAGTCTCTAATCTTCCCAATACAAGGTATTCCAAAAACTTGCTCCATGCGTCCAACAAATACAATGGCCTGTAGAAGGACGGTTCCTCTGGCGGTTTATTCCTTTTTGCTGTCAATACCAGCCTTGTTCTCCTCCATCTGTCGGATAACCACAGGGGGGCACGTCCCCCACTTCCGTGGCTCCCCATATGACTTCCTCCTTCTCAGGAACCCACTATTTCCTCTATCCTTTCTTCTGGGATTGTGGGAGGCACAGAATAACACTACAATAAACCATTTTCAGAAACACCAAACGCTATACACATTGGTGTATTAAAAATAAAATTATGTAAATCCTTAATCACTTCCACTATTACTGATATTTTTTTAAAACTACTTTTTTGGCTTCGTGGGACCTGAAATTTATTTTCATCGAGTATAATGAAGATCAAATCACAGAAAAATACAAATATCTTTTAAACTCATCGGTTTGTTAATTGAGTTGAAATTTATGCGAGACAAACATCCTTTCTAAACAAGTTATTCATTGCGTTGTCCAATAATGTCCCAATAATCTTATTTCCATTTAGGTCAAAGTAATAATTTATTTAATTACTCTAAATATGTGTTTTTTGAAATATCTAATTTATTTTATTTTTTCAGGTAAGTGGTTATGTAGAAGTACACCGACCGTTCGTGGTATGTAAAACAATTTGATAGATATTACATTAAAATGGCAGTCGTTATATTAGCTATTACCTGACTATTTGAGTCAGTTACTTTATGTATTTTGTATGGTATTTTAAATGCTCTATTTACCAGCTGTTAGTGTGAACGATCCATGCTTACGTATCTGAGGGATGTTTTGTTACTTTTCCTAAATTGACTAATAGAACGTTCACCTGAAGGATTCAATGCGACTTGTTCAGACGTAAATTACAAAATTTATACTTACTTTCGATTTTTGCTTAACGCCTTTCATCAAATAATATTAATCGGACGTTGCTGCACACTGTTAATTTCTGACACTTTCCTAATTAACCTGAAAGGGAACTTTGTTAGTATGGACTCAATGACAATGAAACGGGTAGGATTTTTTGCTAAAGGTATATATTGGTCTTTAAGAAAATTTTTGTCAGTTACAAATTTCGAGTATACAAATATAAAGTTAACAAAACCATAAGTTTAACGAGAGTGTCGGTTCATACCACACACGGTGAGGATTTGGAGGAGTCTCCAACTGCCATCTAATGATTTACTTTAAGCAATCGACTGACGCCAAAAACATTCAACTAAAAGTTTAATTTTTACGACTTTGTGTGCTTTTTTGCTTGTCTATTTCTATTCGTATTTAGTAAATATATAAAATTTCGGACACTTGTTATACAGCTTGAAATTGCTTGAATCGCAACGGATTAGAATATTATATTCATACATGTTTCATAATTAGAAACTGCAAATCATTCACCAACATCAGAGCACTAAAAATACTCTACTTCTCTTATGTTAGGTCTAAACTCGAGTATGCATCGCTTATCTGGATTCCCTACTACGAGAATCATAAACTGGCACTAGAAAATGTGCAAAGAAAATTTTTGAAATTTTTAACATTCAAAGTTGATGCAACCTATCCTGAAAGAGGTATAGAGCAAAACACTTTACTTACTAGATTTGAAATGCACAGTTTAGAACTGAGAAGAAAATGTAATTCTATTTATTTCTTGTACAATTTACTTCATAACAATATTGACTGTCCAGGTCTACTGTCTCAACTACGTTTCAATGTACCAATTTATGGGCTGATGCCAGAAAAAATGTTGAGACCTTGACTCTTCGTACAATTGCAATTTTATGGACTCTTATCTGCTTGCTTTGCCTATTTACCCTTATTTCCCGCATTTACCCCCGAACCCTTCAACGGAATTAGATCAAAATATAATCTACTTCCAGATCTCATTACAATACATAAGTGTACCTAATTTCAAGTCAATATCATAAACGGTTCCAAAGTAAATGTGCGCACTAAAAAAGTTTCAGAGAGACAGAGGAAATTTTTTTTCGCTCAAATTTAAAATCGCGACGTTTCATGACATTTTAAGCCTATTTCAACAAAAAAAAAATTTTTGTTGCGTTACTATACTTCCACTGGACGTGGAAGTAAAAAGGCACTTGGTCCTGTACAATCATCTTAGTTCACCCTATAAATTCCAAAGACCCTGCTACTTTTGGAAGATTGCATCTATAATGCGCTTTTGTAACTCTCCCATTTCCAAATAAAGTATAAATATATTTTCGTTTGCTTCTAAACAAGTTACATAAAGCATTTTGGTCGATAGAAAGTGGCTTTTATTGGATCGTTCTTGAGTTCAAGTTCAGCCTGTTGTAACCGATATTTTAAATTTTATATCAAGCGGAAACGTGCACTCATACCAATAAGATGTGGGCATACACAGCTTAGAGCACAGCCTTCACTGAACTGCACCACCAGCGACCCTGCTTGTTTTCTTCCCCGAACGTTTCAAAGCATGAATGGAGTCGTTTTATCTCTCCACTCGAGAGAAAATCAAATTTACGCCACAAGAAGCGATTCCATTAATATTTTACTCTACTTCAATCGTGAGATTCTATCACACAATAATAATTATTAAATGAACTCTTTCATAAAGTGGAGCGTGTTCGGGTAGGTAATTACGGAATTATTTGATGTATCAGACGAGACATCTCCACATCGGTGATTTTTCAAAAATATTAATAGCAGCTTCGTTGTATACAGGGTGTAATGCAACTTACCCGAAAAATTTTAGCCGTACATGCACATTTACAATAAGAAGTCGATTTCTTAAAAAAAAATAACAAAAGTCCAACACAGAAAAAGATACAAATTGTTAAAGTTACAAATTAATGGAAATATTAAAACAACATACTATTTCTACAAAAGCTGTTCAAAGTTTAGGTGTAATGGGGTAGTGAAGCGCAAGTTATAGCCTCTCCTACTCAATTGTTAACCTCACCTTCGCGATGAGTTCAATTTGAACTTGGTGCACCCTGTTTTCACTAACGAGGCTCTAACGGCCCAGTAAGGGCGGAATAACCCTTACCTTTTGCCGTGAGCACATCCACCTTCTCACGAAGAGTGCGGTAAAAATAACCCACCGCGCACAAAGGTTGTTTTTGGAATCGTTTGGTTACCCCATCGTCGCAGTCTCCTTCTGTGCCATGGGACCACACCACTCGCCTTCCGCAACCGAGCTGGTCAGTTGCATACCTGCTCCAGCTAAAACTTCAAATGCAGCTTCGTTTTCAGTCGATTAAGGTTTTAAAAAAATGATGGAGCGTTCAAGTGGGACAAAATCATCCGGAGGTAAAATACCCTCCCGATCGGATCTCCGGGGGAGGGTGCCCACAGGGACACCTCATCGAATGTCGAAAAAACACCGACAAGTTAAATCCAAGAAAACTAATTCTTTCATCTACGGCGCTTGGAATGTTCGTACTTTGAACGACAGCACTCGCACCGATCGGCCTGAAAGAAGAACTGCTCTAATAGATAGAGAACTTCACCGACTCAATGTTGACGTTGCAGCTCTCAGCGAAACTCGATTTTTGGAGGAAGGCTCTCTCACAGAAAAGTACTACACCTTCTATTGGAAAGGTCTTCCCACCAATTCAAGAAGACAACATGGAGTAGGATTTGCCGTTCGGAATCAACTTGTATCCAACTTAACACAAGTACCACAAGGCCTATCCGAGCGTCTAATGCTGCTACGCTATGAGCTATCAGATGGCAACGTGGTAAATCTAATAAGCGCCTACGCTCCCACTCTGGATGCAAGTCACGAAACCAAGGAAAGCTTCTATCAACAGCTGAAGACGGAACGACTCGTTATTCTTGGCGATTTTAACGCTAGAGTAGGGAGAGACGCAGACACCTGGCCAGGCATCATAGGCAAGAACGGTTTGGGCAACATGAACGCTAACGGTCAACTACTCCTAACTAAATGCGCTGAACATGATCTAGTTATAACAAACACCATTTTCCGACAAAAGGATAAATTTAAAGGCACCTGGCGTCACCCCAGATCAGGTCACTGGCATCTACTGGACTATGTTATCGTACGTAGGAAGCATCTCAAGGACGTCCAAATTACAAAGGCGCGCATTGATAGCGAATGTTGGACCGATCATCGTCCTGTTGTCTCTAAAATGAAAATTGTTATGAGACCCAAACACCGAAGAACTCAAGTAAAACGTAGACTCCGTCTCTGTATTAGTAAATTGCGTGACCAACAAACCGTCGAACAGCTAAAGCAAAAAGTTCAAGAGAATTTGAGTGCACTAGAAGAAACCAATTCTGTAGATGTCGCTGCTACCTGGACACAAATTAAGGACAGTTTAAAAAGTGCGAGTGAGGAAATTCTTGGCACTGCAGCAAGTAAAAAACAGGAGGACTGGTTCAATGATAATGAAGCTCTTATACAAGAACTTCTTGACCGCAAACATACTGCCTTCCAAAACGCTATCAACCACCCCAATGACCCATCAAAAGCAGAAGCTTTTACCCAATCTAAGTATGAAACGCAACGTGAAATCAGAAGAATAAAGAACGAGTGGTGGGCAAGCAAGGCCAGAGAAATTCAAAGGTACGCCGATTCACACGACTACAGGAATTTCTTTCAAGGAGTAAAAGCAGTGTACGGCCCCAGTCGGAAAAATATGTGCCCTATTAAATATTTAAATGGAAATCTCCTCAAAGAAGACCAGGAAATAAGAGCCCGATGGAAAGAACACTACTCTAACATTCTTAACCAGCAAAGTCAAGCCGATCACGATATTATAAATCTTATCCCTCAATATGACACCTTCGAAGACTTCGATAAACCACTAACAACGGAAGAGATCTTAACCGCCATTGGGCAGCTAAAAAATAACAAATCTCCCGGCGCCGACTCACTCCCAGCTGAGATCTTTAAAGCTGTGTCGTCAGAGCTCATACCCTACCTTAAAAAACTGTTTGATGTCGTGTGGGAAAGTGGTCAAGCTCCGCAGGAGTTTCGTGATACACTTTTAATCAACCTCTTCAAAAACAAAGGGAGCGCTGCGGACTGTGGAAATTACAGGGGTATAGCTCTCCTGGCTGTTGGAGGGAAGATACTCACTAAAGCGATGGCAAATAGGCTAACACCTGTTATGGAAAAGTTACTTCCTGAAACACAGAGTGGCTTTAGACCAAACCGAGGCACATCGGATTTAATCTTCACACTTAAACAGCTTCAAGAAAAAGCACTCGAACATCAAGGAGAAATTCACATGGCCTTCATTGATTTAACCAAGGCGTTTGACTCGGTTGACAGGGAAGTGCTCTGGAAAATTATGTTCCGCTTAGGTATCCCTAGAAAATTTGTGGAAGTATGTCGCAGTCTACATACAAACAACAACGCCCAGGTTATGTATAATAATGAGGCAACCGAACCTTTCCAAACCCTCACTGGAGTTAGGCAGGGATGTGTCCTGGCACCCCTACTCTTTAATTTGTTTACCACTGCTCTAAGAATTATTGTTAACAACAAACTGACAGTCAGAGGAATAGGTCTCAGATACCGTTTTGATGGCGGCCTCTTTAACATAGGGCGCTTTAGAGCTTTCACGAAGACACGCACACGATTCATTTGTGATCTCCAGTATGCGGATGACTGTGCACTTTTAGCCCCTACGCCGGAAGAGCTTCAAGAACTTTTAGATGTGTATGCCCAGAGCTATGATTCCTTGGGACTTAAAATCAACATTGGAAAGACTAAGATTATGTCAACTCCTCATCAAGTGAACCAAATAGACATTACACTTAACGGAAATTCTCTTGAAGTGGTGGATCAGTTCAATTACTTAGGCAACGTTGTTAATGACAAAGCAAACATGGACAGCGAGATTCGCAATAGAATTAACGCTGCATCTAGAGCACTCTGGGGACTTAGAGAGAGAGTATTTGACAACCACGACCTTGCTTTGTCAACGAAAATGGCTGTCTACAGAGCAGTTGTGATTCCAACACTGCTATATGGATGTGAAAGCTGGGTCACTTACCGTCGTCATGTGAAAGAATTAGAACGTTTTCAGCAAAGACACCTCAGAAGTATGATGAAAATCTGTTGGTTCCATCACATATCAAACGTGGAAGTACTCAGGAGAGCAGATAGCCTTCCAATTGAGGTGCTTATTTCAAGAGCACGCCTAAGATGGGCAGGTCACGTTCATCGTATGCATGATAACCGCCTTCCTAAATGCACACTTTATGGTGAATTGCTAAGCGGTAGAAGAAGGCGTGGCGGTCAACGAAAGAGGTTCAAAGACGGTCTCCATGAAAATCTAAAATCCTGCGGTATTGCAGACGAGCAATGGGAACAACTTGCAGCGGACAGAACCGAATGGCGAGGGGTTGTGGCCAGCTATCAAGGAAATGTTGCTGCAAGAAGGCCGAATCCAAGACCTAACCAGGTCTATGTTTGTCCTGACTGCGGTCGACATGTGCTCTCCCGAATTGGCCTCTATAGCCATAGTCGTGTGCACCGTAGATGAATGGGAATTACAATAGACTACACCTTTTACTTGTTTTTATTGTACACAATTTAACGACTGTAACATTTTTTTTTATACTCGAACTCGAGTAACGGCTAATAAAAAAAATAAAATAAAAAAAAAGAATAGCTTCATTTGTGACCAAGACATCGGCTGTAAATCGGGCATTTCGAGAATTTTTTGCAAAATGTTGTCCTTAAGGGCTGATCTGTAGGCAATAATGCTTGGACCTTCTGGACGTCACAAGAGTACAATTAACCCTCACGTAGTATACGTCACACTGCTTGATGCGACACCACACGACCTGCCGGAGCTGCTGTCTTGTGCTTATTCGCGGATTATCTTCCACAATTCTAAAATTTCTTGTTCGACGTTTACAACGTGTTTTGGGCGAACTCCCCTTCTCTACGGTTTGGGCGTAAATTTTCACTTGCACGTCCACGTAAAACCACTGCCTTAAATGTTTCGTGATGAGGGCAGTGTCTATTGGGAAATCGCTGGACATAAAGGAGATGTTCTCCGTACGCTAACACAATGTCCATCCACTTCTCGTTACTGTACACATATACAATTTTTATTATAAAAAATACTATCAGTTAATTACTAAAAATTAGCACACAAGATGATCATTAACCACTCACGATAAAATCTACATTGGAACTCTGATGACAGTGACAATATATTCAATAAGCACAGTGATCTTGGATATTTTTTGTCAGTTGTTTTTTGCAGTGTTTATTTTAAACCAGTCTACCGGATGGTCCAGATACAACAGTCCTTCAATTAAGTAGAGGTCAATAAATTACCATTTTGAACATTTTCATTAATTTGTAACTTTAACAATTTGTATCTTTTTCTATGTTGGACTTTTATTAATTTTTTGAAGAAGAAGTCAACTTCTTATTTAACGCTGTATGTATGGTTAAAATTTTTCGGGTAAGTTGTGTTACACCCTATATATATAACTTTGTGTTATTTTGTAAGGTAGAAGGTGATTTATTATTATTTGTGATTGATTTTCGATAAACGAATTCCTGGGAGAAATTACAGGTAATCCTTAAGGCATTACTGGTAGTACTGATATTTCTCAGATAAATAAATGCATTTGAAAGCATATATACTCTTCATTAAATGTAAGGATATTATACAGCGAATAACGAATGTATATTTCTCTCCAGATTTCGTTTTATTTTAGCACTATGAGTTATAAAAATTGGACGACGTGGGTACATTTCATATTCATCATATTATCGCTTGAGGGCTTGGATATATGTCATCATCAAAAGTAATGTAATAGCTCAGTGAAATAGCATTTCAGCTTCCAAATAAATGAACAAAAAATTTGCGATTGTGCTTTTTTTATAGGCCTCCCAATATGCTGACCGTGAAAGAATTGCAGCACCAATTGTCTTTTTTAATTTTTTTATATTTATTAATCACCACCCTCTACAGTGATGATGTTCCTAGTTACAGAGTTGTATACACATACACATAGACAATTATACAACGACCATTCCCTACGACATTGCCATCTGTCATAGCTGAGAATCGAACTCAGGAGTTTTACAGCGACTAGACGTGTTGTTTCTCACGCAACCTCTTCTAGTTCACTGCTACCAACTCGGTAACACATGAAAAACGCTACTAGACATTCATACCCTATCCAGTATTCGAACCCGGGACTCCATGGTTGCAAACCTAACACGTAAGCGTTGAGTCACTGAGCTGGTTGCTCGAGTATTAAAAGCGTTAATTTATTACCGGGTAATTTTTTTTTACCTGTCTTGAGAACTATTCGGAATTAAGGGTATAGAAATATTGCTATACGGAGATTTTCCTATTTCCCTAAATTTTCTTAGAAAACGGGCTTGTCATTAAAAAAAAATTAATCGAGTAGAAATTCAACCTCGTGTATATTACAAAATAATTATTAGAACAACAAAATTTGAAGCTAACGTTGAATGATAATCTTTATTTGGATAAGGGTACAAATTGACTGATTTGGTATTTACAGGAACAGTTCGTTCATTGGAAATATAAAATTTAGCAAGACTTGAACTATACGGGGACGGTAGCTCAGTGAGTTGGTGCGTCTAGCAATGGCAAAGCTTATAGAAAAAGTTATGTTACAGATACTAGAAAAATACATATACAGAAAAAATGTAAAATCAGCGATGCAATTCGGTTTTAGGGGAGGATATAGTACAACTTTAGCTATTTCAAATGTAGTACAAGATGCCTTAATAGGTTTAACTAAAAAACAGTGCACTGCATTGCTTCTATTAGGTATCGGGGAGGCATGACACCGTGTGGTTATATGGCAAATCTCTGTGAGGATAAACAACTCCATATCAATGGAAAAAAGAATCTCCGCAGGGGTCCCACAAGGCGCAATCTTATCTCCGTTATCATACAATCTCTACCTTTCTGATCTTCCGACTAACACTAACACAACACACTTCTCCTTTACGCAGATGATGCGTTTGCGGGCAGTCAGTCGTTTTATGCACAAGCGGTTACCCAAAAAATCAAGTATAATTTCTTAAAGTTGAATGAATACTATAGAAATTGGAAAATATAAACTAACGCGGATAAAACCGAGGTAATTATACTATACAGAAAATACACAAACATTAGGACATTTGATAAGATAGAAATCAACGCCAAAAATATTGAGGGAAAGAGCAGGGTCAAGTATCTAGGGGTAACCCTGGATACCAGACTCTGCTTCGGACCTCATATTACGCAGACAATAAACAGGACTTACGCAACGATGAACCGACTACACCCACTGATTAATCGAAGGATCAAATTAACAACGGATAATAAAATTACTTTATATAAAGTTGTTCTGATGCCAATAATGACTTATGCCTGCGTGTCGTGGAATTTAATTTCTGACGCGCAGTGCAGACGTCTGCAGATCTTACAAAATAAAATCCTTAGATTGACGAACGCCGACAGATACACACCGATTGCTGTGTTACATAACAATGCGAGGATATTGATGGTTAGATACTTCATTCAAGAGTCTGCCCAGAAATTCTTCTCATTGGGAAGATAGCAATCGGCGCTAACTGCAGACATAACAGACAGACGTCTACACAACGATTCCAGGCATGTCCACAAACTCCTTCACTAAAACCTTCTAATTTACCGCCAACCTCCCTAACAATAGACAATAATCCCCTTCTCCTCCCCACCCCTATTCCCCTCCTTTTCCACCCTTCTTTCCCATATGCATTAACTGCAACATAAAACTCATTAGCATCCAATATTTTAAAAATATAAAACATTTAGTCCACATTACCTAATTATTATTTATTTATTTGTTTTTAAGAAAGCAGATTTTTTCATTATATTTTCCTGCAAAAAATTCTACCAAAAATTAAAATCACCTAACATTTATTAATAATTTGTTAAATAATTATTAGATTACAGACGTAAAGTGCGCTATTAAATATTAGGAGAGCAGCAATCGAAGAAGTATTATAGAAGAATTATTTCAAACCGTGATAATTACTTCGGGCATACCTAGCGAAATAGGTTCGAACCCCATCTACCATTCAAGGAGTGGTTCGGATCCCACTATAAACTGTAGGGCCTCGTCTGCTTCACTAAGACAAATCTAGATCTCCTAGACTTAAGAGGGTCATCCAGTTGGCCTGGAGGGCAGTAAAAAAAAAAACATTTAAAACATGCTGCTCGTGTACATTTAGACGTAGGACAGCAACAGAGCTGTTCCTAATCACTGTGTTTAGCGCCCTAAGCATTTTTGTGCTTGAGGGACTGTGCTTCGGAGCAACAAAGTGCTTGCGAGCACTCGAAAAGTGCTTAGAAGTGCTTTAGTGTTCTTTTACCTCCTGAAGAAGCAGCATAAAACTGTCAATAAAACATTAAGTTAGTCACAAACCGATAGTCCATATCCGACCAGATGATGTCCTCAAATTGAATATTTGACCAACGCTCCATGTTCACAGCTATACTAACATTTCTTGCAAACTCTTTGACAACTGTCTTAAATTTCCATTTATCGCGAAAGCGACTTGATTTTAATTTATATCTCATTATATTGTCACATCAGTTAACTTTGAAAATGAATATTTGCAGATAATGATGCAGATGAAGATTTGCAAAAGACCTTTGACACATTATCTCATATTCATCTATTAAGCAAACTAGACAAAATAGGTATTGAGGGGAAAGTATATGATTTATTTAAAGAGTATATAGCCAACAGACCACAGCAAGTCAAAATAGATAATGCTCACAGCGCAAAAAAATAATAAGAACTGGGGTTCCCCGAGGAACTATCTTAGGTCCTAGCTTATTCCTCATATATAAATGATCTTTTACAGAAAAATTGTGCATGCAGTATTATATCGTATGCGGTACACGGTACTAATTTGTGAGGAGGAGACTTGGGGGAAAACAAAACAAAAACCACTATGGCAATTAGAAAAGTAAAAACCTGGCTGGATGCCAATCTTCTTAAGCTAAACATTACAAAAACTAAATATATCTCCTTTTCGCTAACTAAGGTTGGAATGCTCCATATGCTTGAACCCATTCTAATAAATGAATCTGTTAACGGTTGTGTACATAGTGCGGCCACCATAAAATATCTAGGACTAGTCTTACACCCACATTTGAAATGGGGAAATCATAGCGACTAAATGGAAGAATACAAAAACTGATCTATAAATTCTACAACCTAAAAAGTATACTAAACAAAAGAATAACTGCCTTTACATCTATCACACCGACAGTTTTAGGAACAGTGGGAACCTCATTTCAAAAGCGCATAGAGACGTGTGTCAATCAAAATGGGCAACATGTGGAACATTTATTATAATTTTTAGTTATTTGAAGGAACCTCTTTTTTAAGTTTATTTTTGAATTCTGTAATTGTTGCTCAATAAAACGAAATTGGTTGCGATTAGCCCTTGGTAAAGTACTTACAAAAATATACAGGGTCTTCCATTTGAAAAAATGAGAAAATTCAATTCAAAATGTTCTTAATTGAAAAATAATTTTAGGCCACCCTGTACATTTTTAGGAAATGAAAATGATTAAAAAACATTAATTAGATGTCTCGTGACTGGTATTCACATAAGTTTTTCTTAAAACCCATAATTGTGACTGTGGTGACTTTTTTAATATCCATCTGCAGATTGCATTATTTCAACAAAAAAATTCATTACATCCAAGTGGTTGGGAGATATTCAATGCTAATATAGGAATCAATAGAGCATAGAAAGAGACATCAAAAAATGTACTGATATACATAGTGTCACGACCTGCGCGACGGGGGTTAGCATGGACGTCCACGGATATCGCCAGCATCACCCTGTAGGGGGTAAGTGCCGACGATAGCCATCGCTAAAGTCACTTTACTCGCTTGGCATGTCGAGAGGGTAAATTACGTTACTAAGTGAACACACAAATAAGACATAGTGGTAACATAACAGATTGAACATTTATTGTATCAGAATAAAATCAAACAATGAAATGAACATAATAAAATATACTACTTACATTGTACCACATCTAGCCACCCTGAGGCATGGCCTCTGGGAGGGAGTTGCCCCACGCACCACCTAGGCCTGCTTCTCTAAAAACCCAGACGACAACTACCTAACTCATTTACTTTTTTCCATTTCCTTTCCCGGTACTTGCACTCTCAGCATTTCTGCAACTAGCGGGCCGTGTGCACCGTTGCTGAGTTTGCTGGATTTCCACGGTACATTGTAACCAGCAACTTGGTTTACTTTAAGATATCGGATTAAATTAATTTTGTAACTAAATCGTTTCCTGAATAAAATCATATACCGGGTGGTCCAAATAATTGTCTAGGTACTGCGTGACAATAGCATTCCATTTAAAAAGAGGCACTTGGTCCTGTAATTTCGTCTTGGCTTGCCCTGTATGTTCGAAAATAATTTCCAGTTATAGACTTTTTTATCTAGTTTACTTGCAATTTTTTTTTTAATTTCTAGCTATCGTGGAACTCGAGATATCGTGGTCCGACGCACTATTATTATGTCACAAATCAGATAGGCATAAAACACTCGCTTTAGTGATTTTTTCTGTTTTATATTATTATTGTTATATTAAAGATGCAACATTAATAGACAGAGAAATGAGAATATAAATACTGCTATACACAATACGGGGTCTCCTTAGGTGTCACTTTGATTGTAAACTAGGTTAAGGCATATTACCTTATTTTTTTTGTAAAATTTGTTGCAGTAATAAATAAATAAATAATAAATATCGGACCAGTTATAACAGTAACAATAAGCCCAATATGTTTTATTTAAACTCTGTATAATATTTTAAAAAATTTCCGTTAAAAATGTTCATGTCTATACAAGAACTAGCGACAGTAAATATCTCGGGTAAAATATAGTTCTCACAGCATGATATATCTGCATATGTTTTTCTACATGTCTAAATCCTTTTAAGCAAATTCGTACGTTTTAAAATATTAGCCGTTTATGAATATGTGTAAAATATTATGCAAACATATGGAACGTGAATTTGAAAAATTCATTCACATGCTCTTTTTGCATTTACTGTATTAAATGAATGAATGAACATATATATTGCCTATTAGTTTTCACGTCCTATTTTCTGGAACATAACCCACAGAGATGTGATAAGTTATTATGCAGAATTTCATTTTATATTTAAATACATTTTTCGAGACGTTTTAGGTTGCGTTTAGGATCTTTTTGCAATAAATTACTACAATAATGCTCAAAAGTATCACTCCTGTCGTAAACTTTCACTTATAACAAGCTAGCTAGCTAGCAAAATAATTAAAACTGCCTGAGCGATCACTCAAAAGCGATGCGCACAATTATTATTATATTATAGTATAAAATACTAAAAGTAGGCTGGTGTCAAATAATTCATTAGAACAATTTATAATAGGTGTTCGACGTGTTGCCCATTTTGATTGACACACGTCTTTCTGCAATTTTGAAATGAGGCCATTTAGTGGGGCCATTTCTTCCAATCCATTGAAATGAGTAAATAGTATTTAACGGGTCCTTTACTATAATGTTTTTTTGTACATTTTTTTGCTGTTTTCGTTATCCGACAGGCAATAAAACCTCAGTTTGGTATAAATTGTGTACAAAGGAGCATTTATCAAACTTATCGGTCGTTACAATTTGAATTGAATTTAAAATTTTTGGAATTTTACAATATGAATTTTAATAAAGCGGAACTTGTAGACATGACTTTTATTTTGGGAGAGTCAGAGAGAAATCGTTTACTTGCCAATAGAATTTATCACCAACGTTATCCTGAAAGAAGGATTCCTGATGTTAGCAGCTTCCAAAACCTTCTCGATAGATTTCTGGAAATATAAAAAAAGTTAAAGAATAAAACGTGTTGTGAACGAAAGAAATGAGTTTTCTGTGGTGCTGGCAACGGTTGAGAATCCCGTGTTAGTCAAAGAGAAGTGAGCTATTAGTAGGAATAAGTAGACGGTCTGTGGGTCGAATCTTAAAAACAAATAAGTTGCATGCATATCATATTCAAATGCACCGGGAATTATCTGATGACGATTTTCAAAAGCACCTACAATTTTGTAATTGGGCCAGAAGTGAAATGCAACATTATGTCAACTTCTTCAATACTGTTTTATTCAGTGATGAGGCAACTTTTCATAAAAATGGATTTGTTAATAGGCACAATTATGGTTCGGAAAATCCTCACTTTTTTATGCAAGTTGATAACCAACACAGATGGTCTATATAAACGTTTGGGGAGGAATTATTGGAGAACATGTAATAGGGCCACATTTCTTTGATATTACTTTGACTGGAGCTATTATCTTCATTTTTTGGAAAACTATTTGCCACAATTATTGGTAAATCTTCCTGAAAGAATTCGAAATAGGATGTGGTTTCAGCAAGAAGGTGCTCCTCCACCACATTATTTAAATGAGAGAAATAGACCCACTAAATGGCCTGCTAGATCCCTAGATCTTACAAAAATGGATTTCTTTTTATGGGAATACGTGAAGGAAATTGTTCATAGAGACACACCAACAACAGTACAAAATATGAAGGAAAGAATAATAACTGCCTCTACATCTATCCCACCGGCAGCTTTAGGAACAGTGGGAATCTCATTTCAAAAGGGTATAGAGATGTGTCAATCAAAATGGGCAACATGTGGAACATTTATTATAATTTTTTCTACTGAGTTATTTGAAGAAACCTCTTTTTTTAAGTTTATTTTTGAATTCTGTAATTATTGCTCAATAATTGGTTGCAATTAGCCCTAGGGAAGTACTTACAAAAAATATTCGATTTTTATCTTTCCATCACATCGTCGAAAAATATACAGGGTGTTTCATTTGAAAAAAATTGAGAAAATTCAATTTAAAATGTTCTTAATTGAAAAATAATTTTTGGCCACCCTGTACAACATTTTTAGGACATGAAAATTATTCAAAATATTAATTAGATGTCTCTTAACTGGTATTCACATAAGTTTTTATAAAAACCCATAATTGTGACACCGTGGTGATTTTTTTAATGCCTAGAAAGAGGCTTCAAAAAATGTACTGATATATATAGCATTCCATTTGAAAAAGGCACTTGGTCCTGTAATTTCGTCTTGGCTCGATTTTTTTTAAATTCTAGCTATCATAGAACTCGAGAGATATCGAGGTCCAATGCACTATTGCCTCACCCTGTATTATAGACAAAACCTAAAGTAATAAATACAACTTCTGTCAACTACATTTACACTGAAAAAATCTATTAGTCTGTGACAAAAATGAATTTTCCCATGTGCATGAAATGAAAGTCTTTTAAAAATAATTCACCTAAGCCCAGTAGTCACAATCTGGCAAAAAGTACTGTAATTTTCGTGCCCTATCATGTTCATTTAGTGTTAATCTGCACAAATATATGTAATGAACGTGCCAAGTAGACGCATAACAGAATTTAAGCAGAATAAAATATTCCAAACTGTAATTGCTGAGATACAACTCCAACAATTGCATGAATAAAGTCCCTCAAAATTTAAAATTGAAATGCGATATTGTTATTCTGCAAATACTCTCATTACACAATCTGCAATTAAAATTAAAACAATAACATATATTGCACAAAATAAACATGAACAGTTAATTTGAATTCAAATGTTAATTTTCAAATGGGATTAGACGAAATTGCTCGAAAAAGCTGCTTCGTGTTTTGGCACTTCGCCAGCGACATTTGAATAACCCTTTACGGATCTGGATGAGCAGGATTAAAATAATAATTTCGCAAGTTTGTGATGAAATCAATTCCGAGTTTCAAAACATTTTAATCGGAAGATTTCCCAGGTTCAAGAAAAGTGAGTGGCCGTTTAAAATATTAATGAGTAAAAGAGTTATAGTCTTTCATTTTTGTCAATGGGCGTTCCATCTTGTACAGGGTGTGTGTGATCATAAATGTGCAATCGTGTTAATATATTGTCTGTCTATTTTACGAAGGCCAGTACAAATATCTATTAGACCAACTATCTAATCTGTTATCATTCATAAATAAAAATGCTAAAAAGACTATAATCTGTGGAGATCTTAATGTAGACAACTTAATTAATAGTTCAGACCTAAATAAACTGAACGACGTACTTGAATCTTTTCAAGTTACATCCTTAATAAGTGTACCAACCCGTATATCTAAACAAAAGAACGGCATTACATGCAAAAATGTTTTCTTAACCGCCTCTCAAGTTACCGAAGTAACCCCCTGGAAGATCTCAAGGATATTGTGCTAGGCAAAGAGAGACGAGGCCCTACAGTTTAATGTGGACTCCGATGAAAAATTGTTTCGCCTTGCGGGAATCGAACCCACTTCGCTAGGCAATTCAGTTTGCTAGCGAGTCGCTTTAAGACACTGAGCTACCATTACCCATTCCCAAGCAATTGATCATTTAATAACAAATTTACCTTATAATTTATTAAAATGGCAGGTATTTGATCTTGGTCTATCGGACCATACTGCTCGATTATAACCTGGAAAATGCCCCCTTGTTCTGGTAGTGACATACCTTCTCATAATTTAAAGATGTTTAAGCGACGCTGCAATATCCGAATTTAAGATCTTATTCAACTCAGCATACATTGATATTTCCCATTATAATAATATAGACGAGAATTTTCATCTGAATTAAAAAAGAGGGCAGATAATCTCAAATCACTAAACTGGTTAAGAAAAAATATTAGTGACCCACATATTGATATTCAGTATAGACATTTAAAAAGAGATGTAAATAAAGCGGTTCAAAATGAAAAGAAAAATCATTTTTCTCAAATTATAAATAACTCATCTAATAAAAGCAGAACTATGTGGAAAATAATTAACAACAATTTGGGAAATGCCGGTAAGCAAACCATCCCTAAAATTATAATGTCAAGTGGTAAAACATTAAACAATCCTTTGCAGATTTCAAATGCTTTTGGGGAATATTTTTCAAACCCAGTAACAACACCTACGGATCAAAACTCTGCACCTCAGAACAATAACTGTACAATATCTAAAAATCCAAGCGTCAACTCTATGTATTTTTGGCCAGTGTTGGAGGATTCGGTAGTTGAGCTTATAAATCAATTGTCTAACAAAAAATCTACTGGGATTGATGAAGTACCTACAAAATAACTTAAAATGTGTTGTTACGAGTTTGCACATTATTTAACCATTTTAATAAATAATTCTGTCTATCTTGGTCAGTTCCCTAGTTTACTTAAAACAGCTAAAGTTGTGCCTGTGTTTAAAAAAGGCGACTGTCTTGAAATGTCAAATTACAGGGCCATTTCAATTTTAAGTAATTTCTCAAAGTTAATCGAGAACGCTGTTTACAATAGAATATATTCTTTTCTAAATATAAATAAATTATTAACAACTTGCCAGCATGGTTTTAGAGTTGGTCGCTCAATTGAAACAGCCACGATTGACTTTGTGCAGTACGTTCATGATAAGATAGACTCCAGCGAGTATGTGTTTGGTGTGTTTTTTTATCTCTCCCGGGCTTTTGACACTGAACCCGATTTTTTGGTCAAATAAATTAGCAGCAATAGGCATCGTAGGATCGATTAATGATTGGATAAAATCTTATTTGACGGACAGGTCTCTGACGGAGAGGTGAACTCCCAATTATATAATACAGACCTTGGTACGCCACAAGGAAGTATATTGGGCCCCTTACTATTTCTTTTGTTTGTAAACGATTTACCAGACTACATATTACAACACGGAGTGTTATTTATATACGCTGATGATACCACAATTGTAGTATCAGCGGTTAACGTCTTAGGTTCTATCGACAGAGTCAATATCATATTAGAGGAATTTAAGATCTGGTGCAACAGAAATAAATTAATTATAAATTTAAATAAGACTGAATGTGTAAAATTTTCTTATAGGAACCGCGCTGTACCAGACATAAACTCCTCTCTAGATAATACTCAAATTAAAATTACAAATATAACAAAATTTTTAGGTATTCAGGTAGATGAAAATCTTAATTTTTCTGAACATGCTAACCTGGTATGCTCTAAGTTGAACAAGTCTTTCTTTGCGCTATCTTCTTTAAAAAATGACAAATGAAACTGCCTTATTGTCATTATATTATGCCCAAGTATACTCAGCAATGAGCTATAATATTGCGGTCTGGAGTCAATCTACAGAATCTACTCGCGTTTTTATAATACAAAAGCGCATATAATGTTTAACTTAGATTACAGGGAGTCATGCAGTGAATCTTTTAATTGTAGATGCATATTAAGTTTTACATAAATCTATATACTGAAAATATTATGTTTTGTATATCTAAATCAAACCAAATTTAAAAAAATATAGACTTTCATGATTATCCAACAAGAAATAAAGAAAAGTTCTGTCTTGGTAGCCAGTCGCCAGTCTACGCAGGTTGTAGTCTCTTTAACATTTTACCTAATGCAATTAAATTGTCACGCTGTTTTGCTGAGTTTAAAAGAAATTTAAAATCATTTTTAATCGAAGTTTGTTTTTATACTTTGGAAGAGTTTATTACTGAGTGTTGTAACATGGCATAGATTGTATAAACGTATTGTCTCCCAGGTACCTTCATTTTTGCATGAAACCTGTGTATATGTGTACACTTTATGCTTACAGGTGTTTTTATGAAATGTTTTTATTATCTGTAAATCGAATTGGTTTGTTTTTACTATGTCCAATTTTTAGGATTTTATATTTCTGTATTTTAGATAATTAACACTGACTTACCTTATTCATATTTTGTATGGCAAAAGAGGTTAATAAATATATTCTATTCTATTGTAGAAGAATAAAATCTTAGAACAGTTATCCCATTTTCTTGTGAGCTATATTTCACTGAAAAAAAATTTTAAATCCATAGCCTACTTTGTGCGATATACTACAAAAACCTGAAAAATAAGAAAACCACAAACGGTTATTATTTGAGGAGATACGAAGAAAGTTAAAGGAATGAAAGTTGACGGCAAAGACAATAAGAATAATAATATGTATCAAAAAATTCGAAAAATGAAAAGAACAAATCTCAAAATAGGCCATGCCACCATTAACTCCGTTTATTTTTTCTCTTTCCAACGATATAAAACAAGTAAAAAAAATTTTTAACTGATACTGTCAATACTTAATATTCTATGAAAACCACAATTCGTATCATTCAATCATGCTATGCTTTGATTAGTGAAAAACAATGTATACCGTTATTTTTGACAAACTTGATAGATTGTCACTGTTGTATGTTGCATTGTCGAATTCTAAGACAAGTTTTATATCAGTAATTATGGTGTACATCAATAATAACAAATTCGATATGATTAGCATTTATTGTCAGTGCAATTTTGACGCTGAAATGGCAGTAACACTAAATGCATTTTTCACTTAGTTCGCGTCATATCTCCAAAACGTTTAGTCGTACGAAAAAAATGTATAGGACCTTTAAGGTAGAGAATTTACAGATGTACAATTTTTATAATAAACGTTGTTCCCGTTTTGGGCCATAAAACCTGAGTTAATCGCGAATCCGCGATTTTCGCGACTTTCCAAAGCGATTTTCAGGAATTCCTCCAGGTGTATCGTGGCGTAACTACCAAGCGTTATTCAGGACGTTCAAATAAACACAATAAAAAAAAATCGTAGAGCACGAATTTGGCAGCAAAAGTCTAAAACGCCTGGATTATAAAGCAAGACCTTTTTGTTATATCACAAGACATTTCTCCCGAACGTAGAGGCATTTCTTTTAGAATAACTGTCTGGGATAGAAAACATATCACCAGAAATAAGTATACAGTGTAACAGACCATTACTTTTTATTTTGGGTTGAGGCTGTTACACATATCGAAACTTTATCTTCCACTGGTAACATATTTTGCCGAATTATGGCACATAAAATCCTTTTAAGATTAAAGGATGTGTAGAAGGGTATTTATTTGATAAATTTTATACGAGATATAACATCCCTGACCACTTCAATTGGATTATAAAACATCCCTAATAAATTTAATACCTTGCCCATTAGTAGCAACCGATACTGTGTTTATAGAGAGCACATTACGACTCCATTTGTTTTATATTATTGCAAAGTGCAATATTTGCCAGAGGTGACCAGGATGAAGCGGAACAAGAGCTATATATTAATTTTCAATTGAAGTTCCTTAATCGCATATGTGAGGGACAGAGAAATGTTGTATTTTTGAGTTGTGTACTTCTTTCTTATTTACAATATAATATAATTAAAATATTTATATGCATTACTAATCGCGAAAGTTTACTTTTAGGTGTGAGCTGATTTTCTCAATTGAAAATCTCCCGATCACCTGAAAAAGTTCAATTTTTTCTGCTAGGTACCGGAAAAAAATATGAGACATTCTTTAAATTAATTTATAGTTTTAATGATATATTTAATAAACGGCATAGCTGCGGGGGCCATGTCACTTGTAAAAAGCTGCGTCACAAATAGATTTCGATGGATTACATAAATAGACCAAGGAATGGTCGGTCAATATGAGCAGCTATTTTATGTAAAACATGTATAATTAATATCAAGAATTGGTGATTCACACTACTTCAAATATTCTGAAGGAAATTGCGAAATTTAAACATTGAAAATATAATATACCTGCCATATGTTTAAGAGAACAGCAGCTACATCACTTCTAAATGATTCTGGTGTCGATATTCTGGATTTAAAAGATACAAAGATACGTGGAGGCTGGAGATCCCCGTATGTTGCGAAAGGATATGAGGCCGATTCATGCAGTAATAAAGTAAAAAATTTCTTTCTCTCAATGGTTACTAATTTTTGCACTATATTTCCTCTCAGTATAGGAAATCTTAATCATAGTTGGCGTTTTTGAAACCATTAACGATGTTACAGCCAACAGTACGGAAGTTAACTCGAGTGGCGTTGCATCTATTGCATTTTATGAATCATTTGAATTGCGCCATTCATCGTAACATTTAGTTTTTAAGTTTAACATTTCGTGAACGTTAAAAATATGTAAGCATTGGAAGTGAATCTTTATTTTATATAAGTTTATTAAAATATGTAAAAAATCTAATGCAAGCAGAATGTATTACTTATAAGAATATGTCAAGTATATATGTATAACTTGACTGTTAACACGTTTATAAGAATAAAGTAAATTTCCTTGTATTTGATTGACATTGACGAATTCTTATTCCCTCGTTTGTGGATTCGTAGATTTTTTCTGGTTGTCCTCTTTCACATCCTTGTTGTTTGAAACACTGTATCCTTCAATGTTTGTGCATGTAAATTTTCTCATTTACTTCAAAATTAGAAAATAAAATACAAGTAGGCAGTTCCTGAAATGCAAGCAGCTGTTTGTAAAAATTGTTTCTTGGCAACAACAGTGTGATTATATAATGGATTGTTATTATAGGAGTAACAAAACAAGTTCGAAATTGTGGTAAATACTCATCACTTAAACTATAAAGTAAATAAATATATTTTGGATGGAAATACACGAATTATTATATTTTCATTTTGACAAATAACTAACTCGATAATTTTCTTTCTGTTACAACAAGATAATTATTGACGTTTTCACCATAAAAACTAAAATGACGATGAACTGAGGAGAACCAGTTAACTATTTAATTCCGTTGAAACAAACAGAGAAATAGACACTACAATAAGCAACTATGCACCGACTCACGTGTCAATAATATTTCGAAAGTTGTAGAAATGTGCACTAAAAGTAGACTAAACGATCACAAAATATAATGACTTACTATAGAACAGTCAGTTTGTTTTCAGAGATCCAAATAATGCAGTATTTGAAGGTTCTGAAAGCTTTACATAATCGTAGAATTGATCAATAAACTTTTCTATCCCGTTTCCTGGCTAAAAATAATTTATCATATGTGGGACTTATTGAGCAGAGCAGTTCTAAACCATGAACTTCCTACACAGAACACAAAGCAGTTGTCAGATATTCTTCCCGTTTTATGGCGACAAATCTCAAAAGAGCGTAGGGGTGAGCAAGGGTGCGTCTTTCCTATGTACATATTTCGATATGCGATGTAAAGCAACGTTAAGTACGGTTAGTACTTAGATCGGTGACCGTTTCAAGGAAGATCGGATCCTCGCCTCACATCTTCCAGCGGCTTGTATATCAGTGCGCGGAAGCTATGCAATATTAGGCGAGAATAGTGTAGCGGATATACCATCCTTCGGAGGGGACGTAAAGCCGTCGGTCCCTTGTCTATTAAATGTTAGGCAAGTAAAAGATCCCTACTCTTCGATAGAGAAGTGGTTCGGAAAATTCCTGATTGGGGGTGGCTTGTGTTAGACCTCAGTAGCGGAAATAGGCCAAAGTTAAATAAATGTTTAAAAAAAGATGTGACCAACCACGTCATCACAAGCTTGTCCAGATGTGTACCTCAAATAATTTATAGTGAGGGGCCAGAAAACAAGATGTTTAGGAACATTCAATAAAACATGAAATATTCTTAACTTTTTGTGCATAGTGTGTTAAACTTATAGCCACCACAATTATTATATACCGGGTGTAACAGGATCATGGTATACCCCCCTTTTCTTCTTTAGGTTTGAAGATAATCGATTGAAATTTAGGGTATACTTTTTGATATACAATTGATTTATTTCGCACACTTAACTTTCGATTTTTAAATGGAACACCCTGTATATTATTGCATTATTGATTTCTGTATAATTTTCTGAATCCAACGATGCCAAATAAGTGACATTTCAAACATAATTTTTTTTTATAATATAATTTTTAGTTTTCCATTTAAGTGTGCCATGACGGTTCCGATTTATTCTAAATGGTGAGTGTAATGCTACAAAAATCGAAATCCCGTTAAAAACATTAAATTACGTGATTTATGAGCAAATAAAATTCACCAAAATTGTTTTTGGGGTAAAACTCAATTTTTTCAAATGGAAACATATCGGTTGATGAGTAATTGATTACCTTCAACGGGGATTCGGAGAAAACGTAATTTCGACGAATGGTCATGTGATGTGGCCTCCAAGATCACCTGATTTAACGCCCCTTGATTTCTTTGTTTGGGGTCATTTAAAAAATATTGTCTATGCAACCGCCGTTATAACCCGCGAAGGCGAAACCGGAGGTGAAAAAACAATTGTATCTCAAAAAGTGCCGCTTGTTATGTATGTAGTATATCCTAAATGTCAGTCAATTATCTTCAAAACTATAGGAGAAAAGGGGGGTATACCATGATCCTGTTACGTCCGGTATGTGTCATATATGTAACGAAGAATCTGGAAGCCAAAGATGCATAAACTAGGAAATCCTGTGCACTCCATTGTGTCAGCAATTGATTCACTAACTTACCACGTTTCAGAATAGTTAACAGCTGAATTTGATAATTTACCTGTTGCACAACCTAGCTTGGCAGTAATTATTATTAACGACTTTATCAGTAGGATGAACAGTATACATTTGCAACAAAATGAAATTTTGATCTCTTTTTCTGTTTGTTCATTGTTTACCAATTCCACAAACCTTAAATTATCTTAGGGATTTACTCGAATTAAACAATTTTAGTCAGGAAGTAATTAAAAAATACATTGATCTTACTATAAACTTTGCATGAAACAAAATTCAATAAAACTTTATCAATTTTTTATCACAAAATTCTTAGATAAAGTCCACTTTTTTGGCAGACTTCCTGGAATATTGCGCTAAGCCCTTGAGTTTCCTTGATGACAAGTGAGATGTTTCAGGGGCCTGCGATGTCGAAAAACGGCTGTGCCGAGCCGCTTTTCTTCTTGTAGCTGATGAAGTAGAGGAATATTCTGCTGTTTGTCATGCGGAAATCTGGGGCACTCTGGGTGATGTGCGGGCCTTTGGCAGCACCTAACCGTAGGACGTCGTGGGCCTGGAGACATTGAAACAGCAACCGTGGGTCCATGACGTCGGCTTGTTTTCGTTTGTGGTCCCTATGGGATTTTTTCAATCAACATCTGTGAGGCTTCCGCTTCGCAGCGTTTAGCCTTTAATTTTTATTTATTCTCTTGTATTTTTCCTATCCTTTCTCCCGTGGGGATCTTTTAATGTTTCTTTATTTTTTGTGTCCTTTATGAATCTTTTCTGTCACTCTTGAATTGTCCCCATGGGTTGGTTCTTTTAATATTGTTTATTTTTTGGGTTCTTCATGGATCTTTTCCAATACTTTGTGTTGTCCTTATGGGTTCTTTTATTATTCAGTTTTATTCAGTAAAAGGCTGATTAAGTTTGGAAAAGTTACTGCTTTAAAGCACAAAAGTTATCATAATTTTGATATTTTCAGTTGCAATGTAAATATAATCAAAGTTAGAATAAAACCTTAACCTCACAATAATTTTTTATTTATTATAAGCAAACCTATTTTTATCTCGATGCTCTGTATATTCGAACATATTACTTACGATGAAAATTGCCTTGATCTTATTAATAATAGTGAATTTAACTATTTTTGTTCACTACGTTTTATCCGTAAAGTAAAAAGCCTTATAAACATGCTAAATAATGATGCTATTAGAAAATAAAATATATCCGTCCAATATCAACAGTCACTGGATGTGATCCCCAAAAATTTAAATAAACTCTATCACGATAACACTCATGAACATCAGCAGCAGCCGATGGCATCAGCTGCCAGTACAATGACGCCCGTCCGTCATCTTTGATGTTCCAAAGGTTACACAGCACACAATACCCTTTTGACGTCATTAACTTTATATTTAGTAGGGTACACGCTGAAAGATCAAAAGATATAACGGATTAGCTATTGATTCGTAAAGAAGTTTGGCATTAACTAGGGGAGAATCAAGTAATTAATTTTTGCATCGTGCATGAACGGCAGTGATCAAACATGGGTATACAGTTTGTTTGAGAGTAATTTATGTCAACAAATGCACTATTAGCACATGGCGATAAGTGTAATGAATATATCTCAAGTATTTCTTTTGCGGAAAACTATTTATTTTCATATACACAGACACGGTCACATCCGACAATTAAATAAATTTGAGGTAAATTAAGAAAGCTTTGCCATACAACCCTTATTATGTACAGAGAAAAGTCATGTATATATACAGGATGTTAAAAAAATGGATATCATCGCCAAAAGTAACACTTTAGTTCCAGTAAATAATAAGCGCGTGAATATAAATTCGTTGATACGAGTTTTTACATTAATGTTATGGGACAGTAGACGCGTCGCTAAATCATCTGACTGTAGCAGTTCACTCAAAATTACTAGATCTACTTACTTTTTCATTACTTGTGAAAACTTAAAATGTCCAAATTGACAAAAAATCAAAATTTTATTTTTGCACAACCTCTATATCACCGGTGTGGTCTAGGGGGATGAAGATAAATATTATGCTATAATGTGCCTCACTTGAAAGCTGATGGTCGACAGGTTTCACCAGTTTTTCAGAAAATTTATACCTACAATGTTGGTGCTACATTTGGTTGAGACACCTGCTATTTGCTTGCATATTTATGACTTGCCCGTTGTCAATTAGATATTTGTCTGGTTCTCAAAATTATTTCTACAGCTTTCTCTACTTTTTTTAAAACATTTTAAAATGATAGTACTATGTTATTTGTAGTGGAACTCCGCACTATGATATCATATCTAATTATAGATACAATTCAGCTGTATAGGAGAGTTTTATTATTTACTATACTCTTTAAGATATAAAATTTATAAATCAGCTTTCGTATTCTTCCACGTAAGTAGCCGATATGATTTCCCCATTTCAAGTCAGATATTTTACGTTGGCGGCGCAATATACAGAGCTGTTATCCGATTCATTAATCAGTATAGGCCCTAGTGCATCGGACATTACAACTTTTTTTGGAGGGAAGGACATATATTTTATTTTTGTAATATCTAGTTTGATTAGATTATTTTTTATTACTTTGTTAATTGCAGATGTATTTTTTTGTTTTGTAGATTATCGGGTGTCCTCCGCATAAATTGTCACATAGTATTGAATCCGAAGTTTCTCTGTAAGAGATTGTTTATAAATATAAGAAATAAACTAGGACCCGTGATAGTTCCTTGAGGAACTCCAGTTCTTATTTATTGATGTTGAGCATTAGGTACCTATTTTAGCTTGCTATGGTCTACTGACTAGATATTCTTTAAGTAAGTCGTATACTTTGCCTCTGGTGCTTTTAGATTGTTTGGTAACTGGATATGAAATCTGTCGAACGCCTTTTGTAAATCTAAAAAGATGGAAGCTAGGATAGTGTGTATGTCAGTAATTGAAGAGATAACAATATGCTTATACAATCGAAATTAATTTTTTGATATTATTTCACTTCTTCGTAGATACGATAATTTAAAAAAAAAATCAATATTATTTGTTAATGATATTGGAGAATAACTTGGCATATCATTTTTACTGCCATTTTTATTTATTGATACAACAACACTTTCCTTAAGAATTTCAGGAACGATGGAATTTTTAAACATAAGATTAATAATAGAAGCAATAGGCTTACTATTGTGATTAGATATGAGTATTAAGGTATTTGCTGTTTCATCCTGATGAGGCATTATTTTTCAGACTGGATATTACTTCCTGTATTTCGCGGTAGCATACGTCCTCCAAGATTTTATATTTTTTTCACAGATTTTAATAGAGAAATTGTTGAAAGTATCGGCTATTTCTTTGTTTTCGGTTCTTTACTTGTCGTTATCAATGATTTTGTGTTTACTATCACTGTATTTTTTGTAATGATTTCTGACTTCATTGATATGGTTTCAAATTTTTTTGTAATTATTCCCTGAGGATTGTATTTTTTCAGTATAGTAACTAATCATTTTTCGTACTTCTAATTAGTATTGTATTCTTTTACTTGTCTATTTTCATGGTTATTTTTTTTATATATTGTGTTACGTTTGATACATATAAGCTTTGTCAATAAAAGCGTTTCCTTTCTTAGAGAATAAAAAAAAGCATATGGATTGATTGATTGACAGACTTGGTAAGTGAGCTTTTATGAAATCGTCTGATAACCCGAATTAAAGCTGGCTGAACATAGATTCTATTCCAATGGCACGTCGATAAACCCTTGCTCAGTGTTGTCGAGATTTGTAGAAACGCCTTTATGTTTTCCTTTTTTGACAATTCTTGTTATCGATATTGTATTTATTGTAGATAACAATAACTTTCAACACGTTCAGATCAATTGGGTTTAAACACATCAAATCGCATAAAATTACTGAAACGTTACCTTAAACACTTGTTTATCTACAGCATTTATCTACCTAAGGGTGCTCTGCTTATACTCTTCTGGTCATAGACTAATTTGTACAGTAACTAGGTAGTTTAATTTCGAATTGTTGTTATGTGAGTTGTTATTATTGTTATTCTGATGTAGGTTAATAGTAAATGGTAAATACTTTTTCATATTCTGTAGGGCATTTTTATAAAGGGTTATATCTGGACGTCAGCCAAAGTATATTAATTGAGAGAAGCTTATAAAATGAAGATTTTTTATTTCTGGGAAAGAGTTCTAACCGAATTAATGTGCGTCTTCACTTCAAATAACTTATTCTAGCTGTAATTAGCTAAAGAATAAAAAATATATAAATTAAGTCCTGTTTTTAGTTTTGCAGTTTACTCTATTTTCATCCAAATTGGTGCAACCATCTTATTTTTTTTTAACTTTGACTTCAGCGATACCTTTAACTAAAAACTCATCCATAAAAATATTGTTTCATACGCCCTTCTTTTAAGTTTTGCATTTATTAACTTCTAGATACTTTATAAAATTTTAAGTCAAACTTTTCGCTTCAGTACGGTCTAAAGTTTTCAACTAAATCTGATTTCCGGTTCGGCCATTATTGCGTAACGAAATAAAAATGTCCTTTTCGTGTATTTACTTTTTACAATCCCGGTTTTTTCAATTTCGAACATTAACAGATTTTACGGTCCTAAAGTTATAATATCTGTTTCTTTCTTTTTATTAAGTCCCATCCTAAATCGGATTTAAATAATAGCTCTTGAACGTCGCATTTATATACTCGGAAGAGGGATAAGGGAAATGGGAATACTGAATGAAAAAGAAATATAATTGAAAAAAGCCATCGGAATTCGACGGTCAATGGTGCATGAATTCATCGAGTGTGACGTGACGGTGGCAGTGTCACGAGAAACTTTAACCGAGTCCAATAAAACGGTTTTTGAAGCTTAGTTTTTACGATATACTGAAATATCTTTTAGTACCGCAGTTCGTACTCCAGTATGTTAATGTATAAAATTCGTCGGCTTAAATAATAGTGGGATAATAAAAAGGCCAAATTTTTAAAATAGTCGTCAAAATAACTCTTCTTTTTATTAAAAGCTTTTATTTAACTTGCAATGTATGTTTGTCAGTTGGTTTAGAGCAAATCTTGCAATCAAAATTTCGATTAGTTCTAATTAAGCTAGAGCTTTCAAATTTTGCACATGTGTATAAGTCCGGTGACAATACACTTTAACATTTTCATATAAGAAAAAAACAAGATGGCGGCTTCAAGATGGCGGACGACTTTATCGTTTATGATCCGATTCGACAAAAACTCAATATCTGCGGGTTTTCAAGATCGCCAATTATGAATTCTTGGTCAAAATCTAGAAATTCAAAATGGCCGGGACAATATGGCGGACAACTTTTGTCATTTATGGTCCCAATCGATCAAAATCGATATCTGGGGGTTTTCGGGTTCGCCGATTACGAATTTCTAGTAAAAAATTTAGTTCAAGATGGCGACTTCAAGATGGTGGACGACTTTATCGTTTATGATCCGATTCGACTCAAAATCGACATCTGGGGGTTTTCGAGATCGTCAATTATGAATTCTTGGTCAAAATTTAGAAATTCAAAATGGTGGCGCCAATATGGCTGACGACTTCTGTTATTTAGATCGAAATCGACATCTGGGGGTTTTGGGGTCTCGGATTACGAATTTCTAGTCAAAAATTTAGTTCAAGATGGCGGACGACTTTACCGATTATGATTCGATTCGTCTCAAAATCGATATCTGGGGATTACAGCATATCAAAAGACTAAAAGGTAAAAAATAAAATAAGAAAAATATAAAAAAAGCTTTTATTTAAAAATGCTCTAAAAAGTAGAAAATAAACTTTGAAGTAAATCAAACCCATCATTTTGTTACATTATATAATTTTTTTTTATATATATATAAAAGCTTATCGCAAGCAATCTTCTTTACGCAGGAAAATCTCGCAACAAGCTTTTATATCTTAAAAAAAATTATATAATGTAACAAAATGATGGGTTTGACTTAATTCAAAGTTTATTTTCTACTTTTTAGAGCATTTTTTAAATAATAGCTTTTTTAAAAATATTTTTTAAAATTTTTTTAGTTTTAGAATATGATATATAGTTTTCACAAAGCACCGCATATAAATGCAATACAATAAGTTTATTAAAACAAATTCTCGAAAAGGCGTTAACAATGTTCCCTCTCTCTACATACAGTATGGAGTAATGTGACCATATTTTTCGTGCCAAAATAAACCGATTTAGTAACGTTTCACCCAAGAAAAAAAAATCACCGCTTTCTAAAACTATGGTTCTATAGCACTTATAATACACAGGTATTGTATACGATCCCTGTATACGTTTTATTTTCATAGCTCCTTTTATCACCTTTACCGGAACATCCCGAGCTACGATTTCAGTTTGGTTTACAATATCATTCAGCCTAAAATTGCCGATAAGAAGGGAAGTCATTTTACCCTAACTTTTAAAGCTGACAGATTTTTAATTAAATCATCGTTTTAGAACACACACCGTTGTGAAGTGGTCCGTGGAGGCGAAATACCTAATTTAAAAACCCACAGAATCGGATCGCTTGATTTTTTCCATTATTTTATCCTTTACCAATAGACCTTCTTTGTTGTCTTTTTATCATTGCACGGCTTCCAGAGCTCTTTCATTAAATTAACAAACTTAATTCATCTTTGCCATCGTACAATACCGTTCATAAATCACGTCAATGGAGATATTATTTCCTTTTTATCTTTACGAAGTACTTTATTATCTTTGGGAAAATAATTTAACCGGTATTTTTTATCAGAGTTTGTGTTTATCGATTTTTATATCAGAATTTCATTACAATTGAGTCCAGTCACAGTAAACTTTAATCGAGTTTACAATACTCGATCAATTGACTGGGATTTACTTGATCTTTTGGTAAACTGAATATTAATAGTGTAAATAGCAATAAAGATATTTTTTTTCCTGTAGGTAATATAGTCTCGTATCCGTGATCTCTTGTATCGTTGAGTGATAAATTCTTTATCACTCATCGCTTGTATATAAAAAAGCACACGGTCCATTTTAAAAAAAAAAGTAGTAAGCCGGAGGACATATTGCGGATAATGTAAGAAAAGTGAATAAAGTATTGAATTATGTTAACCAAAATGAAGAAACCTCTTTGAGACAAATTCAGAGAAACTGTCGCATAAAAAAAGACAGTGTAAGGAAAATATAAAAAAAAACGGATTTCGATGCTACAAAATGAGGAAAGTTCAACATTTAAATAATAATTTTTTACAAATAAAATCAACAGGTATATATATATATATAAGGTGGGTAATGTCATTAACTCCAACCATAACTAAGTATGGACTGCACATGGGCAAAGTAATAGACCCTCAACACATCAAGATCGACAGAAGATCGTATGTTTCGTACTGAGTAACATACTTTGTTAAGCTTAGATATTGTTGAGTTAACATGGTATCGAAAGATAGTTTTGAATCGACCACGACCCCCAGGAATTTTGTGTTATTTGCAACAGGAATAGATTTTTCTCTAAACTTCAAGTAGATGCTTGAATCTGGGGTTTTATTACTAAATTGGATAAGTACAGTTTTAGCTTCATTTAGGATAAGTGAGTTGTCACGACACCATTTATCCATTTTATTTACCACAGTTGTACCTTTGTATGATGTAGCAGTAGTATCTCTGGTAGATACCTATTACACAGGAGGTATCATCAGCATACTAATATATGGAATGTAATGCCAAGTTCTCAGGTAATTCGTTGACATACAATAAAAACAATAAAGGCCCCAATACCAAACCTTGGGGTACCCCTGTAGTTATCTGTCTTGGTTTAGAATAGATGGTAGTCATGTTATTACCCCCTTTCGTACTAATACAAACTCTCAGGGTTCTGTTAGAAAGATAAGACCTAAAGAAGTTTAAAGCTATACCTCTAATTCCATAGCACTCCAATTTGTAAAGCAGCAGTTCGTGGTTAAGTGTATTAAACGCTTTCGATAAATCAAAGTAAATGCCTGAGACACATTCGCCTCTATCCAGACATCCTACAATATAATTAAGACTTTCATATATTGCCCCTTCAGTTGATCGTCCCTGTATAAAACCATGTTGAAATTGAGAAAGTATCTTAAATCGTACCAGAAACATAAAAAGACGCTTATACGCAAGTTTTTCGATAATTTTGGAAAATACTGATAATAAAGAAAGAGGCCTATAATTTCTAGCTGTCGATCTGGACTCTTTTTTCTAAATGGGTATAATTTTAGCATGCTTCCATTCGTCTGGGAAAAACCCATTTAAAAAACAGTGGTTAATAATTAATGCTAACCGTTCAGATATTTCATGAGCAATCGTTTTTAATAACATCATCAAAACCAGCTGAATTCTTGTTAGGTAAATTCAGAATAGTACTTTCAATTTCTTTACTGTCAGTGGGTGTTAGAAAAAAACTGAATTGAACTTTATTTTTGTGAAAAAATTGAGGATTACCCTGTAAATTGACTTGAGATGCAATAAATTCATTCATGAACATTTCGACAATCTCAGTTTGGTCTTCAACTAACTTCCCATTATTGTCGATTAGATTTATTTTTGATGGTTTGTTATTGTTACCATTAGCTGCATTTATTATTTGCCACACGGCTTTAGATTTATTATGAGACGACATAATTTTATTGGTATTATATCTCACCCTGGACGAATCCACAAATTTATTGTATTCCCCTTTGCGAACTTAGGGAGATAAGCCGAGGAGAGTAATATTTTGTAGATGGTTGTTAAATAAAAAATGGAATGATGATGATGATATGTAGCAAAATTCTTTGGTCGGAAGAATCGAATTTTTCTAATAATGGATTTTTCAATAGAAATATGCATTATAAGTGGACACGAGAAAATACACATTGGTGCAGAGAGACTGCTTTCCAAGAAAGATTTTCTACGAATATTTGGGTGGATCTTTTGGGGACCAAAGTAATTGGACCTTATTTTTATGATGGCAAGTTAACCGCTCGTAGATATCTTAATTTCCTGCAAAACAAATTTCAAGATTTTATTTATGAATTATCAGTGGCAGAAAGATTAAATTATTTTCAGCAAGATGGGGCTCCATCTCACACTGATGTAATATGTACAAATGACTTAAATCAAGTTATGCCGGATAGCTGGATAGGCACCTATGGGCCCATTCTATGGCCAGCTCGATCACCAGATATTACACCCTTGGATTTTTTCGTCTGGGGTTACATTAAAGACAAGGCATTTCCATCTGTCCCTGAAAATATTGAAGACATCACAACCATAATTAGAAACGCATGTGAGGCAATTACTCATGAAATTCTCCAAAATGTAATGCGTGAGGTGTCTCGTAGAGCACGTTTGTGTATTAGAATGCATGGTGCACAATTTCAGCTATTGTAGTTATAAAAATAAATACACACATTTTCTTTTCAGTGTGGTGGTAGGTAGTACCGTTATAGACAGTTTTTCGTTTTTTTGGATGTTATTTTGTAATTGTATTTTTATTTATGTTTTCATTAAATTGTAATAAATAATTACTGAATTATATTTATTATAAAGTGAATTTTTACTATTATGGCATAACTTTTCGATTCAATGATATGAATTATGGTTTTCTTAAAACATTAAATATTGACACTATCAGTTAAAGATTTTATGACATGTTTTATATCGTTGGAAAGACAAAAAATAAACGGAATTAATGGTGTCATGGCCTACTTTGAGATTTGTTCTTTTCATTTTTGCACAAGAACGTTTGTCAAAGCCAACTACGTTTTTAGAATTCTTTTGATACGTATTATTATTCTTATTGTCTTTGCCATCAACTTTCATCCCTTTAACTTTTTTCGTATCTCCTCAGATAAGGGAGCTATAACTGTTTGTGATTTTCCTACGATTCAGGTTTTTGTAATATATCTCACAAAGTTAGTATATTTCACCAAATACTAACACCAATCAAATCCAAAATTTGTATAATATATTGGAAAGTTTGGTCTGTCTATATGACAATAAGTTACTTATATTAGGAGACTATAATGAACCATATTTCAAAGATATCTTGCCTTTGCACACAATCAAAATCTTATTAATCGATAACAGCTAATTATCTTTTATGAGTTAAAGCAATTTAACACAACAGCCAATAACTCAGGTCGTCTTTTGGATCTAGTCTTCCCAAACAATAAACGTCATGCACTTCACGACGATATTCTATTTGTTTTAGAAAATGAACATCATCCAGCCCTAAATATAACATTCAAGTTTTCTAAATTAGAACCAACAGTATCTTTCAATACTAATTCAATATACTTCAATTTCCGCAAAGCCAATTTCCCCTTATTATATGCTCACCTGCAAAACGTTGATTGGTATTTTCTAGATAACCAAAGATATGTTAATTTAACGAAGAAAATCCTTCAAAGCTAAAATCAAAATTGTGTATAGCCATTACATAAATAAAATTAAAAACTTTCTTAATTCCGATCCCAGACGCTTCTAGTCCTTTATGCATAATAAGAAAGCTACTTCCTGTATTTCTGGGCTTCCAAATTACGATGATTTACAACAATCCGTCTTCAATTGTTAATGCTTTTGCCGACTTCTTTGAAAGTTATTACAATCCAAGTGACCCTGATAATTTCAACGTAAATGCTCTTTCAACATATATAAAATATACTGAAATATCAGTCAAATCTCAATATCAAACCAAAGCTCACGTGCGGACATGATAACGTTCCCAGCTTCCTCATAATAGACTGTGCACACGTTTTTGCCAGTTCGCTGCAATCTTCAATCTCTCACTTAACACCAACACTTTTTTAACTGCATAGAAAATATCAAATATTTGTCCTATTTTCAAATCGGGTGCCATCAACCACATTTCAAATTATCGCCCGCTCACCCCACATTCCAACTTTGCCAAGGCTTTTGAAATATCCACCTATAACAGAATGTTTCCTAAAGTAAAAAATATAATACGGACGGAACAGCACGCAAATTTAATATGCTTTTTTCAATCGGTGAAAGATTCTGTATACAACCAACTTCAACCTGACACAATTTATACAGACTTTTCAAAAGCGTTCGATAGGATAGACCTCTCGATTCTGTTAACTAAACTAAGCGACTTTGGCTTTGACTTCAATTTAACAACTTTTTTTCAATTCCATTTAAGTGATCGATCTCAATATGGTGAATACAGAGGTCACAAATCATTTCAGTTCACGGCTGCTAATGGTGCACCGCAAGTAAGTAATCTGGCACCCCTATTTTTCTCCATTTTTATTAACGATATAGGCGATCTATTAAGAGCAACATACTTCTGTTTGCATATGATTCAAACATATTCAAAACAATCAAAACTCCAAATGACTACGAACTACTACAGAAGGATGTGGACTCGTTGACTGTGCGGTACCTGTATTTACCCTTGAATATATATAAATGCAAATAAATATATAACCTATACCAGAAAAAGTAATTTCATCCAGTTCAGCTACCCAATAAATAATATTCCTCTGCACGACGAACATAAAATCAAAGATTTTGAATTCAGTTTGATCAGAAATTCAGCTTCTCACCTCACATTAACAAAATCGTATTATCGGCCACCCGAATGGTTGGTTTTATATTCACAAGTTGTAAAGATTTTAAAAATAAGGATTGCTACATGAACTTATTTATATACGGTCTACGTTCTATCCCAACTTGAGTACTGTTCATTAATATGGTCACCTTATTATAATACATAATACAACTTGAGTCAGTTCAGCGTATCTTTATGAAATATATGGAATTTAAGATGATGTCTGTCCTGCACAAGGCATTGAAAGTAACATTCTGCTATCAATATTTTCACTCCTGTCGATGGTAAACCGCAGAAAATACTACTCAGCCATATTTATGTACAATTTAACTAACAACCTAATAGATCGTTATTGTCTCAACTAAACTTTCATGTACCTCTTAATCATAGTAGAGATGAGATATACCCCCAGAACTAATTTAATGAATAAATCGCCAGTATACTCCATCTATGACATACTAAACCAGCTTTGTACTTGCACATTTATCTACTGGCACTCAATTGGTACCTTTAAGAAATTGATTAAAAATCAATTAGAACCACTATAATAATTGTACTCCTATTTGCCTTTCACATACTCTGTAAATGTTACTTTGAACCCTACATAATATATCGACAATCATAATTTATTTTAACTTACTTTGCCCACATTATATATCTATGTTATTTTATCCTGTAATTGGGCATCTCACCGGTTTGGACAATGAAAGATTTATTTATTAATTTATTTATTTATTAACAATATCTAATATGAAGTAAATATGTTTTATTGATATGCCAAAAATGTATACATCCTTTTTATGAGAATTGAAAAGTATTTCGTGATTTTTCTTTATGATTAAATTCATTTTTATCTAAAACGTTTGTATTCTTTGAGAGTGAGGCAAAAAACAATCAAATAATCTACGTTTGCAGTAATTATTATCGTTCTACTTACATTTTAATGAATGAGATTTGAAATAGTCGTTGATAAATTTACCCTGTTTCATTATAATTACAATTACGAACTAGGTAAACAGAAAGTTTAATATTCCACTAAAGTATGATCATTAAAAGCGTATTTTAAATTAAAATATCGTCAAAGTCTACAACTCCGACTTCATAGCGCATTTGGAATTAACTGAATTAATCAAAAATTCGAATGAAGCAAACGCTGACGAACATTAATCTGTACGATATAAAAGAACCTTCTGGATATATGCCAATTTGCACATCACCGCAACATTCAATTTGTGTTCTTTTTTTCCAACTTGCTTTATGCCTTTTTAATGCGAACTGCGGTTTTTATACTTTTTTCGTATTGTGGGCTCGCTCGAAATGGTAAAAACCTTACAGAGTGAATACACAATATGTCTCCAATTGTGTGAAGCCAAATATACGTCTGGTTTGTACTTTTTGTTCATTTTTACATCGAAATTTTTTTAAACTAAAATGGGTGGAATGTCTTTTACAATTTTGTGTATAGATATATGCATTTTGCAACCTACTGATACAAATATTCAAAGCTTTTCAGAGCATATCGACAACATATCAGTTAAAGCTATTAAAATGGCTGACTTTTTCATACACTCGTTCGAAACTTGAATATGGATCTCTTATATGGTGTCCATATTATTTATGTCATATATCCTCTCTCGAAAATGTACAGAGAAAATTCTTAAAGTTGTTAGTATACAGGGTTACTGGTAATTTAATACATTCCTTTGGAGATGTGATGGGGCATGAGCTAAGGAGTAAATCTAGCCCTAACATTCATTATGCAAAACTCAATAGTTTTTTGAGATATTTCAATTTTTTTGTTTTTCTCAAAAAAGTAGATCTTAATGTCTTAAAAGTTAGTTTCCGAAAAATCTACTTGACATTTTTTAATTTTTTTTTTTTACTGGATTACTTGTCCAATATTATAGATATCCATTTGGAATGAAAAATATCCGGAAAATTTCGATCATGTGAACATTTAAAATAAAAACTTGTCAATTTTTTTTTTTTAAATCAGATGAAATTTACCTATTAGGTTTTTCAAAAAAATATTAATGCAGCACGCGTACAAATTGTTATAAAAACTTCCTTATTTCAATAGCTATCTAACTAGGTAGAAATGTTTAATGTACCCTTGATAGTTCTAATAAAAAATTAGTAAAGATAATGCTGGTGGCGGAATTTATTAAACGACTAATCGTTCATTTTCATTTAAGTCAGTCAGTCCTTGACTTTGACGTTTGTGCATATATGTCATTAACTGACATTCTTATCTCCGTGTCCCTTAAGTTTGTTGGTCTTGTTAAATTAGTTATCGAAGATTTTGATTTTGCTCGTAGTTGTTGTTATTAGTTGTTGTTATTGTATTTTCTGTGCCATGGCCGCGTATGCCAACGCAGAATACGCTGATATCTTGTTTGTCTATGGATACTGTGGCGGTAACGCTGCTGAAGCTAGCCGAGAATATGGTCTTTGGTACCCTAACCGCCGCTTACCAAATACACGTGTATTCAGTACGGCATATCGAAATATCGCTGAAAATGGCTCCGTGAAATGTAGAAGAAGTGACGCTGGTGCTCCTCCCGTTTATGAACCAGATGATGAGGAAGAAATATTGAGGTATTTTGAGACCCAACTATTTCAACTAATAAAGTCGCAAGACTAACCGGAGCGTCACAATGGAAAGTTTGGTCTACGATACGTAGAGTTGGATGTCATCCTTACCACTATACCCCTGTCCAAGGCTTGGAGGAAGGTGATCCTGGAAGGAGAGTGGAATTCTGCCGCTTTATGTTAAATTCAGATGCAGAAAGTGCAAATTTTTTAACAAGTATTTTATGGACGGACGAGTCGAAATTTAATCGCGAGGGTATAACAAATTTCCACAACCTACATTATTGGGCAGAGGAAAATCCCAAGTTAACACGTGAAACTAGTTTCCAAATGAAGTTTTCTATTAATGTGTGGATGGGAGTCATTGGCCACTATTTAATAGGGCCACACTTTCTTCCTCAAAATCTAAACGGGGAAATCTATGAAAATTTTTTAAGAAATGATCTGGCGGTGATTTTAGAAGATGTTCCTCTCGCCGTCAGACAGCGAATGATGTTTCAGAACGACGGTTGTCCAGCACATTATCGGCTGACAGTACGGCAGTTACTTGATCAACGTTTCCCTAACCGTTAGATTGGAACAATGGGCCCAATACCTTGGCCAGCGCGAAGCCCTGACTTAACACCCCTTGATTATTACGTATGGGGTCATATGAAGGAGATGGTCTATGCCACACCAGTCAATACTATAGAAAACCTTAGACAAAGGATAGTCGATGCTGCCCAACACATAAGGCATAATCTGACAACCAGAGTAACAAGGACGGAAATAAGAAGACGCTGCCGTGTCTGTATACGGAATAGGGGCTCCCATTTTGAGCAAGACATATAAAAAATAAAGTACAACTTTGAAATTAATGAAGAATTAAACTCTACTTTTATAATGTTTTTACTGTTTATCTAAAAATAAAATTCGTACTACTTGTGTTATTTTTACTAGTATTTTCTTAGAACTATTAAGGGTACATTGAACATTTGTACCTTGTTAGATAGCTATTGAAATAAGACAGTTTTTGTAATAATTTATACGCGTGTTACGTTAATATTTTTTTGAAAAAACCTAATAGGTAAATTTCATAGCTGATTTAAAAAAAAAATTCAAAGTTTTTATTTCAGATGTTCACATGATCGAAATGTTTCCAGATATTTTTCATTCCAAACGGATATCTATAATATTGGACAAGTAATCCAGTAAAAAAAAATGTAAAAATGTCAAATAGATTTTTCGAAAATTAACTTTTAGGACATTAAAATCTACTTTTTGAGAAAAACAAAAAAAATTAAATATCTCAAAAACTATTGAGTTTTGCATAATATATGTTAGGGCTAAATTTACTGCTTAGATCATGCCCCGTCACATCTCCAAAGGAATGTATCGAATTACCAGTAACCCTGTATAAAGAGGACGGTTTTTATCCTGCTAGAAGATGTGACCATGAATTACTTCTTACAAGATAATGACGTTAAAAATCTAAAATGCAGAAGGAAATGTAACTCAATTTTATTTTTATATAAATTAATTAATAATGTTCCGAGTTCATTATTTCAATACAGTTTTCTAGTACCACGGCCGATTTTAAGGCACAATTTCACATTTTACTATTCCTACTTTAGAACCAATGTATTATTAAATAGTCCAGTAAATGCAATGTGTGATAATTATGACAAAATATGTCATATCTGCGATATCAATTATTGTGATTTGTGTAGTGACATAATGAGATTTGCTAGTGGCAGTTTTAAATTTTTCTTTTTGTTTTTCTTGTATTGTTCATCGGTTGATATGATTTTTCTTGTCGGTGATGTCTGCGTTTTTTCAAATATATGTATAACCCCCGTTCCGACAGCCTTTGGATTTGGGGTTGTCTACTATATGTGGTGTGTATGTTTATGTTTTAATTGCCATATAAACACCATCACAAATGAAAGCTTTAGAAGACTCGGATTTATAATAAGGTGTCCTCACGACTTGAATGGTATTAACACGCTAAAACTGTTATATCAACCTTTGTAAGATCCAAATTGGAATATTCGTCAATTATTTGATCTTCTCACTACAACATGTATATACAAAACATAGAAAGCATTCAGAGCCGCTTCTTAAAGACTTCGTGTTATAAGGAAGATTGTGTCTATTCTGCTATTGGTTTTCGTCACACTATACTTTTAAACAGATTGTCACTTTAGAGTGTAGAGACTCGTGGGACTATAACACCGAAAATATTTCTTTTTAAAAAGTACTACATAATATAACGGACTGTGGCGCTGTTTTAAGAGTATTAAAATTTCGAACACCTAGACCAGATATTGGCAAAACTTAGTTTCTATTTACCGTCTCCAAGAACTAACGTTCAGAAATTCTCGCTACTATTCAGAGTATTTCAAAGTTAAAGGTACATACGTCACAAGTGGATGGAGGGCGCTTTGGCGGTTCCAAATTACCTGGCATTAATGCATCCATCGTCGTTCCTCACTGAGTTACAGGATGTTTTATTGATTTTGACCAAATCTTTTCTTGGTCATAACTATTGAACCCCCCTGTATAATAGATTTATACTTAGAATATATATTTCACTTATTCTACACAATAAAAATTCACAATAAACAAAAATAGAAATCCAGGTCCGGCTTAATAAAAACGGACAATATGTTGTATGTCAAAATCAACATCCTGTATTACAACATTTTGTAGATCTGTTTCGATATTCGAAAAGAGCGGAAAAAATTGAATAGAGTAACTGACTTAATTTGTTTGCGCATTTCATTCATTAATCTTAATTACTTGCCGTAAATCCAATTTCATTAAAATGGTTGAAACAGTTGGAACTTGAATATTTATTCCAGGGTTTAATTTTAAAAAAACTTAACTTGCAGCAGTGACAATTCTTACACTCCTAGACTAGATAACTGAACTATTGTAAAATAATGTAGATTTACACACATACATCAAAATACTACTTATAACTTGTTAGTCTACATTTAAAAATAATATTATTTTTAATGTATTTATGTACAATAATAATAAATAAATGGAAATAATAAATACATAACTACAATAACTGTTCAAAGTGGCTCCCATTTCGTTGAATACAGTTTCTTGCTCTAGTAGTAATATTTCTAATTGCACGTCTAATCATATCTGCATTATTTCTAACTTTTACGCAAGAGTTATTAACGTTTTCCAAAAGTTCCTTTCTACCATTAATGGCTACGTCATATACCTTTGCTTTTGAATGCCATCAAAGATAATAATCAACGGGATTGAAATCCGATGACCTTGAAGGCCAATGATGAGGTCCATTTTGACCTATCCACATATTTGGAAAATTGTAATTTAGGAAATTTTTCACAATATTCCTAAAATGGGTATTTTATACGAAGAAAATGGCAAAAATTTAGTTTTTGAAAGATTTATCGTTAAAAGCTTTTTGTCGAAAAAGTTTTTTTATATTTCCTAAGTCTCCTGCTTTAGTTTTTAACTCTGCCCAAGAATTAGCTGTGTAAAATAGAGCCGTATCATCTGTAAAACTAATGATTTTTCCACTGAAATTTAGACAGAGTACCTCATTTACATATAGAGTGAAAAGGATTGGCCCCAACATGGTGCCTTGTGGAACACCGTATTGAATAACTGATTCTTTACATTAGTGTTAATGGGGTACCCCTAAATCCTACATTTTCTAAGCACTCTATGAGTTGAGAATGACAAACAGTGTCAAAGGATTTAGAGAGCTCTAACAAAAGCAAATGCAGTCTTGCTTGCTCCGACTGACTGATCAATTTCCTTTATTAAGCATGCAATCGTGCCCTCTCTAAACCAAACTGTTTTTCTGATAATATATTGCGTTTAGTGAAAAAGCTGCTAATTCGTTCCTTCAGAATCTTTTCAAAAATTTTACAGATGTTGCTCACAAGAGATACTGGTCTATAGTTAGATACATCGCTCTTTTCTCCGCTCTTATATAGTAGCTTCACTACCGGTATTTTAAATATATCAGGATATACTCCTGTAAAAAATATTCTGTTGGTTAAATAACATAAAGGTTGGCTCATCTTCTCTTCATTAGTTTGCGGTAAAAAAATTGAATACAAATGTTCACCGTATTCCTTTTATTCCTTTTTACCAGCTTGATTATACTGGCTAAGTCTTTACCGATATTTATAAAGGATTTGTTAAAAACTTCGCATATTTCCTCTTCTTGTGTTACCTGTGTTCTTTCTGTATCTATAATTTTTTAAATTTTGTTTCTTGATTTGCTGCCTTCAATTTCCTTAATTGTTTTCCATAGTACTTTGCAGTTATCTTTGCTTCCTTCTATTTTCTTTTTATAGAAACTGGCTTTAGTTACTTGGATTAGATCGTTTAGTTTGTTTCGATACATTCGATATTCTGTTGCTAACTCGGTGTTTTCTGGGTCTCTTTGTGGTTTTTTTAAATAGTTTATCTTTCTTGCATATTCATTTTATCAATCCTTCAGTTATCCAACACTTCCTCTTAATTTATGTTCTCTTCTTTTTTAAAACGGTTTTGAATTGGTCTATTTCTTTTTTTGTTCCATTTATGATAATTTATGTTGCATTATACACATCTGGTATATTGTATAAATCTTCCCAATCATATTCACTTAATTTGAATTTCAGTTTTTCATAATCTGTATATTTTACAGTCCACCTGTCTGTAGGTTGGTGATTGTTTTCTATTTAACTATGTAACTCGAGTGCCAATAGTATTGAGAAATGATCAGTGATTGATCCGCGATAAAAAGATTAATTTCATAAATTGAAACTTTGTCTTGTTTTTTACCTTTAGCTTATCCCAAATCGTCATAGTACTTGGCATAATTTTCAAACATTCATGAATTCAAAAAATTTCAATAATTAAAACTAGGTGGGTTATATATGAAAATTTTATCGTATCCTTAAATATACTATCTGGTATTTACCAGAGTATACTACAGAAGAATCCTAGATTCTCCCCGGTAACGATTCCTCTGTTGTCGAACTCAAATCCATTCGATTTATAGAATTACTATCGAACTAATGAAAAGATTGCTAGTAATTCAATTCCTATTTTTTATCCTATTTCAATTCAAAATTCACAGAGAGAATTTCATCACAGTATTCCCATGTTAAGAGAAGAAGAGAATATGACAACGCTATGGTCATGAGAACCCTTTTCATAAAATGACAAGAGGAAAGAAAGTCTCCTGAATTATTGAGGCACCTTGTATAATGAAAATTTTATTGACCCTAATAAAAATAAATTTTCACTTCCCTTAATTTATTGATTTATCTGTTCTCGATGCGGAGGAAAACATTTATCGTAAACAGAAATAAGATACATTATGTGGAATTTTATTATCCTTTGCTTTTAAGCGATTCAGAAATACATTAAAGGCCTCAGTTTCATTAGCTATTGAACAAATAAACATGCGATTCCGAACATACAAAGTAGTGGTGCTGTTTTGTCTTCGCCAAACAATTTTAGCTATTTTATTTAAGTAATTCGTTTAATCTCTCCGGCACTACGTGGAATTAATCGAAAGGGTTTCGTGTGGTGAACTTTCAAACTAACAACACGTTTTTCGGATTCTTCAAATCCCTCTAGATATAAAAGATCTAACAAGAAGTTCTCTCGTCGTAAAAACAGACATGTGAAATTTTGTGCTTCGGTGATACTTTGTTGCTTGATTAAAATTAATTAATTTATATAACAGAGCTGTCTAATGGTAGGGCTTAATAAAATAAGCTTAGGCTACTTTTCTCAAAGCAAATGAAATGTTAATAATAATATATTTTATTTTCTCCATCCAAAAGTACAAGTGTAAATAGGTATAATAACAAAAAAGAAATAAATATACTGTTTTTAGTACCTATTACGACGAATAAAACAAATTCTTGGATAATGTTACGCAAACCTAAATTTACTAAAGTACCAGACATTATCCCTGCATTCAGCGTCAAAGATTGCGCAGCCATCTAGGCCGGTCCACTCACAATAATATTAATTTATCATTAAATACGCAGACATTTCCTGATGTATGGAAATATTCTCGTTTATGCCGTGTTTTTAAAAAAGACAACAACAGCGCTGCTCAAAATTATAGGTCCATTACAATTATCTACAATTTCGCTAAAGTATTAGAAATCACCTTGCATACGTCGATATCCAATCTCATAAAAGGCCAAATTGTGCATAACCTACATGGATTTGTTCCTGGCAGATCTACTGATACAATCACACAATTATTCATTTCTAAAAAACTTGATGCAAACAAACAAAGATACCATTTACACAGACTTTTTCAAGGCATTCGATCTATTAGAGAAATTGAGTAAATTTAAGTTATCAGTGTGGCAATTAGATTTTTTCTCTTTATATCTACAGAATTAGCTTCAAGACATGGAATACCGTAGTTTCAGATCATTTGACGTCCTGACCACTTCTGGCGTTCTCCAAGGATCCGTACCAGGCCCGCTTATGTTTGTTGTTTTTGTAAATGATATAGTAGTTGATCTTGTGAACGATCCATCTTTTCGCGTCTGAAGGCCTTCTATTATATTTTCCAAAAATGAGTATTAAACGTTCACAAAAAGGGTTCAAAACGACCGTTTCAGACGGAAAATAATACAAAATTTATACTTACTGTTCGTTTATGCTTAACTGCTTCACTGATGGTACCAATTGGACGTCGTAACACTATAAATCTAGCACAGTAAGTACTAACACTTTCTTAAAAACCTGAAAAGGAATTTTGAAAACACAAGAAAAAAGACAATATAAAGTTCGAAAAATGTATATTAAATCTCTTTAAAAATCATGTTTTACAAAAACGTTCAAGAAAAATGTATTGACAAACTATAGTCTGGCCCGTGTACAACACACAGTGAGGAACGGAACGACTCATAATGTACCGACTACCATCCAATGTGCGGTTTATAGCTAACGATTACACAAAAAGATTCAAGAAAAATTCAATATTTATAAATTTTTGGTGGGCTTTTGCTTGCCTGTCAATTTCGTATTATCAGTTCAATAATAATTTGGTTCGCTCCTCGGAGCTTAAAAATGCTTGAATCGCAACGACTTTGGATTATATTGTGGCAATTATATATTCATACGTTCAGGCAAGACGGTCCCATGCACATATGAGTACATGGTAAAGATACTTTTCTGATACCGAATCACTGAGGAACCGGTTTAGGGCAAATGCCGTTAAAATCCATCATTTTCCCGTCAAAATCGACTGCTAGAAAATGAATGGTCACCCTTGTCGCTAAAGACTATTTTTGCTAAAACTCTCGAAATACTTTGGCTAGAGACTGGATTAACTTGTCCTCATATTTACACAACGCATGAGTTGCAGTGCTGCACAACGTGGATTCGTAAAAGGGTTTTTAATTTTGAAGTCGATTTTTATTGCACTTTCTAAATTTTGGTGGTCGTGGCGACAGTACGTCCCTGTGCAGTGGCATTTACTATACTTTCTAAAATTACACTCCTTGATGAGTTTCTGATATTTTTGCATAAAAAACGCTCCGTAGAGCGAAAATGTGATTGAATGTATAAAAACTTCTTCCAATGGCATTTGCATTGCATTTTGTGAAGCACGCTTTTCATGAGAAATGTTTCCGGATTTTGTTACAGTTTCGAAAAGTTCATCGAGGGTTTTGGCGTGTTCTTTAACAATCTCTTATATGCTGTTGACTTGAAAATATATTCTGTAAAAGCGAACAAGACTGCGACAATCTTCAGAACAACTTGAATATGCTTAATCTGCCTGTCTAATCACTTACTACTCAATATATCTAAATGTGATACATTCACCTTTTCTAAAATGCGTAACACTATCGAGTACGATCATCATATAAACGGTGAAATATTTCAGACACAGTAAAGGATTTTGAAGTTATCTTTGATAAGTGTGTGAGTTTCAAAGAACATATTAATTAATTAATTAATTAGTATTTTAAGATCGTTTTTAGTTAATTCTGAAAAATCTGTGTGTCTGCTGACACTATAATTGATTATATGAGAGAACGTGAAACAGAACAAAATATATTACAAGACCTAATTGAAGGAAAAAATTTAATCGCCGCAAAAACTTTTTACAACACTGTCTTAAACTTCCCTCATAGATTTTTCAGAATTAACTGAAAACGATTTTAAAATACTGTTTACAGGAACAAATATTATATGACTGTTGGTCGAGAGATGAGCGCACTTGCCTCTCACCCAAAAGTTCCGTGTTCGATCCCCGGTCATGGCAGTGGAAAATACTGTGGGAGGGATGTTTCCACTATACACGGATATTGGGTGTGTGTCCCTAAATGTGTAGCACCCTCTCACTCAAGGCTCTTCTAGAGCCTTCCGGGATAAAGGGGTTCGTCATTACCTGTGATGTATTTATTATTTATTATATCAAATGTCACAAGCGATATGTTACTTCGCTGAGCTGCTGGATGGTGACAATAACAATATTAATATTGAGTACCTACTTAAAAGAAGATGGAAATATAATAAGGATCAAAGTTCGTTCCCGACACATCAATAGCAAGACATATCAATGTTTTATTGAATATGAACCAAATATGATCAACTATAAGGACATAAAGAGATACACCTGTGATTGTGCTAATGTAAATAGAACTATAGGTTATTGCTCACATGTAGCATTAATAATTTATTATTTGTCATATGGCCGTTATCAATCAAAATCGTTACAAAAATATTAACACATATATTTGATGTTACAAATTTTACTAAAACTATAGAAGACAACAGTGACGAAGATTGAATTATTTCAATATTTTTACAGGGAAAATAAAAGTTGTTAGTATTTTATTATAAATGCTGTTTTTATTTTAATTTTAGTGACTTATTGTTTTTTCCAGAATACACTATAAGCCTACCTGTATAGAATTTTTATTATTTGAAATATGTTTCACCCATCGCACATCTATGTAAGTGCTACGCATTATAGGTGAATACTTACTGATTATACGTGATTTTTTTGGTCGGTGTACCTCGAGGAATAGCCACGGAAAACCACCCCTAATATTCTCAATTTTATTTTGCTGCCTCATTATTGGTTGGAAAATTGTGAAAAACATATGTAATGTATAGTTGGAAAGAAACATATACGAGACTGTTTACATTTCCATAATTAGCATAAAGAGTTAAACTGAAGCATGCCGCTCAAAGTGCCGCATTTTTTGCTATAGCCACAAGCCAACCAGACTCCCAAAGCAAAAAACGCGGCACTTCAGTTTAACTTTTTGTGCTAATTATGGGAATGTAAACGTCTCGTATATGTTTCTTCCCAACTATCATTCTAATTAGTAGCTTCCATGTTAGTTTCATTCAAAAATCTATCATGGTTTCGTAGAAAAATGATTTTGAATTTAGGGGTTGCAACCCCCATTTTTAAAAAATGCAAATCCTCAATAAATTTAGTGCGGGTGTTTCTAAGAAATTTCTGTAAATTGCAGTTAGTTATAAGCAAGTTCTCTATTTCTAGTTTTATTATAGTTTGCTACCCGTACTAAGGAAACTTATACCTACCTGAGTTGGACCCTTGTGATCTGTTCTTGCCTAATGCGTTTCAAACTATCTGCCGAGCTCTCTCATTACAAGTCGATATCTGTTTGATGTGATGCATTTAATCCGTAAATACTAATAATGGAATTTCATATCCCGGTTTTTACGTAGTGTAATAAAATTATTATGGAATTATTCATTTTTATGGAAATATGTGATTTAGTACATTGAAAAAATACGATGTAGTGTTGTATAAATGTATAATATCAGTTCAGTAAAATTAAAGTTCTTCCTCTGAAGATTCTGATTTCGGATCCTATATTAATAATGATAGGTTCTATAGTTATATCAATAAGATCGTCGAGTTCCCACATTTTAGCTTCTTCTTTTAGTACGTGATTTATACAAGTTTGCCATTTATCTACAGTCACTCGTTTCAAGGAAATGGTTAACAAAACCTTGACGTCGTTTAATTTAAAGGTAGTATCACCTTTTACCTGCGCCCATACCAATTCAATAGGGTTAAGTTCGCAGTGACAGGGTGGTAACCGTAATACAGTTATTTGGAGATTTTTTGCCATTTCATCTACAACGTACTTTTTGGATCCTTTATTAGCATTGACAATCGCCAAAAGTTCTTTATTCACCATAGTTGTTTGGAAAGCAATTCTTTTTCCTGATAACCATTCAGTTATATCGGCTTTCCGCCAGGCAGTCGTAGGGGTTCGCTCATGTTGTCTGGAGTGGTAACTTGCATTATCCAATGCAATTACAGATCCCGGAGGAATAAGATCCAACATTTGAAAAAATACTCCTCGAATACATCTGCGTTCATATCTTCGTGATAGTCACCTGTATTTTTCGATTCGAATACGAGTAAACCGCCATCAACAAAACTATTAGCACTGCCAATATGCGTGATTATTAATCGTTTCCCTTTTCCTTACGGTGCTTCCTGTTGATAGTTCATCCAAAAATGCTTGTCGAGAACTTTACATATTTACCTTGCCACACTTTTGTTACAGAGTAAACGCGAGATGCGTTTACTCATGTTTCGTCCAGATAATAAATATTCTTTTCTTGTTCACGGAAGTTTCGAATTGTTCGTAGGTAGGATCTTCGCCGACAAATAATTTCATCGTTGTCAATAAGGATAGATTGTTCTGCTTTTCCCAGCAAAAATTCAGGTAATGTAGAACTTGCCAGAGTTTGCTTCTTCTGATTTTTGGTAAATCTTTGTCTTCTGAAAGTCCACGTTTAATCTTGTCCAACGTTGAAATTTCTTTCTTAAAATAACATGAGTGCACTTTTCTGCGAATAACATTTTTGAAGTATTCCTCTATGACGATTTTTGGCCTCCTTGATTTTGGAGGATTCGCAGTGTCTTGTTCATTTTTTGTTTGTTCTAAAAGTTTGTATATAGTCGACTTTCCAATCCCTGTCATCTTGGCACACATTTCAACGATGTCATCAATACTGTTGGCAGGATTTTGGTGTTTCAGCGCATTATATATGTTGAAAACGATTATCTTCTCATTTTGAGATAGCGCACGTCTCTTAACACGCTTAACGGGAACATAATCTGATAAGCTTTCAATGTCTACTCATATAATTGCTTTTAAACCTAGTTCATTTCCTACTTCATTTCCAAATGAACTAGGGGTTTGATAATTGGTCCAAAATTATTTCCAATAACTAGTAATATATTAAACAACAACAAAGACGTTAGTGCAGATTTCATATGGAAACCCCGTGAGACCCTTTTTTCAGTGGTTAAAAAAAATTTCAAGGCAAAGTAAACAATACATGGATTCCGTATTATAATGCTTATATTCAACAGCCTCTTGAACATATATGACGAAAATTTTGCAGATATTCATATTATACCGACTACATGCTCTACTGGGTGGTTTTGATTTTCTCGGTACATACTTTTCACTTCAGCGAGAACCTGCTTTCGGTGTTTCATTTTCAGTATTAATCCATCTGGTGGTGACTGATCCATTAACTTCACTATCCTCCAGATATATGAAAAATTGCGGACAAACAACCATTCTCTATCGAGATTCCCATTTACTGCATTACTATCCGTTATATTGATCAAAGACAATTGATTTCCTAAGATGAGAACATACTTAAATTAATGCCATCATATTGATTCAAATCAAGTTGTATAACTTTTCCAACATATATTGCTAGTATTATTGGCTTAAAAGCCACAAACACCGATGAATTTAGACACGCAGCCATTGCTTTGTGTGTAAATGACTAGGATAAATGTAGGTTTGCTAACAATACGCCTAATAGATGGGTAAGTACAGCAATTTCCTGTGCGTAGTCACTTCCGCAGTGGCAACATAATCCTTAAAATTCTTAATGAACACTTAGTGGGATTTCTTGGAACAGAAAAATTATATTTTCACCGATATAGGAAGCTTAATAGCATTCGCAATAAACTGTTGAAATATTTCTATAATATGTAATGAAGATTTTATACCCGCCTTTAGCCGATGTATTATGTCACATTCATGTCAAAATTTATGTTTATTTTTTTTATTACCAAAAAATTTAATTTGTAAATTCACTGTGCTCGATAATGTGCGAGGCTCGAGCAAGTTAAGTTCGTTACGTGTGTTATAGTAAAATTAAAGGTTATTGCAAGTGATTAAATTTAGATTTCAATCTGTACGACAAAGTAAGAATCTGTGATACTGTAGACTTACAGGCAAAGATCAAACTTTAGTTATATGCTTGTTATACACAATCTATTGTGATTTTATTGAATCAATAATATTCGAATTTGCCTGATTCCAATAAAAACATAGTGTATTTGTCTTTACTAGACAAAACCTAATTCGTTTTTTTTTTAAATACTGATAGTTAAGGAGACGATACATTATAAGATTTTATTTAATATGACCATATTGTTATAATGGAAGAAGACGACTCCAACTGTGGAACTTGTAAAAGTAATATAAACCAAACGGATAATTATGTTAAATGCTATGGAACATGCAAAAGGATCTTTCATAATAAATGTGCCGAAATAAATAACAAAGATTTTCAATTAATCCAAAAATGCAAGGATGCCAGATGGTTTTGTGATAGCTGTTTATTGTATCTGGAATTAGCATTAAATATCCAGATTCAAATTGAAGAAATAAAAAATCATGTTACAACGGAATTAACAACATTTAAAGAAATATTGAATAAAAATTACGGCAGTAACACAAAGCTTGAACATCCTAATGAAAATAAAACTTATGCAAAAGCAACATCAAGTGAAGTGGTAATTATAAAGCCAAAAACGAAACAGGAATCCAAAAAAACCGTAGAGGCAATACAAAAAAATTTAAAACCAGCTGCTCTTGAAGTGGGAATTACAGAGATGAAGAATATTAAGGAAGGAGGAGTAATCATTAAATGCAAGATCAAAGAAGAACAAGAAAAAATCAAAAAGGCTGCTGAAAAGAAGCTCACAAAAAATTACCAAATAAAAGCGCCAGAATTAAAGAACCCTTGTATTAAAATAGTAGACATTCAAGATAAGTTAGAACCTGATGAATTAATTAATTGCATTAAAGAACAGAATATATTTTTGCAAGAGTTGGACATGACTATAGAGGTAAAAGTTCTTAAAAAAATGAGAAGAAACTATATGGTAATAGTGGAATGTGACCCAATAGTTTACAAAAAAATATTAGCTGAAGGGTGTGTGTGTGTGTATAAATTGGTCGAGGTGTAGGGTATTCGATTATATCAGTGTCTTCCGATGCTTTAAATGTGCTGGATTCGATCATCATGCAGAAAAGTGCAGCAGTGAACCTAGATGCCTATATTGTGCTGATAGTAGCCACACTAAAGATTCTTGCAAGAATGAAATTTTTAAATGTGTAAACTGTATAGATTCTAACTTGAAATTTAATTTAGGTTTAGATGTTTTACATAACGTGTATGATAAAGAATGTCCTGTATATTTAAAAAAAGTACAGATACAAAGACAAAAAATTAAACAAATTCAGAGTGCATAGCAGTTACCGGACAAAAGAGGTACATATTTAAATATTTTACATCAAAATGTACAATGTATTAGAAATAAGGCAGAAGAAATGGAAATATTGTTGAAACAAAATGATATTGACATTACATGTCCGGCAGAACATTGGTGTACACATTCTGAAATAGATTTTGTTGTGCCGAATGGTTATAGTATTATAACATATTTTTGTAGAAGTGAGTATAAAAATGGAGGTACGCTAATTATTGCGAAAAATAGCATTGGTATAAAAATAAGGGAAATTGCTAATATTTCAGAATTATCGAAAGAAAAAATACTTGAAATGTGTGCTGCTGACATAAAATTTGGTAATAATTCCCTAAAATTATTAACAATATACAGATCGCCAAGTAACGATAAAGATAGTTTAAATGATTTTATTAGAGGCCTAGATAATATTCTAAACAAATTATGTAAGGATTCTCAGTCTAAAATATTTTTATGTGGCGACCTCAATACTGACCATCTTTCAAACACTTATGCAAAAAACGAACTTGATGATTTATTACAGACATACAATGTTAATATACTAATAAATGAGCCGACCAGATTTGGAATAGATTCCTATAGTTGTCTTGACTATATTTGTTCAAATGTAGAAAGTGTAACATGTAAGGTAGTATTTAGTGGTATATCAGACCATACAGCTCAGTTATGTAAATGTAATATTGATGATTCCTTGATGATAAATAATTCTAAAGTTAAAAGATATTACAATGATAGCAATTTCAACAATTTCTTATTTCATTTAAGCAGGGAACGGTGGGATGACGTATACAATTCGGTAACGGTTGATGATGATTTTTCTAGTTTTATTAACATTTTAAAGTATTATATTGATTTGTGCTTTCCATTAAAATGCTCCAATCAGAATGTTAGCAAAAAAGGATGGGTTACAAAAGGGATAAGAATATCATCTCAAAAACTAAAGCAATTACATAAACGTATGTCACATTCAAATAATTTATATGATGTAGAATTTTATAAAAAATACAAGAAAATATATAGACGAGTTATAAAATCTGCTAAAAAAATGCATAACGATTTATTGTATGTAAATTCCCATAATAAATCTAAAGCAGCTTGGTATATTATCAACGAAAATATCAATAACAATAAAAATAAAAACAATACAATAAATGAAATAAAAATTGAAAATAGACGTGAAACTGACCCGTTCAAAATTGCACAACATTTTAATTTTGAATTCATTGACAAACCAAAACAGCTAAACAAAAAAATTGTAAACTCAAATAATAATTTTAATCTAGATATTAGTGTTGAAAATACCTTATTTTTAGATCCCGTTTCTGAACCAGAAATATTTAATATAATTTTAGGGTTAAAAGAATCCAATTCCTGCGGATTAGATAATATAACAACTAATCTACTACAGAAATCAGTCAAGTTTATTGTTGCTCCAATTACATATCTAGTAAATTTTTCATTATCAACTGGAATATTTCCAGCAGTTCTTCAAATAGCCAAAATTATTCCACTCCATAAAAAGGGGGATATTACGTTATCTGAAAACTATAGACCAGTGGCTCTTTTGTCATCTATTTCAAAAATATTAGAAAAAGTGATTTTCAGAAGAATTGAAAAGTTTTGTTATAACAATAACGTGTTTTCTCAATCACAACATGGTTTTATTAAAGGAAAATCAACCGAGACAGCAATTATGAACTTTCTTAATACAGTTTTTAATCAGTTAGAAAAAAACAATAAATGCATAGGTATTTTTATGGATCTGAGTAAGGCATTCGATTTAATAAATCATACCTTGGTCATAGAAAAACTTCAAAAATATGGGTTAAGAGGAAAAATATGTGATTGGATTTCTTCATATCTTTCCAAGAGAAAACAGCTGGTTGAAGTAAATGGTATTAGATCTGAGGAAATGAATGTTGAAATTGGGGTCCCACAAGGCTCTGTTTTGGGTCCGATACTATTTCTTCTATATATTAATGACTTACCTAACATTTTTGTTCAAAATGCTTTAACAATGTTTGCTGATGACAACTCCATAATTGTTTCTGAAAAGACAACGCCAGAATTATTAGTAGCGGCTCAAAATATGACTAACAGATGCACCGACTGGTACAATAGCTATAAGTTATTCTTAAACATATCAAAAACTGTTTTTATCAACTTTACACCGCGATATTCCTCTTTCAATAATAGTTATTTGATAAAAGTAGATGGTAAATCAATTGAGCAAGTCAGAAGTACTAAATTTCTGGGAGTACACATTGATTGTGGGCTAAATTGGCATGAACATGTAACTTTATTATCAAAAAAGCTGTCGTCAATCTGTTACGTATTGTATAGGTTAAAAAACATCTCCAATATGTCAACTGTAATGTCTTACTATCATGCTAATTTTGTATCTAGAGCTAAGTATGGTATAATGTTCTGGGGGGCTTCTCACAATTTCGAGAGAATTTTCAAATTACAGAAAAGAGCTGTTAGGAATATGATAGGAGCGTCGAGAAATACGTCTTGTCGACATTTATTTAAAGAATTAAAAATTTTGCCTTTAGCATGCATATATATAATTGAAATAGTGTATTATATTAATTCTAACCAAGATTCTTTTAGAACTAATGATTTTCATCATAATTATAATACAAGAAATGGTCAAAATTTGTGTATTCCATTACATTACCTAACAAAGTATGAGGAGTGCCCCAGGTGCATAGGAATAAAATTATTTAATCGTCTTCCAGCTGAACTTAAATGTGTAACTAATGTAAAACTGTTTAAAAAATTAGTTAGTCAATTTCTTCTACAAAAGTGTTATTATACTGTGCATGAGTTTTTAACTGATCCATATTTCTGAGCGTTTTCAATATGTTTTGTTTTGTAGGTCAGGTTTTATAAATAAGTCTGGTGATGTGATAACTTCTCGCAGCTTATGCAGAGATTATACATTTATTTATATTTCTATTTTTTTATTCTGTTTTCATGACTAGTCCTATATCACTTTGTGTGGTCATTTATTTATTATGGACAATAAAGATTATTATTATTATTATTATTATTATTAACTACGAAACTGTAGCCCTCAAAAAGAAAAAGGTAGTGATACTGAACAAAGTAATGGAATATCACAAAGTAACAGACAAATTTATTGATTCTAGAAAAATTATTTTTTAACAACAGAAAGAATCTTGTTAATTGGTATAATATTATCAAATCCAGAAATCATTTTAAGTATCATTAAAGTTACTACCACTAACATACACACACAAGCAGTAGGAGTATTTAAAATCTCAAATTTCTGTAGGGTCTAAAATAGAACACCCTTGGACCTAGCAAATTGATACGTAAAACTAATTGCTGTGTGATTGTTCTTTCATAATTTATTAATAAATTTTGCTCGATCCTTCAGCGTGAAAATAAATATGCAATGAACCTTAAAATATACCCTGAATATTAATATAAAAATTTAAATACCAATTTTAACTCAGGTAAACCAGACAAGTAATATATTGTCTGTATAACATAAATATTTAATATGGTTCCCAACTTGTAATAAAAACGTTCTTAAAAGCGGTTTTCCCCCAAAGTGTTTTCCTTTGGATTAGGTTTAGATACACAGTAGCGTATTAACTATTGTATGATGACTCTCCAGAATTCTAAAGTGGGTATTAATAATTTTCCTTCCTTTCTTTGAGTTTTCTGCTACATACGTCCACTTCTAAAAAATACCAGGGGAAAATAACATTAGTCGGTATATTTACTGGAAAGGAATCTGCGCAATTGTAAAATAAATATAAAATTAAAGGAACAGTTACAGTACGTTTCTTACTTTGCGCTTCCCGAAATTTAGGAAGGAGACATCAAATTGCATCGTAAGCAACTTTTCTTGGTAATTTTTTTACACCTTAAGAGATAAAGTTAGTTACCGAATTATTAATTATCGCTAGAAATTTACTTATAAAACACCCTGTATAACACAGATTGAACTCATGTGTAGTGTACCTTAGTTTTAGCACGACTGAGTTCAGAACTCAGTTCAGGAGTTCAACTCGAGCAACAAGGAGCACCATTAGAGAGCTTTCTATGAGAAACTGAAGATGGCAGATGAGATTTTGCCGAAACGTCATTTAGCCAACCGTGGCTCCGGAAGGAGCCGATCATCGACGGGGGAGAGCACTCGGAAATACTCTTCTCTTCATTTAACACCCGTGAAAATCTAAAAAAACAACATGGATGCGAGGAATTATGGGGTGTAGATGAAGATTGTGGGGCTAATCTGGAGATTAATGGTTTCTAAGCGACTGGAAGGCGAATATCGTCATCCCTTTTGTTTAAATAATTGGGATGTTTTTGATCTCAATTGCTTCGCGGATGGTTGGCGTTTTCTAGAAAAATGAGGGTACTATGGTTTTGGTGTTATCGAAGTCTATACTGTGGCATGTTAGGAGGCGGTATTGGGCAAGTGACGATGTAGGATCGGATTTTCTAACTCTAAGACGATGTTCATATCTTCTATTGTTAATCCCTCTGTTGGTCTGTCCAATGCAGGTTTGGGGACAGTTTGAACAAGGTATTTCGTATATACCATGGATATCATTAGGAATTTGGTCTTTTGGATTTCTGATTTCTGATTGTAAACTATTTGTTGTGTTGTGCATATGGTTTTTATGTTATTGGATTTCAGGACTTTCGAAGTTTTATCTGTGACACTTTTGATGTAGGGTAGGAAGGCTTTTTGCTCATGGGGGAGTTTCTGTATGATGTATTTGGGGAGGATTTTGTGCTTTGTGTATGGATCGCGTTATGTCTTTTGTCGTAACCATTTTGTAGACGTGCTTGTTCTAATGTTTGTAATTCGGATTGCCTGTTGTGATTGTCTGTTAGTCCGTTGGATCTGGTTACAAGAGTGTTGATAACAGAATTTATTTGTAATGGATGGTGATGTGATTTTGAATTAAGGTAACTGTTTGCATGGGTTGGTTTTCTATACACAGAGTAGGGGAACCGATTTTCGTTTTGTTTCGTAATAAGAATGTCTAGAAAAGGGAGGGAACAACTATTTTCGATTTCTATAGTGAACTGGATCTGGGGGTGTATATGATTGATGTGAGACAGGAAATAGTTTGGAGAATCTGTACCATGTGGCCAGATAACGAGGATGTCATCCACGTACCTTAACCAACAGGTAGGTTCAGAGCTTGGGTTTCGAAGTTGTCGATGTAGATGTTGGCTATGTCTGGGGTTAGTGGTGATCTCATTGGCCGTGGTGAGATCTGTGGATTAGGCGAATTGAGGTCCTGGATTCTAAACGACTTATCCTGACATTATTTCCGTTAACAAATTTTTATTGACCCCTTTTTCTCTTTAAAGCGACTCCAAAACGGGAGCCAAACGTCGAAACATCAGTAATCTCAGACGCGGTTCAACATGAGAACCAGGTATTTTTCATATATATGGTTGCCATGATGCAAGATGACAACCGAAAATTCCCAAATACCTTGAACCCTTAAACCTATACCTAAATTACCTTCTAGTGTCAACCGATGATGTATGTAGTCAAGTTATATTTTTTTGAGACGCCATTTTGAATTTCACTCAATTTTGAGGACAACAATCATTTCTCAATGTATTTCTACATCTACATTGGAGCATATACATGCCAAGTGTCATGCTTTCTTGTTTTTTTGAGCTAACAAACCAGACTATATATTTGTACTTTATTCTAGACCGAATTATTTTCAATTCCATATATTTACACCGTTAACTCATTTAAAATTGAGTAACGATGTTATTTATTAAATGGACACACGTCGACATAATTGGTAATTTTATATAACGGTAAAACTTTTATTGTGTAGTTAACATAATTATTTTGTCTAGCATTTGTGATTACATATTTTATAAAAAGCTTTCATTTTAGTCATTAGGTATTAGTTTGGACAATAACACATTTACCTAGAAAACATCAAAGTTTTATGAGTATTGTAGCAATTTATTATTTTATAATAGCGGATATGGTACTAGTAGGATTCTTTGATATAAAATACTTTATTTATAAAGTGGCATATGCATTATTTATTTCTTTTTACTAGATATTCAGCCAATGTTAATAGTTTCAATTTCCAGTTTAAATGACATAATAATTTATTTAACTAAGACAAGTCTCTGAGTATATATCATCTTTAGCACAGCGTATGATAATCTTAATTTACTTGTTATATGCTGCTTAAACCTTAATTTGTGACCAACAACAAGACCAAGACTTTTAGAGCTATGATTGAAGGCGATAATATCATTTCCGATCTGTATATTAAATTGTCTTGATACAAATTCACGTACATCGACATCACAATATATTATAACAGATGACTTACAACGGTTAATTTTGAATAGGTGATCAGTTGAAGTTGATACCAAATTCTTTAAATCAGTGTTAATTAAATTCCCATATTCATGTAGAGAATGTGAAATCAACAATAAAGTTATGTATCATCGGCATATAAGTGGTAATAAAAAAATGTAAGGATTTATGAAAGTTTGATGTAAAGATAATAAATAATTATGGGCCAAGTATACTTCCCTAGGGAACTCCTGAATGTACCGTTACTGGTTGCGAAATAAATACCGTTTGTTGAACTCTATCCGACAAAAATGGTAAAATTAAATGGGAAGAATTTTGTTCAAAGCCACAAAAATGCAAAATTGAAAAAGTAATTGGTGATTTATCATATCAAAAGCTTTAGTATAGTCTAATAATACAAAACACTGATCTTATTACTATCAATAGCTCCAAAGATGTCTACAGCTCAATATGATTCAAAGCTACGAGACTAGGCCATGACAAATTATTGGGTTCAAACTTCCAGAACAACTCAGTCAAGAGTTCATTTAGATGGAGCCTCAACAGACTATACCGTAAAGCATCCACCAGGGTTTCATAGAGAATGAATGAAACGACTAGTAGACCTGTTAACAGTATGCTATCCTATATATATATATATGTTGTTTTTTAGGTTTTCGCAGGTGTTAAATGAAGTGTTGTTGTACTTCCGGGTGCTTCCCGCTTCAGTTCGAGCAACGAGAAGCAGCAGTAGGCAGCTTTCAGTGAGAACCTGAAGATGGCAGATGAGATTCTGCCGAAACGTCGTTTAGATAACCGTGACTCCTGGAGGAGTCGATCATCGACGCGGGAAAGCACCCGGAAGTACAACAACACTTCATATATATATATATATAATGTAGGATCCTCACCACTCTGCTCTATGTAACTGTGTCATATTGGAGCATCAAGGTGTCTGAAAGGCAATTGCTGCAGCTGGTGAAACTGCGGGATCTACTTTGGAATAGACTGTTATCTTTTGTGAAGAGGACCGGCCTTTTCTATGAGATACAATGGGCCGGCAGGCTGAGGTATTGCCGATCTCCATATCTGCTCACATATCTAATGGTAATAAATCGAGAAATAGATATACAGGGTGGACCATTAATAACAGGCCATAGTTCAGGTGTAGATTCTTTGGGCCAAAATTTGAGGACATAATCAAATATGCTTTTGTAAAATGTTGCTGCGGAAAAAGATACAGGTTGTCAAAGTTCAAATTATTTTTTCGTTTTTTTGCAATAACTCAATAGCCTCTTGATTGGTCTTCGCCAAATTTGCTAGAGGAACTTTTTTGTTCTAAGAAACAATAATTTATGTATTACAGCACGTTAGATCATAGAGGGCGCCGCAGGACCTGTATCTGATGATGAATTATTTCATATTTTTTTTGACGAAACGCTGTGGTACTGCTGACTAAAAAATGTGATGAGCGCGTCATTTCCACGTATACAAGGTACATTTGGTGGAGCTTAATAACTCCAACCATTTTCGAGGAAAGTGCCGTTAAACATTTCAATAATTTTTTGAAAGACAAATTCAAATTTAATGAGTATACATTATGGAGAAAGATAAAAATTATTTCTTCTAATAAGTACTATTTGCGTGTACTAATAGAGAAAATACAGTAATTTGGTAATCGCAGAACTAACATACATTTACGTGTAATACCATGGTTTTTCATGGCAATAATTAATCAATCATTTTATATTTGTATATGTCATTGGGTAGTTATATAATAGATACATACATAAATCACAGTTAAACTGAACGAAAATGACGGATTTCATTTTATTAACAGTTTCAAACATCAGCGATAATAATTCGTGGCGTTATGAGCTGTAAATGCATAGATATAAAATAATAAATTTAAACATGGGGAACAGAACGTCAAGATAAATTTATATTTCGATAAAATACCTGCCATCGAAGTTTAAAACAAACAGTGTTTTATTTAGAGAAAAAAAGTTTTTTTAAAATTTCCTGGCATATCTGCCGCATGGCAGTTGCTTGCAAGAAATGAGTCATATCGCTTATATCGCCATGACATACTCGAATCTTCCTGGGTATAGTAATGAGAAATGCAGAGAAGGAATAAACGCACTTTTGAAAATATTGAGACGAGAACAGCGGAATATCTATGTGACTAATAACTAGAACCCATATAAGTATCAGCAGCGCCAAATCCTACGTCTTAGTTTTTTTGTGGATCTTGTAATATTCAAAGTAAATACAATACAATTTTTACAAACCCTTTCAAACAAGACTGGAAATATTGGTACTTCTCATGTACCATTTTTACTTTCTATAGATATCCTTAGAATGTTCCAAATATGCATGCGGACTTAATGATTCACATTAAAAATTAATATTGTGATATCATTTTTTTTGAATATAGGCTTCTTCGTACGTTTTATCGCTACATGAGTAGTTCATAGAAAATTCAGTGTGAACCACAAAAGGAAGACTAAGGTATATTGTATATATTTCTATGATATCCCGCCTGCAATGGCGTTTAAACATCACACAAAATAATTTCTCAATTTAATTCTCAAGGTCGAAAGTTCGGAATCAATGGAAAACAAAGATATAGAAATACAAAGTAATAAAACAAATTCAAATCAACTGAACAATGTATTGCGAGAACAGGTATTTCATACAAATGAAAGATAAAATTCCCTATCTAGCTATATAAAATAATTCTGATTCTAAAATTAAAATAATTTGAACATGATTAAGTTTAAAATAAAATTTGTTTACAAAAATGAAGTTGCTTGTTGAAATTTCCACTTTTAACTATTCTTAATTATTTCCAAATTAAAAATAAATGAACATGAAATTTACATCGTTTGTTACAACCTTTTTAGTCCACGTAGCTCAATATTACTTCCAGCCGCTCAGTATCACTTACTTGCGATGTCCAGCTACTATTTCCTAAGCTCCTTCACTTTTCAAATGATATTCCGTTTCCACCAGCAAACGTTTTCTTGACCTTAAATAAATTATAATTATAGTTCCTACTTGTGAAAAATCTAAAAAAACTCGATTTTCTCTTTCTTTCTTCCAAATACTTTAACTACTTAAACATAATATTTTTAGTCGCAAACTCCTCTATATAGTCCCTATTTTACTATAAGGAACGTAACCAGACTGCAACCAACAGCTACTCTCCGGGCTATGTGCCTCGCCGAGCGCTGAATTACAAGTTACAAGTTATAGAGGAACATATTTGTCATATGTACAAAGTATAGGATGATGTACGGTAGAAACATATATTATATGACATACTAAGATATATATATATATATATATATTTCTATGATATTCTCGCTTAATGGAGCTAAAATATCACACAATATAATTTCTAAAATTAATTCTCAAGGTCAAAAATTCGGAATTAATGGAAAAAAATATATAGAAACACATAAACAATAAAACAAATTCAAATTAACTGAACAATGTATTGTGACAACAGATATTATGACATACAACAAAAATATAAAATTTCCCTATCTAAAGAAATAAGTTACTAACTATGATTTTAAGATTAAAATAATTTGGATATAATTAAATTGAAACTAAAATTTGTTTTTCACTTTCCAATGGAGATACTGCTACTTATCAAAATCCTAAAACTCGGTATTTCTGATTCTTTCATGAAAACTCTTTAACTATGTGGCCGCCAGTGGACACCCGAAAGACAACAGAAGTTAGATAAATTTTGTTGCTGAAGGTTTTAGTGAATGTTTATTGAAGTTTATTGAATTCATAAAGGTACTGCAAGAGCCAAGCGGGGAAAAGGGGTGAGAAGACGAGTGGTGGGTGGTTCAGCTATACCCGGGAACTGGACCAGCTTCCTCAGAGTCGACGGAAACAAGACAGAGCTGTTTATGTTCCTCTCTGACGTCCTCTACTCATCACTAAAGGAGACGATATCTTGAAAAAACCACCGCTTCTGGATACTTCAGCACTGGCTCCTTGGAACCACGAGGAGGGCGACACCCGCATTATGTTGCATGCCGCCCACGCTGCTCACAATAGCCACAAGAAGATCCAGTTGACACTGATGTTGTTGTCCTGGCAGTGGCTCTGTCACCCACCTTGAATAAGGAAACTGGAGTGTGGGTGTCCTTCGGCTCGAGGAAGACGTTCCACTTTTTAGCATGTTTCATGCTTTGACGGGCTGTGACACGATCTCCTGTTTAACCGGACGTGGAAAGAGGACAGCATGGGCGCAGTGTGAACAATGCTACTTGAATTGACCCAGACACTCACTCTTCTCTCCACTGCACCAGATCGTATTAATGAAGACGCCATGCACACTATTGAAAGGTTCATCACATTGCTTTATGACAGAACAAGCACATACACCGATATCGACAAGGCACGTCGCAAACTGTTTGCAAAGAAAAGCAAGGTCCAGCTGATCCCACCGACAAGGGCAGCCCTGGAGCAACACGTCTGAAGAGCAATATACCAGGACGGACATGTCTGGGATCAGGCCCTGGTTCCTGCACCAACACTGGCATCCATCACCAACCGACTGGGGTTGGATCAAGACCTCTCTGGACAACGCTACCCGAAGCATCCCAGATCGTCTCTTGCAAATGCAAAGACTGTATGAAAAAGTGCAAGTGCAAGAAGGCCTGTCTGAAATGCACACCACTGTGTGCATGAAAAATGTACAGAAATTAAAAACTTTATTTGAATGTAATAAATCTTAGTTTTCCATTAATCTTTAAATTACTTTAGACATTTCACATAAAATATATTTCAGAGTCATTATAAAGTTAAATTAATATTTTGTGTTGTATTTTTTTAAATAATTTAAATATAATTTGAAATGTGAAATATAAAATTGTTAAATAAATACATATAACTCACAAACTATCTTTCATTCAATAAACATTCACTAAAACCTTCAGCAGCAAACTTTATCTAACTTCTGTTGTCTTTCGGTTGTCCACTGGCGGCCATTTAGGAAAATGGTGCTTTTATCAAAAAGTGCACAATATGTTTGAAATATCCTATAGCTAAACTGCCGCACTATAACAATACTTTCGAAATAAAACAAAATGTCCGTCCAGGGCCCTTAACATACTAACCGGTAACAAGGGAGATGAAGGGAGATATAAATATTCCAGTCAAGTGTATTATGTGTCTACTTGTTAATATTTTGATCGAATTCATTTTTATTTTTCATGCAGTTGTGCTATAAATTCATGGCAGATTAATGAAAACAATTTCGCTTGCATTATTTTCTCCATTTCAGATATTCCGTCTGTTATCCAGCCAGCATTGATTCATTCGAACGGTCGTGAATTGTTCATAATATTAGAAGAAAAATCCATTAATATTTTATGAAATAGGGAATTCCATCTCCAGCCAACAATGCCCATTTCCTCATATACGTTTCATCTTCTTGTTTATTGATTTGTATATTTTCGATTGTACGTCGTTTCCTTCACTTTATAGGATCTTTAAAATGTATGAAATGTTGACGTATTATTTATAGTCCTTATTTCCACTTGCATCAATCATTTCTTAAGTAATAAGTAGCTACGTGTTGCTTAATATTTAAGGACATTATTTGCACCACATTTGAAATGGCTTTTTTGAATGTTATAAGCCTTAATTCGAAGGTTTATTTTATTAGAATGTCTTGGTATGTCTCGAAATGGACTTTTCTAAAATCGAGCTCAATTTAACATGTGACGTGAATTGATTTAAACAATAATAACAAAGCTTGCTTATCTATACGGACTTCAACATTTTTTATACTACATCTAGTGAGAGGACTTCCGTGAAAACCTTACTATGGGGTTAACTTCATCAATTATTTACTTACAATAGAAATTTTAAAAACCACAGTAAATCTAAAGAAGTATAGGGGGGGAATTCAAGGAAATAAGGGGAACCGCATGGTACTATCCTTGGTCCAGTTTCATTAGCCATCTATGTAGACGGCTTTCACAAATTAAATTTAATTAGTAGTATCTCCTCATTTGGAAATGACACAAAACTTTAATTATAATCTGTGATTACGGAATATTGTTACGTGCACATTACTTACATTAATTACATGTTTCATCTACTATAGTATCACTGCTATAATTCACAGCTTATTGCTGTTCTTTGTTCTATCCGTTCACTTGTTCATCTCTTATCAAACTGTGCTCCATGCGCGGAATCTACTCTATATATCTGATTCGCTTTATTCTCGAACGTTCCAGTCTATCGTTCGCGGCGTTTCTGGCCTTCTCGTATATTCTATGAGACAGTGGAGTAGGCGTGCATATAACAATATAATTTTACTTACAAGAAGAAAGAAATCCAGTTTTCTTGTTCGTAATCGCGTTCTTCTTTTTTAAAATTATTTATTGTCCTTAATTAAGTAAATATAATAATAATAATAATAATAATAAAAGGTCTTTATTTCCCAATTTACAGTTCATATTTAGAATACAAGAAAAATATATATAATTTTTAAATAGGTTGGGAAAACGCCGAAGATCAGATGGCTGTCCACAGACAGCCCCTGTTTTTAATCTTAAGCGTAAAACAAGAAACATTATTAATAGCACAAGCTACATTACTATAATAAAATAATAATAAATAAATAATAGTATTCAATTTGATTTAATTTAGGTGCAGTAGATAAATACAATTACCTTGACTCAGATGACGCGTTTTGAAGATTTAAGAGATGATTTTTAAATTTATTTTTGAATATAGATGCTGGCAAACTTTTCATTGAAGATGGTACAGAATTATAAATTTTAGTGATTTGGTATGAGTACGAACGTTTAAACAATTCAGTACGGTGAAGGGGAGGAGTAAGTGTACCTTTAAAACGAATATTGATATTATGTACATCTGTTCGGTAAGAAATCTTTTTATTTAGATATTTGGGAATTTTGTTAATTACAATTTTGTGAAACAAACAAGCAGAGTGCAGTAGGCGTCTCCTAGACATATTAAGCCATCCTATCTCTGGCAGTTTATGTGATATATTCTGTCTACGTCTTATACCAAAGATTAATCTCAAGCAAGAATTTTGTACAATTTGTATTCTACGATCGTCTTCCGCATCTATACACGGACCATACACTATGTCTGCAAAATTAAATCTAGATAAAACCAATGACTCACATAAAATTGTTTTTGTTTTTTGGCTAAGATAATGTCTATTGTTGTAAATCATTTTTAAATTCATATAAGCTAGTCTAATACAGTTATTTACATGAGCCTTAAATCTTAGAGAGCTATCAAAAATTAATCCTAAATTTTTTGCCTTTTCAGTGGGTGTTATATTGTGTCCTTCTACATTTATTTGTATTCTTTGTAATACCTCGGATCTAATATTTGACTGTCCGAATACAAGAACTGAAGTCTTTGTGGCATTAATATTTAATGAGTGTGTCTTAGATATTTTAAGCAAAGATCCAATATCTTGATTAATTTGATTCGTTGCGTTTATACACTGACTTGCGTCAAAGGAGAGGTACAGTTGAGTGTCATCAGCATACAAGTGCATTCGGCAGTGTGTAACAGTTTTTTGGAAATCTGCTGTATATAATGTATATAACAAAGGACCCAATATTGATCCCTGCGGGACACCAGATAACACATCAAGAGGTTCAGACACAATATCATTAATTTTCACTCTTTGGGTTCTCCCTGTCAAATAACTATGAAACAATTTAAGAGCTTCGCTACTTACACCAATAAATTTGAGAATAGCTAAGAGTATTTTGTGATCTATAGTGTCAAAGGCCTTTGAAAAGTCGAGGAGAACCAATACTGTAGCTTTTTTCTCATCTATCCCTCTTAATATATCATCTGTAATATTCAGCAGGGCCGTTTCACAACTGTGTGATGGGCGAAATCCTGATTGTAAATCAGGTAACAAATTAAATTTTGTCACATGCTCACGGAGCTGCGACTCTACCTCTCTTTCTAACACTTTTGATAATGTTGGTAAAATACTTATAGGACGCAGGTCCTTATATTCAATGGGATTATTATTTTTGGGAATTGGTAATATAAGGGCTTGCTTCCAGGCATCTGGGAATATATTATTTTCTAAACAAAAGTTTACTATATGAGTTATGAATGGCAGAATATGAGGGCAACACATTAGTAAAAAATTTATATTAAGTCCATCGTGACCTTGAGCATTGTCCAAATATCTAAAATACAATGTACCAAGTATATATTTAAGGATTTTGCCACATAGACGCCTAGCAACCGTATTATCTCCCAAAAGTGTTGCGCAATTTTTCAGTTGCATATAATTAGCAATTATATATACTTTTATTTGTTTCAGGTCCGGTCTCGGAGCCTCAATCATTTGGATAGTTTAGAAATGAGGCAGGGGGTAGTTTCGTCTGCCGACGCGGCTCTGAAAGACTCCAGATCTGAACCGGACTGCACCAGACCATTAATTGCACCTCCAGCAAACCAGGAACCTTCAACTCCGAGCACCGAAGTAGCTCCCGCTAGAAAATATATGCTTAGTAGGTCTCAGGTGAGAAAGAATACTACATCTAATTAATATTAATAATAATTACACTGTTAAATTAAGCGCTGACAAGGAAAATTTCGTTTAAAATTGTAATATAAACAAGCATTTAATATTTATAAGATTTTAATTGGAATCAAACGACGTTGAAGTAAGCGTGAAGATACTGAAATTGTAAACGAAATGGTTTATTTTAAGGAAAACAATAGATATCCAGACAATGCTATGCTTACAGGAGTTAATAGTTTAAATATTTGTTTAGAATTTCCTATCAAAATACTGTGGAAATTCAGTGTCTTGGAATTTACATGTGTTAGAGATTTTAGATAGTAAGCGATATATTGAAAGAAACACTAATATGTCTGTTTGTAAATATGCGTACTGTACATGTATGTGTACATAGATCACTTTTATAAACGCGATAACTTGATAAGATATTTTCCAAGATTTTTATTTTTTTCCTAAATTTTGACTCTGAGTTACATGAATCTTTTCAGGGATGATACAGAATTTACCATTGTACCATAAAAAATCCAGAGAAATATTGTTTATACATACATATGTTCACCTTAAAAACTCGCCCATATTATCTCTAGTCCAAAATGGGATTTTGAGGCAAATACAAGTATTACAATTTCATGGACCCCTACAAATTACCGCCAGCTCCAAACAGTGAGAAATATCTAAATTTCTTACGACATCAACTGCTAATTCTTTTAGATGATGTGCCCTTGGTTCTACGACAATCAATATCTCCAAAACGACAGTTGTCCAATACACTGTGGACGACAAGTGAGAGAACGTATCCAGGTAGATTGATCGGGCGTCTCGTTCTAATTCTGTGGCCACCCTGGTTTCTAAATTTGAATCCATTGAATTTTTATTACTAGAGTAAGGGTTTAAATGTGAATGTAAAACCGATATGTTTTTATCATAAGAGTTAAACATTAGCTTATTAAACATTGAAACTTTACATTAAAGCTCAAATTCCTCCCCTCATACTATGATGCAGACACGACATCTTCGCAAAAACGATCGTTTAAGCGTGTGCTGCTCAATATTTTTATTTCTTGATGTACATCATAATTTCGTTGCCGAAATTCTCCTTCGGTATTGATTGGCTTTTGGCAAACTTTTTCTTTAAGGCATCCCCCGTAATCTAAATCCAATGGATTCAAATCCGAAGACCGGGATGGCAATAGATAGGACCAAGACATCCGATCTATCTTCGTGGATACGTTTGGTCTAAATGCTCTCTCACTTGTCCACGGTGTTCTGAACAATCGATTAGTAATTACACTACTTTTTATTTATCGACTAGATTTCATATTGACGAATAGGAAGAGAAAATAAGAATAGCTCTAAATCTGTCCATTTTAAAGCTACTTGAAATTTTAGTGCAAAATGTAATTTTGATTACAGGGTAAAGCAAACTTGAATATATGTTAGTACCCTGTTTCGAAAATTATTTCATCTTCAGGCGAATTTATAACACCAAAGCATTGCGCAGTTAAACATGAGTTTGGCTTGTCGCGAGACTTCAAAGAAACCTGAGTTAAATGAAATCTGGTGGATCCGAGTATTATTAGAATCAAATCAAAATCCTAGCAGAATCTACAATCGTTTTTATTAACCGAAATATACTTGCTCATTCTTGGAAATGCGAGAGGCAGATTATCTCAGGATAAATTTTCAGGATATTTACATAATTTCATTTCATGCGGCACTAATTAAACTGAAGCATTAAATCTATATAGAACAGTTATGAACTTATGGCCTGATAATTGAGTGTACCAAGTCATGTCCCACTTTGCAAGTTTGTTTTGGAAATTAGATAATTTATATTAAGGATATGTTCGCTTCGTTAATGAACTCTTTAACCGACTAACTATGAAACAATTATTGATTCCTTGTCGATTGAAGAGCTTTTAACTAATACCTAACCTAATATATGTTTTTCAGAGATATTTTTAACAAAATTGAAATTTGCTAGCAGATTATGTTTATTTTCCAGGTTTGTATAGTTCGTGAAAATATAATTAGATTCATTAAAAATATTTTATTACAAACAACGATTACATTGTAAAATATAAATTGTCCAGAATGTACATAAAAGAATATTAGGCGTAGTCAATCAGTGGTGCTTCACAAATAAATAAATATTAAATAAAAAAAAAATCTTCCACGGAAAACTTGTTTTTTTTTTAATTTAAATATTCTATCTGGGGTCATTTTAACCGTTAAAATGTCTACTTTAAAATGGTCTATATGTTGATGGTTTATTTTTCATGATGAAACCGCCTAAAATTGAGAAAAACCAAAGAAATTACTTCGAATCACGAATTTTTCAATGTTTTTTATTATTTTCATTTTTTTTAAATTATTTATGTAAATAATGAATTAAATTTCAATAACATTACTTCAATGTAATATTACTAAAGTTGAGGAAGTTATTTGAAGAAAGTTTCGGAAACCATTATGGCATTTTTAAATAAATAACAAATTAATAGAAAACCTTTTAAGTTATGCATTATTGAGCAACAAAAATTTATCAAGCCTAGCTAGTATTTTTTTAAAGATAAAATAGCCAATGCAAAAAATGGATCTCAACTTATAGCTGGCATTTACAAAAGTAAAAAATGGATATGACATTAAATCAATTAAGATTTGAGCATTACCAACTGGCAACTGACAAGTCTGCTTTTAAATTGGAAAAACTTTCCCCAACAACACTCCTAAAGAGTTTATTATCAATTGGAAACTTGGCTTAGTTATTTGAACAATGAGCCCGATAACACAAAAATAAGCAATAAGGCTGGAACTAACATCTAGGTAGACTCATGCCCAAATTTATCCTAGACAATTCAGAATTATTAAACAGTATTAGCTGCAGCTGTGATAGTGGATTTAATAAACAAAGTTGTAGCTGTCGAAAACACGGCTTAAAATTTATGCAGTAATTGTCATGAAAACCGCTCAGATAGGGATAAAGAAATATTTGAAGACTTAAGTGATTCGGAAGAGATTATCTATGCAGAGCCAGCAAAGAGTCTCATTATTGAAATTGAAGACGATTCTGAAGACGAAGCGAGTCAGAATTTTTAAAAAAATATCAATAAATTAATTTTTTTACTTAATATTTATTTATTCAAATTATTTTATTCAAATATACCTAAAACAAATTACTCATTGTTATATCATTTATTTTTTCTACTCCCTTATGTAAATTTGCTGTTTTCCGTACATTCTGTAGAATGGATAAGTGGCCCATTCCAGTTAACTGAACGGATATATTTCATATACGTTCTAGGATGGATATGAAATCGACCAATCACAGTTCGTATATTAAGTACATAGGCAACTATTCGTTTTAAAAAATTAAAGTTAGAGCGTAAGCTGTCAAAGTAATTGTCAGTGTGTATTCGCGCAGTTTGAGCTAGAAAATAATTTAAAATGAGTGATTCCAGCGAAGAATCGATAAACGGTATACCATCTAAAATTTTATTGAAATTATTATATACAGACAAAATTTTAGGGATATATTATGACAAAAAAAAAGTAGCTATGTGTGGGGTTTGAACCTATGATCTCTTGCATTTCGAAGCGTGCATATAACCGCTAAATTACTGAAGCTTTTATAAAATGTTTGCACCTAGAGCATAAGATTTAGCAGGGGCTAAGTTTGTATATTAAAATTTGATTAAAACTATTATTTGTAGTTTTTTCTTAATCCGGTCGTAGAAAAAGTATACTGTACAACTCAAGTGGATTATCTATATCGCACTCGAAAGATCGAGGCACTCCGCCTACGGCGTCGTGCTCAAACTTCTTTCTCGTGCGATATGGCTATCATATCCACTCTTATTGCACAAACTACTCTAGTGGAAAAATAGTAAAATATAAATTAATAAAAATGCACACTGGGTCAGTGAGCCTTAACTCTAGCTTACGACTTTTAGTACAATACGGTGCATTGCCATGAAAATCTTAAGTTTCAGAATGATTTCCCCCACTTTCTTCATTTAAATTCATTCAACTTTAATAATATTACATTGAAGTAAATTGCGTCATTGAAATTTAATCCATTATTTACATAAATAATTAAAAAAATTGAAAATAATAAAAAATATTGAAAAATTCGTGATTCGAAGTGTAATATTTTTGGTTTTTCTCAATTTTAAGCGGTTTCTTGGAAAATAAACCATCAACACATATATAGACCATTTTAAAGTAGACATTTAAATGGTGCGGCTAGAATATTTAAATTAAAAAAAAATTCCAGTAAAGTTTTCCGTGGAAGATTTTGGTAACTATTTTTTTTCCAGATTCCAAAGAAAACTTGTTTATTCAATGCAAAGAAGGTATACTTTCACATAATTTCATGGAAATTGAATTATTTTTATGAGAGCAAAAAATAAGAATCCCGCTTTCTCAGAAAATTTGAGGTTATGTTGAAAAATGTTTGATTTGAAAGTTTTAGATTTTTGTATTATCTATAGCTTTTGTAAAGGAAATTTTCCCCTAGGAGGTCACATTTCATCGAAAGTCGCAAAAAAATCACTTTCACAATTTAACTTTATTTCGTGTTTAATTTTTGTCTTATCTCTTAGTTACAACCTTAACTAAATTTTCCGGCTGGTCCTTAGGTGTTAATAATTTTTTGTTTCAAGAAGGTATTGGCACCAGCCTATACACGCACTTGTCTACTCTCATTTATGTTGTAACATACTTTTATGTTGTAAAGCAATTGAAATAAATGGGTATTTATAATCCAGAAAAGAATTATTAGACTTATATTTAGTATGAAAAGTATATATTAGTCTTTCAAAGTAAAAACATACGTACCTTGACTTCTGTCTACATACTAAAAAGTACAACTTTTGTCCACAAAAATCTAGGTTTGTTTAAAAGAAACTCTGTTAAAACGAGCTACAGAACTAGAGGGGCAATGGAGCTAAACCCCAATCAACCATAAACAAGACCTCTCTATATAAGAGATCTCCAAAATATTTTAAAATTTTATAACATTCTCCCCACAGAAATTAAAAATAGAAAACCGTTGGGATCATTTAAACCACATTCAAAATAATACCTCCACCAAAACTCATTCTATACAATTAGTGACAAACTACATAAACCCTCAGTAACATTAATTGTTTGTTTATGTAATTAATGTCTATATTTTTCATGACTTGACTTTACGCAAAATTTCCTTTACTTATTTATGTCTCTATCTTACATATTTTAATACAGAATTGTATAGTGTATACGACCAGAATTGAATCCGTATAAAAACTAATAGCCGGCAAAAACTGTCCGCATCTCTTTATTGTTTTTCTTATGACAAGCATTTCTATTTGCATCCGCAAGCGATGCCGGCTGTTTTTGCCGGATTTTAGTTTTTATACGGTTTTTATTCTGGTCGTATACACTATACTACCTACACAGTAATGTATAAGATTATTATTATTATTATTATAGATATTACTGATAATATTCACGAAGATACGTTCATAGTTTCTTTTAAAACCAATCGTGGGTTTAATTCTTGCTATAAGGAAATTAAAAGGCATGACGCCCCCCTATTCACAAATCAGACGAGTACTTACTTAACCCAGAGATCGACCTGGTTTTCATTCTGAGGGTCGTTCACTGAATATGAATGAGGCATAGGGTCATCAAAGAACATAGCTGGCGCCAAACCTTAAGTACTCGTCCCAATATATTCAATTGGAAACGAATACATTTTTATTCCAGCCCTTGATATTCTCCCAAAACAATTCCCGAATTAGCTTTGTTTTCATAGGACGGCGCAAGATGAAAATAATTTAATGTATTATTGCTCTCATAGTTTTTAATGTCGTGTTAATATTGATCTTGATATTACGTCGTCAAATTTAAGCAGAAAAATCTATTCCTGAGATATTTCCTTACAAAAGTAGTTAGTTGGTGACTGGTATACACCAGTATACAGGGTGTCTCACCGGGAACTGAATCGATCGATATAGAGAAAAGTACGCATCAGAAAATTTTGAAAATTTAGATAATTACTAATGTCGATGTGGCCAATCCAACTAAAATAATTACAAGCATCTGGCACATCCGCTTATACCGGAAGTCGATACCAACTTGCTTATTTCAAATGGAACACCCTATATATTTTAGGGTTTTTGAAAAGAGTCGCAAATATGTAGCATATCCGATACCTAAACCTAGCCGTTTCAGAGATATTTGACATTTTATAGAAAATTTGACAGGTGCAACGGTTTGCAAGAGCCGTTATAACTTTCTTCGTGTAAAAGATCCTCATTTGCTTCTTGTCACGTAAATAGAATACAAGGAGAACTACGTTCTAGAACTGAAATAAATTCAATGATATCATACCAAGTGTTCCGTTTTTCGCGTTACATTCTGTCAACTTCAAACCGCGAAAACTTGTTTAGGTCAAATGAAACACCCTGTACTTTTTTACGTCAAGTTGTGTAAAACTTTTTGAAATATTTGCGATTTTATTAGAAATTCATGAATTGTTGTAATCATTTCATCAAAATAGCCATGATTAGAAGCAATCAGTCATTATCTTATGTCAAAAAATTCCAGCACGTTTAAATTATACCAACGAAAACTTTTGAAATTTGCTATTATTTATGGAGAATGTGATAAAGTAATATCAAGAACTTGCAGCACATTTGCTACTCGATATCCAGAAAAACGGAAACCGTCACCAAACACTTTAAAACGCATACTGGAAAATTTTAAAAATCATGGCTCTGTCAAGGCAAAAATGCAAAGAAGGAAGCCTATTGTTGATGACGAAAACATTGAAATAGTCATTCTGGGATATTTTCATGCATTTCCAAGGATGTCATTAAGACAAGCTGCTCTGGAATCGGGACTATGCAAGGATTCAATTCACAGAATCTTATTAAAATATAAGTTTCACTCGTTTTCATTCCATATGGTTCAAGGATTAAAGAAACAGATTTCCTAAGAAGACAGAATTTTTGTGAGTTTAAGGTCTGAGGGTCACGATTCTTATTTGGGAAATATTATATGGACAGATGAACCAAATTTACTAAAAATTGACTTTTTAATAGACACAATTCGCATTATTGGAGTGACTCAAATCCTCATATGTTCAGAGAGCGAAACTTTCAGGAAAATTGGCAGTTCAATGTTTACTGTGCCATAAGAAACGATAGACTGGTGGCATTACAATTTTATCAGGAAAATTTAAACGGTAAATTAAATTTTCTCTTCTGCTAATATGTATATGCAAATTTTTGTTTTTCTTTTTTAGGTGAAAGATATCTGAATATCTTACAAAATTTGAATAATAACTATTTAGAAAATTTACCTCTCGCCGAACATAGAAACATTTTATCAGCACGACGGTGCTCTTCCACATAACGCATATTTAATTAATAATTATTTACAAAAAACTTTTTATGATCAATGGATTGCCAATAATGGACATTTCTTATGGCCTCCTCGCTCGCCCGATTTATCAGTTCTGGATTATTTCATTTGGGGAACTATTAACAACCATTGAAGATTGTATACAAAGAGTAAGAAATGCATTTCAAAACATATTACAGGATTCAATTAGAAGAGCTACCCATGAGGAACAAATCCGAAGATGCGAAAAATGTGTCGAGGTTCGAGGGCGGAATTTTGAGCAATTCTTAAATTAAAATGAAATCATATTTTAAATTGATCTTATCTCTGCCATTTTAGTTCATGCCATATCTTCAATTCGATTAATACGCATGTTACAGTATTGTGTTATTTTGCGTTTTTGTGGATATCGAGTAGCAAATGTGCTGCAAGTTCTTGATATTACTTTATCACATTCTCCATAAATAATAAACAAATTTAAAAAGTTTTCGTTGGTATAATTTAAACGTGCTGGCATTTTTTGACATAAGATAATGACTGATTGTTTCTAATCATGGCTATTTTGATGAAATGATTACAACAATTCATGAATTTCTAATAAAATAGCAAATATTTAAAAAAGTTGTAACTTTAACTCCCACAATGCTAATATCAGAAAAAATGGAATTCAATTTTACACAACTTGACGTAAAAAAATACAGGGTGTTGAATTTGACCTAAAGAAGTTTTCGCGGCTTGAATTTGACAAAATGTAACGCGAAAAACGGAACACTTTGTATGACATTATTGAATTTATTTCAGTTGTAGAACGTAGTGCTCCTTGTGTTCTTTTTACGTGAGAAGAATCAAATGAGGATCTTTTACACGAAGAAAGTTATAACGGTTTTTGCAAACCGTTGCACCTGTCAAATTTTCTATAAAATGTCAAATATCTCTGAAACGGCTAGGTTTAGGTATGGGATATCATATTTTGGACTCAGAATTTTATACTCTTTTCGAAAACCGTAAAATATATATAATGTTCCATTTGAAATAAGCAAGTTGGTATCGACTTCCGGTATAAGCGGAAGTGCCAGCTGCTTGTAATTATTTTAGTTGGATTGGCCACACCGACATTAGTAATTATCTAAATTTTCAAAATTTTCTGATGCGTACTTTTCTCTATATCGATCGATTCAGTTCCCGGTGAGACACCCTGTATATACAGTGAGGTCCATAAGTAACGGATAGATTCATTACCTACATAATTAATAATTTATGAGTAAAATCCTAAAACACGTCAATTTTTAATTCTAAAATGACATTTTTTGAACATAACTTTATACCTCGTCCTTCAACCCCCCAACCTCCGCCTATTTTCATAAAATTTTTCCCAATAGGTGGATCGGCAGACGTGAAGAAATTGAGTGGCCTCTCCGTTCTCCCGATTTCACTCCGCTTGATTATTTCTTATGGGGTTACTTAAAATCGAAAGTCTACTTCAACAGACCAAATAACGTCGATGATTTAAAAGACATAATAAGGCAAGAAATTAATCAAATCACCACGGAAATGATACAAAATGTTTTAGAAGAATTTCAGCAACGCCTCCATTATTGTCAAGAAGCTACGGACACCCAGTTTGAACATTTAATTTAAACTGGTTCATGTTCTTTTGATTACTTGGTAACATTAAATATGTAATGTTTTTCAATAAAAAATTAGCGAAATTCAAAAAATCTTATACTGCTGGATAGAGAATTAAAAACCCTTTCACACGCACCCTCAATTTAAAATCTATAAAGGGGCGGCTGTAACTTCAAAGGGGTTGAAGATGGAGGTAGAAAATTATGCTCAAAAAATGTCATTTTAGAATAAAAAATTAACGTGTTTCAGAAATTCTGCTCATAAATTGTTAATTACTTAGATAATGAATTTATACGTTACTAATGGACCTATCCGTGGGTAGAGGATATTCTCCTCCTGGAGAAGACCAAGTAACGAGTGAGATGCTGAAAACTGGAGGAGAAACTCTGGATAGAGCACTTCTCATTCTCCTGAACAAATGCCTAGAAGGAGGAAGGATTTCCGATGCATGGAGGAATGCTGAGGTCACCATCCTCTTCAAGAAGGGTGACTCGACGAACATTGAGAATTACCGACCGATCAGTCTCCTTTCTGTACTGTATAAGCTCCTGACAAAGATAATCGCCAACCGTCTCACCAACAAGCTCGAATTCTACCAACCCATAGAGCAAGCTGGGTGCAGAAAGGGGTACAGCACGATAGACACACATAGGGGTTGTGCGTACTTTTATCGAAAAATTCACTGAGTATAACGTCCCACTACACTTGGCATTCGTCGATTGGAGTGCTACTTCCAATGAACGCGGCGAGGATTGACTCAAGATACTCCAATCTCATTAAAGACATCTATGAACACGCCACTCTCCAGTCAAAGTCGAGGAAGACTTAATCACCGGGAGAATCCCCATCAAGAGAGGAGTCAGACAAGACGACACTATCTCGCCGAAGCTCTTCACCCTGGCTGTGCAGGATGTTTTTAAAAACCTGACGTGGGAGCGAAATGTATCAACATCGACGGAAAATTCTTGAATCACCTACGCTTTGCTGATGACATAGTTCTGATAAGCAAGATGCTGACGAACTTGAAATTATGCTGCGAGAACTGAAAGAAGCTTCGGAGGCCGTGGGCCTGAGAATGAACCTCCTGAAGATCAAGATTATGAGCCCAGATAATATTCAAATCACACTCGACAACCACACGCTTGAAGTGGTTGAAGAATACGCGTACCTCGGGCACAATATCAAGCTCGATAAGGACAACCAGACCGCAGAAAGTACCAGGCGAGTTGGCCTTACTTGGGCAGCATTTAGAAAACTTGGTCACATCCTCAGGAAACCGGCCATCCCCATTAACCTGAAGCGTAAAGTCTTTGACGCTTGTATAGTACCGGTTATGACCTGCGGTCTCGAGACTGTATTTCTTACAATAAACAGAGCAAATCTTCTTCGGGTTTGCCAACGATCAATGGAATGTGCAATGCTGGGGATCAGCTTGAGAGACCGAGTTAGAAACGAGGTCATTAGGAACAGCACTCGAGTCTCTGACGTCATAGAGCGCATCGCTACAAATAAGTGGCGCTGGGCGGGGCACCTTGCCAGAGATAATATAAAATGGACGAAGGCGATAATGCAGTGGCGGCCCAGAGAAAATAGACGAAGTGTCGAACCCCCCACACAAGATGGAGAGACGATATCCAAAAGCAAGCCGGCAGAAATTGGATATTGAGTGCTCAAGATAGATGCCGTTGGAAAAGTATGGAGGAGGTCTATGTCCAGGAGTGGACGAGAACGAGCTAAAGAAGAAGAAGAATGGACCTCACTGTATATAGGGCGTGTTTTACATCATACTTTACCTATATATTTGACATGTAATTTCGCGTTGATCCAATAAACTTTTCAAGATCACGTATTCATATTTTAATAATCCATCAAGTCAACTACATTATTTTGCCAAGTTCTATAAATATTGCTTCAGAATAAGAAAAATAACGGGGAAAACAAAATATGGACCACATACTTTAGTTTTTTGGCCGGCCATTGCATACGCAGTAGTAGTAGTAAGACAAGGTATAGTCTAGTATACTTTAACTTGGCGTATGTATGTATGAGTTAATATTTCCGTACGATTTCATTTTCTCCCATATTGTACACAAAGTTAAAGCAATAGTCCAGAAACATTGTCTACGTGGACAGTATTTCTGGATCTTTGTGTACAAGAGAAAATGAAATCGTACGGAAATATTAACTCATACATACACACGCCAAGTTAAAGTATATTAGACCATATCTGTTTTTATCGAATTGTCTATGATAAAATTATCTGGAGATCTCATATTTCTGTCATAGATTGTGCAATTGTGCATGTCATACTAACAATCCAAACATCTCTTTCTAGCAGTAAGCTAACTTAATTCTTTGTTTGGCTACGCATTATCGACGAACTGGGTGTTCTTATCACGGTTACTATCATGTTTAACTTTAACAGAGACCTTTGTAATGATGAATCACAGAATAATATTGCTACTCGCATAATTATATTGCTGAATTTGACTACTTGTACGACGCCTGCCTACTACCTAGACCATGATCAAACTATATTACTGATACAATTTCAAATTCGTCATAATCCGAAAAGAAATCTTTGAAAACGTGATTCATCAAGTTTATCGCTCGATAATCTCCACAATTTTTAACATTATTTATATTTATAGTCATCATAATGTTGATTTTTAACTGGTCTGATGAGATTATACCGTAACTAACTGGCTCACTTACAGTCCGCCAAAAAAGGTATCACTTGACAGTGTTCTTAACAGTTCTCAATGAAAGAAGAAACATGTTTCGCTGATAATTTGTCTGTTATTTCCATCACAGAAACTGTGTTTGTGGGTTTGGTGCCTAATATTGAACATGGAAAATCACGAGAACATACATTGCAATTCATTCAAGTTCATTGAGACACGCGGCGTCCAGAAAACCAACACAGGAAGGTGTCTAAATGCTCGGTCTTTATCACCCAGCACTAAAGCAGAAAATCGTCCACACACTGGTGTAAACATGTGAAACGGAAGATTTCACAGAAAAATTAATATAATCTACACAAATGAGTACCAGCTACAATTTATGAAGAGCTTGGCGACAGGTTCCTGGAGAAATTCTGGTGATGTGATATATTTTTAGTGCAGTGTATTCTGTAGATTGTACTCATAATGTAATGCAATGAATAACAATGTTGCGTCAGACATAAAATACACACAGTATATAGAAATAAACTTTAAGTATCAATACTAACGTGTAATCATTCATCAGAATTATTATGTTGTGTAAAAATATATTTATGAGTGCTTTGTTGGTAGCTAAACATAATTTACGCAAGACCAACCTGCCAATGACATCAAGTTAAGATATAATGCAGGTGATATAGAATTGAACTTTCATTGATGGCGTCATGTATTTGTAGAATGATATTTGGTACCTCCGTATACGGGACCATATATCGATGGAAGATCATAGTTTATGAATTGCAGGGTGCTGTTGAAATTTTATTCGTGAGTAATTTTTATTTTTATTTTGTAATATACCGGGTAAATAATTACTTTAATGCAATTTCAGCTTTAAGTAAACTAGTAAAATTTAAATTTATTTTGACATAAATAAGCTAATTTTGTTCAGATATAGACGTCGAAAATTGCGAAATTATACCATTTTGGCCTGCAGAAGTGTGAAAAAAACCATTCTTTAAAAAGAACCTGAGAATAAACGGTATCAGAAACGCCTGCAAAATATAGCAATTACTTGTTGACGTTATTAACAACCATATCATCAAGATCGCTTCTAATATGTCACCGAATGAAAGTATTATTGACCAATATAAGATATTGTAGATATTGTATTCCTGCTACCTTCGAATTTCGTCATTTATCTGATTGTTATATTCAAAAATTCACAAGGCTCAGATATGCTTAACATTAAATTTTTGGGGATGTGTTGTCTCATCATATCACCATTTGTTACGCATATTGTTCATTTCTGCTTACTAAATGAATAGTTTCCGGAAGTTTAGAAACAAGCCCTGGTGAAACCTATTCATAAAAAAAAGAATCCTGAAGAATTAAAAGATTTGCGCCCATTAATATATTGCAGTATCCTCGAAGGTATTGAAAAAAGATGTACACGTGCAACTCCATTAGCAAATTTTAAACTTTAATATTTTGCCCAAGGTACAGTCAAGCTTTTGTCCACTCCATAACTGTGAAACAGTCCTGAAGAACATCACTGATGACACACTGAGGGGACTGCTATAGTGTTGGTGTCTTTTGTCTTTTAGAAAGCTTCAGATACCGTTAGTCATTAATTTAAGTCACTTTGAAACCTCTCTGCTTAGATAACAGCCTAATTGGTTTTTCTGCAGCTCTTTTATCTAACAAAGAATTAAAATTGACTATGATGTATCTACTCCCATTAGGCTGCCGAGAGTTCCATAGGGTTCTATCTTAGGCCCAATGCTGTTCAGATTTTATAAAAATATTTAACCATTGTCAAGTCCGTTGGGGCATCGACTATTATCAATCAAGACATCTCCACTCTAGTACAGACATCTAAGAATGATACCTTACAGATTAATATCAATTTTAGCGAAGCCACTTAATTAATGTAATAGTTCGCCTTATATTACTCTCTGAATCCGCAAAGTCTATTTGCACAGCATGCAGAATTTTAAAATTATTTTCAACAACTTTACTTTCTTAAATAAAAAAGCGTGTTTTTTATTATTTAGCTTTAGACTGAGCTCATTTAGCCACGACTATATAAAATAGTTAAAACATTATCTTGTGTGAATCATTTGTTCTATCAACATTTGAACATACTTGAGTTTGCTGATTTGGTGTATACTGTATAGTCAATGTTTAGATTCTACGGACTATCGAAGAATACAGGAGCTCTGTGAAGTTAGCACCACCACTTTAAAATTTTGAAATCGTTTTGGCCCCATCAATTATAGCTTTTTGTTACGAATTTGTTGCGGGGAGAAAAAATTTGTAGCTCTTTATTTTCTAAAAATAATCCATGGTAATGGTAACTTCACAGTGAAGATAGCATTACTACTCACAGTGCTTTATAATTTTGAAATCGTTTTGGCCAAATTAATTGTAGCTTTTTTTATGGAAAGAAAAAAATTTTAGCATTTTATTTTTAAAAAATAATCCATAATGCAAACTTTACAATGAAGATACCACCACCACCAATACCACTCACAGAAATCGCTTTAAAAAGTGCACAAATATTTTCTTATCATAAAATGAATTTGTTGCGGATTTGTTGCGGTGAGAAAACATTTGTTACTCAAAAATGTTAGGAACGAAAAAGCACAAATCGCTAGAATTCTAAGGTTGTCATAAAAAGAGAAAGATTTCTCGAAAATAGTTTATTATGTTGAAATTATATGAGTGAAAGCTTTATTTGCAACAAATTTTTTCTCGAAATTCGTACGCGACACGCAACAAAGTCTCGAACTGAAAAACACATGCATTTGCAATGGTTTTTGCAGGTGGTAGTGCCAGGTTGCACTGGAAATTCAAAATTGCATTAAATTTTGCAAATACTTTTTTCGCAACAAATTAGGTCTCGGTGCCACAAATTCGTACACCACACGCTACAAGTCCTCGAAATGAGAAACCTGAAAAAATGCATTTGCAACAATTTTTGGCGGTGATAGTGTTAGGTTGCGCTGGAAATGCAGCGCATTATCAATTTTTACGCAACAAATTCATACACCACACGCTATAAATCGTCGAAGTGAAGAACTCTTGAAAAAATGCATTTGCAACCATTTTTGTAGGTGGTAATGCCAGGTTATACTGGAAATTCAACATTTTATCGATTTTCTGTGAAAACTTGTTTCGCAACAAATTATGACTCGCCGCAACAAATTTGTACACCACACGCCACAAATCGTCGAAGTGAAAAACACATGAAAAAATGCATTTGCAATGGTTTTTGGTAGTGGTAATGCCAGGTTGTGCTGAAAATTCAACGTTTTATCGATTTTTGCGAAAACTTGTTTCGTAATAAATTATTACTCGGCGCAACAACTTCGTACATTACACGCTACAAATCGTGAAAGTGAAAAACAGATGGAAAAATGCATTTACAACCACGTAGCGTGTGGTGTACAAATTTGTTGCGCTGAGTCATAATTTGTTGCGAAACCAGTTTTCGCAAAAATCGATAAAATGTTGAATTTTCAGCACAACCTGGCATTACCACCTACAAAAATGGTTGTAAATGCATTTTTTCATGTGTTTTTTACTTCGACAATTTGTAGCGTGTGGTGTACAAATTTATTGCGCTGAGTCATAATTTGATGCGAAACAAATTTTTCGCAAAAACCGATAAAACGTTGAATTTTCTGCACAACCTGGCATTACCATCTACAAAAATGGTTGTAAATGCATTTTTCATATGTTTTTCACTTCGATGACTTGTAGCGTGTGGTGTACGAATTTTTTACACTGAGATCTAATTTGTTCCGAAAAAAGTGTTTGCAAAATTTAATGAAATTTTGAATTTCCAGTGCAACCTGGCACTACCATCTGCAAAACCCGTTGCAAATGCATTTTTTCATATGTTTTTCAGTTCAGCATAATAAACTATTTTCGAAAAATCTATGACAACCTTAGAATTCTAGCGACTTGTGCTTTTCCGTTCCTTAGAAAACATTTTTGAGTAAAATGTTTAAGCAATAAAATGGAACGCCTGTTTTTATGAGCAAACTGCTACTACTTTTCAATACAAATTACAGTGGTCCATGTTTTGTTCCCAAAATCTTTTAAAACCTGCTATCTGCAAATTTCCTTCCTCACTTATCTTGCACATTTTGTGTTTCATTTTCTATACGATGCACCCGGGAATCGTCGCGATTGCTCACTTTTTTAAAGCTATCTGTTTTTCCGGTTCTTTTTAAAAAATATTTAAACAATTTTTTGATCGTTCTTATTTATAAATTATTATTAACAGCGATTTTTCATATGTTTTAATGCTATCTTGATTTTCAAGTTCATATTACCAGAAGTTATTAAAAAAACATATTTTTAACTAATTTTTTGCTCTTAATCTTGTGCAACAAATTCGCAGGAAATTATTTTTATGTTAAGAAAATATTTGTGCACTTTTTAAAGCGATTTCTGTGAATGGTAATGCTATCTTCACTGTGAAATTAGCATTGCCATGGGTTATTTTTTTAAAATAAAGAGCTACAAATTTTTTCTCACCGCAATAAATTCGCAACAAAAAGCTACAATTAATGGGGCCAAAACGATTTCAAAATTTTAAAGCACTGTGAGTGGTAATGCTATCTTCACTGTCAAATTAGCATTACCATGGGTTCTTTTTTTAAAATAAAGAGCTACAATTTTTTTCTCACCGCAATAAATTCGCAACAAAAAAACTACAATTAATGGGGCCAAAACGATTTCAAAAATTTTAAAGTGGGAGTGCTAACTTCACATAGCTGAATACAGGTTATTCTTGTTTAAGGTTAATTTTCGGTATTAGGCGTCGACATCTTGATGAAATTAGTCGGCTTAATGTCTAAACATCGTATTTTACATTCTGCGTGCGTATTTCAAAAAATTGTTATAAATAAATTTCCATATTATCTACATAAAAAAATGTCGAGTCAACATCATACTTAAAGGAACTTTAATAAACGTCAAACGATCATTTACTTCACATTTAAATATTACATTAAAAAACACCTCTCTATATATTAATATAGTCGAGGATAAAAAATTAACCAAACCAGAATGAATTTAATGTAACTGGCAGATTCTCTATTCTTGTTCGCCCAATCGCCTCAAATTCAACATTTCTCCATTAGGTCATCATAAAAGGTGTTTGTTGTATTTATGTAACTATCTGTATTTGCTTAATGGAAAATAAGGGCCTATTACTATTATTAAATATTTTAATATTAAGATGAATTTTCCGAATTTAAATATAGCAGAAGTCAAGCATTCCTTGATGATATCAATCTAAATATTTAAGGAAAAGACGAAAGTGGTGGTGGGAAAGAGCATTGGGAAGCCTAATACCACCACTTAATTCAGTCATGCACAAAATAAGAAAGCGAGTATTACCAGGGATGTAAATGTTTTACATTTGGTTTTATATCGAAATTTATTTCGCTTCAGATATAATTAGGTATGCTCCAATAAAAAAACAATTACAATTGAAATAATGAGTTCATTTTAAAAACTGATTTGGATTATTAAGAGAGTATATTGTATTCATCAGGCGCTTTTAGTTGAGGTTTAGACAGTCGAAAGGCATTAATTAAAAAAAATATTGTTAATTTTCATAGTGGAATTTTACGAATTTTATAGATGTTTGTATGTCCAGTTTTGTTGCTTCTTGTCGGATTGTTAACAACACTATGAGTATACTGAATAACTAAATATTTCAGAAATTTCTTTTAGTTATAGACAACGGAAAACCTTTAAGAATATTTCGTTGCTGTTGCTTGTGGATTTGCTTCACAAAACTATGCTTTGATGAACTATGTGTACTCGGTAAATATATCGAGTTTCCCAGCTGCATTCCTAGATAAAACTTTCCGAATAGTTCAAGTTGAAAGAATAGAAATACCCTCGAGGGGCAACTTTTCAGAACGATATCGTTTACCACTATTTTAGAATCAGTACATTTGAACAGCATAAAAACGATTTACTTAGAGAACCACCTGAATTTATATTTATTTGATTTCAATCTACCAAAGGTAGTTATGTAATTATGAAACAAAATCCTGCAAGTGGAAAAGTGCCATTAGATCTGGCTATTTCTCAGTAAAGAATCATAGTTATATTTCACTTTTAAACACCAAAGAGGTGAGGACATTGAGGGAAGATATAAATTCCACATATCCAAACGAAGTTGTAAGCGTATCAAGTTTAACTTTGGTAATTTTGCTTGAAGTAAATAGCTACAAATAGATTTTTTTTCATTAAACATGTTATATTTTTTAATATTACATCGTTCGCGTCAATACAGATTTAACAAATTAAATATTTTTATTATAGCCCAGGCGGCATCTGCTTAGAGTCGGGGTGAAGCATGACGAATGGGTGAATAGGGTAGCATGGCAGATTTTTTACTTAATCGCTCCTAAAAATCATAAGAAATGATAATTTTACTATGCGCTAGTTTGAAAACGTGGGCGTAATTTTTTAATAAACAAAATGAGAAAAAATTCCTAAAAATTTCGTTTTCTTCTTCCTATTTTTTCATATATCTCAGTAAGCAGCGCTTTTAGAGAAAAGTTATGGAAATGAAAAAGCTTTGTAATTAAATTTTCAATAACATGCAGTTGGTTGCGAATCCAAAAATTCATTTTTACTAGTGCAGGAATAGTAAGAATCGGAAAAAAAATTTGAAATAGCAAGTTATTTGTGGATTTTTTTTCAAATACTTATATTATATGTAGGACCTTCATACTTGGCTAAAAAACCTTCTTAATATAATAAATTTTCCCACCAAATTTCATATATCAAAATGGATTTGAAAATTTGAGTGCTCGTTTATGCGTCCAAAAATTTTCAACTTTTTAAGTGCTTTAGTTTAGCCTCAGCAACATTTTGAAAATTTGCAAATCTGCAGCCTACTCAACATATTAATAAATCGTCCTCTTAATGCAGTCAAAATAGGATAGGAAGTGGATTTTTTTCCATCAGCAATTTTATAGCTGGATCCTGTTCGGGAGGTGCTCAGGAGGAGTACCCAAAAAATATTTGTACTTCATGCTCCATTCGAATTACTGGGTTGATTATATTATCAGTTAGCGGAACAAAATATATTTTAAACCAAGTCTTTTTGATCCTTGATTACGAACCAAGTTTCGCTCGGTGAAAATTCCGGAAACACCCCCTTTTTTGGGGGGGGGGGGGGTTCGCAATATTCTGAGTGTAATTTTTAAATTATCTTACAAAATGCATTTTTTCTGGTACCCTATATGTTTTTTGGGTCGCTGATAACGAATTTCGGGGTCCTATCGCCCTAAAATTGTTCAAACACCCTTAAATGGGCAAAAACACTCTTTACTGTTTCGCAGTATTCTCAGAAAAAATATGAAAAACGTTTTTTTTTTGTACTTGTAATTGAAAAACTTATTAGGTGTTGTTATAATTTAAAAAAACTTTAATATTAAGATTAGTTAGAGGGGGTTGAAACTACCCCAAAATAAAAAAAATAAAGATATACGATAAAAAAATTTAATTATGATGATGTTTTCCACTTTGTAGCTCATGGCACTTACAATGAAAAAATCCATTCCAACCCTGAATAGGGGTGTAAACTACCCTTGAATAAAAATAAACTGGAAAAATAATTCTAGAACGTTATGTATAGTATTATATTATGATTATAGAGAAGACGGTATAAATTGTAAACTTTTATATCAAATTTTCAGTCAAGGAAGAGTCGAAACCACTCTTATATTAAAGAAATACAATGTCTGCACAAAACTTACTTTTTTAAAACATTGTCCTGTAAAATAAATAATATATGGATAAATATGTATATAAATTAATTAAATCGAATACGATTTTTTGCTAACTATTTTTATTCAGAATTATAATGGAAGCTTGTTTAATTTATTTTTCAATATACAAAAATAATACTTTTTTATTTATAGTTTATGATAATTTGTACACTGAAGGTCATTAGTCTTCTTCTATATTTACAGAAATATAGAAGAAGACTAATGACTAAAAGGGAATTTCCACCGAGCGAAACTTTTGGACTCGAGATATATAGGTCCGATCGGACCAAAAAGACTAAAATCTTTGTAATTAAATTTTCTACAAATCTGCGCAACCATAACCTACAAAAGTGAGCAAACTGTCCTAAAATTGTTTTTTTTCCATTTTGCTGCACGGGGCCGCTGGGTGAAGCGATCAGCTTCAAGCTTTCAAAAAATCAACCTTTTGCTCTTAACAGAAACGCCCTGAAAATTTGGTGCAAAAATATTAAACAACCCAGTGTGCGAAATTGAATTTGTTATTTAAAATTGAATTGGCCGCCATTTTGTGCCATTAGGTCCAAAACGGATCATTTCTTTTTTCAAAAGTTAGGTCTCGACGCTAACTTTTCTATAGACAAATTACAACTACCTCCTCAACCGACTTAGTTCATAAAGAAATTGGAATATTTTACTGTACATTTTTTTCTATATCGTTACGTAAAGGTGGACGTACTATAAATTAAAGTCTCCTAGTCACAATAAAAAGATTAATGTCTACTTCCCCGGAATTATGATTAATAAGCTACAAAATTTGCAAACAAGTACGTATGTACCCTGTATATCTGCCCGTGTATTACTAAGAAGATAAAATGTAAACGCATCCGTTATCGGAATCTAAAGACACATTTGTGGGGAATCATTTCCTTAAAAACTCTTCGTCGGAAATGTAGCTAAAATGTTACCCCGGGAGAAGCCACGGGGGTAAGATGAAAAAGTCATAAAAGGAGTATAGAACTGCGTTCCAAAAGTTCAGCGTTAAGTAAGGTCAATATATCAGACTGTCCTCTATGAGATGAGTTTACAAGTTTTCATCGGACCCAGCGGAATTATAAATGGATTTCTTAACAAACATTTATATAGCAATGGTTTATTATAAAAATGTGAGTAAAATGGAGAAAAATGTTTTCTCATTAAGAAACTTCATAATATCCTTTTAACGTTTCCGAAGATATATTTGTGTGTTTTTAAATTTATAAAATATCTCTGTATGCAAATGTAAAGTAACTTCTCCATGAACTAAATACTTCTAATTTTTCACAAAAGAAAATGCGTTCAAAATTGTGGTAGAAGTTCAAAACCATTGAAATTTTAACCGGTAAATAAGGTGTAAGGTTAATATCAAACCGACTTTCAATTTGAAAGTATCAATGGATTTATCGTGAAAATTAGTATTTAACTACTGGGTGTCTAAATAATATTGTCATTTGAAAAAGTTGATATAATTATTAATTAGTGATTTCGGAAATTTTGGTTGGCCGTGGCTACTAAGCCAATTCGAAAAATTTCACGTTTACAATTTTCTCTTATCGCTTTGGTCCATTTGGCTCTATTTCAGCCTTGGTAAGCACTCTAGATTATATATACAAAAATTTAGACACTGGAAATAAAGTCATGGCAGTTTTCATTGGTTTGTCAAAAGCACTTTACTGTGTGACCATGATATCTTACTAAAGAAAGAGGAATATTATGGTTTGCGTGGTCAATGCAATAAACTCTTAAAATCCTATTTATAAAACAGGAACAATACATAGATTGCTTTGGTATGAATTCTTCTGAATTAGGCATTACCATTGGTGTACCACAGGGTAGTGTCTTGGGTCCACTACTGTTTTTGTTATATATATATATTGTTTGTTATAAAATCATATAAACTTTTTATTCTGCATATGCTGATGATCTGACGTTTATGACCGGAAATCTTGAAAAGAATCTGAAGCTTACCTGTGACTACTTCAATGAAAAGAAAGCGGTGTTGAATCAAGACAAGACCTTTATACAATTTCATCCAGTAGGTTCTAATTATATAGCTAGTCCACTAATTAAGGTACTCTTAGGCAAGTAAAAAATTTGAAATTGCTGGGAATATGTATAGACTTATCTTTAGACTGGAAAAGTCATGTAAAGTATGTTTGTAACAAATGTGCCAGTATATGTTTTGCAATAAAGAGGCTGTGCCAAATTTACTGTATAAAACTACAAAAAAATTGTATTTCTTGAGTTTTGAATCTAGAGTGAGATATGGTGTAGTTTTTTGGGGAAACCCTGTATCCTCTGACGGGATATTTATTTTGCAGAAAAAGGCCATACGTATTGTCTGAAAGTTATTTGTGGCATTCTACGAATATTCTTTCCTATTATTTGGGTTTTCTACCACATATATTATTATCCTTTTCAAAAACAAATCACCGAATCTACAAATTAATAGAATTTTTGAGAAAAGCGTCTGCGCCCGTGACGTTTACGTTCAAGGAATACTCAGAGGTTATGTTTTGCAAATAATATAAATCGGAATATACACAGAAATAATGTATTTTGCTGACGTTTCGGAAAGTAGTCTCTTTCCGTTTTCAAAGCTTTTTTTGGAAGAACTCTTATTTTTCTGTGTATGTCAAATACACAGCTTTAAGATTCCGTTTATGTTATTTCCATAGATACTTACTACTTACACAGATCTGATGATATTTTCTTTTAGATAACGGTTGAGTTTGTTAAGTTCTTCTTTTAACATTGGTAGCCAGGTTGTACAAATATCTACAGAACAATTCGATACGCACTTATCCTCATTTAATAAGATTATTGCTGATTCTTTAATTTTTCTTTTTTTTTGGTATCTGCTTCTTTTGTTAAAATTTTTGCCGAGTCCCAGTTTATACTATGTCCGTTTTCCCAAACATGTTCACAAATCTTTGATTTCAGAATTCCATTCTTTCTAATGTAATTTTTGTGCTCATCCAACCTCACACTGAAAGGTGTGGATGACTCACCCACATTTATCACATTCGCACGGGATATTGTAAATACACTTTTTGAATTCTGCTCCCTGTTTATCGGTTTTGTTTTTGTTAAAATAGATTTTAAAGTGTTCCCCGTTTGAAATATCGTCCTAACATCAAATTTGTCACCTATACGGCGTAGCTTTTCCGATAGTCCGTATACATAAGGAATTATTGCTGTATAATGACGTTCAGGTTTTTGTCGTACCTGATTGTCTCTATTTTCAACATTTATGAAAACTCTATCAACAAACGCTTCAGGATATTGATTTTGTACTAGAATCTCTTTGACAAATTTTTTCTCGTTATTTAATATTTCATTGTTAGATGAAATTATTTTGGCCCTATCGTATAAACATTTTACAATACCCCTTTTAACATTTATTGACTGATTTGAGTTAAAATTTAGATATCTATTAGTATGTGTTGGTTTTCTATAAACGCTTGTTTCAATTGTATTATTTACCCTTCTAATTAAAACATCTAAAAACGGTAGTTCATTCCTACTTTCTACTTCTAATGTGAATTTAATAGACGGTTCCTTACTATTTATATTTTCCAAAAACTATCTTAGCAAATCGACACCATGAGGCCAAATTGCAAAGATGTCGTCAACATATCTCCACCAGACAACCGATTTGTTTATACAATTTTGAACATGTGTGTTCTCAAAGTTCTCCATAAATATGTTGCTTAAAATTGGTGATAATACAGACCCCATAGCCATACCAAAATCCCGCTGATAGAACTCATTGTCCAATTGAAAATAGGTTGTTTTTATACACATTTTTAAGAGTTCCATTATGCTATTTACACTTAATTTAGTTCTAGTTTCCAAATTATTATCATTTAGCAACCTGTCTTTAACTATTTTTAAGGTTTCATCTGCCGGAACATTGGTAAAAAGACTAACTACATCAAAACTAACCATCAGGTGTGATTCATGAATATCGTTTTCATAAATTTTTTCTATAAAATGTTTACTATTTTTAATATATGAATCGGTATTTCCAGATAATGGATCGATAATTTTAAGTAAACATTTTTCCAAATTATGACATGGTGAATTAATAGAACTAACAATTGGTCTTAAAGGAATATTTCGTTTATGTATCTTTGGTAAGCCATAAAAATGAGGAGGCTTACTATGATGTGGTGTCCTTCGTTCAAAATCATTAAATTCATGTTTGTATTTAAACAAAGTTGTGTAAATTTTGCTCTCTATTGATTTGTTGGATCTTTGTTTAGTTTTGAGTAGGATCCCTCATTTACAAGAGTCATGATTTTTGTATTATATATATCTTTATCTATAATGACTGTGGCATTACCTTTGTCTGCTGGCAATATTTTTATACTTTCATCGCGTTTTAAAGAATTTATCGATAACTTTTCTTCTGGAGTTAACTTATACATACGTTTCATGTTCGGACTTAATAATGGGGGATCATGTAAAAATACGTTTTTATTCGGCAAAAAATTTTAAAGTTTCCTTGCATATCTATTTTGAATCTCTTAAAATTTGTAAAAAATAATTTGTCACATTTTACTCTGCAAAACTTTAATGATGATTACTCGACGCGTCATGGTCAAAATCTACAATATGATGTGCATCGACTAGAATTATATAAACTTAATTCTTACTATTTAGGGGTCGTAACCAGTCATCTGTAAAATTATTTTTTTAAGCAATTCGTCTAAATAAACCATATTTAGAAATTGCGGTTAGCAAAACTCAAACAATACGCAAAATACTGGCAACTATTCATTGACAACTATCTATTGCTGTCAATTGCTATGGCGTTTTCAATAAAACAATGCAATGTCAGCTATGAAGAATTTTGATGTTTTTATGTCCTCTTTTTATTTGTAAATGTTGAAAAAGAACACTGAAATTATTTTTGCTAGCCCGAATGAACAAAGTGCTGTAAGTTTTTATGTTTTGTTGTAGCGAATTTCGTCAAGCAGATTGTTTCTTGCAATAAATATTTCTTTTTATTTTGAATAGAGAATGAAAGGGCCCTTCAAATGAGGTATCACAAGCCTTTACTTCCCATTTAAAAATTAGGGGTTGCACCTGTCACTCGAAAGGGGTTGAATTTAGGGGTGAAATTTGTACGTTGCAGGATGTTATTTCAGAATCCAAAATCGACGTGTCTTGGGATTTTTTATAAATATGCACAATATTTGAGATACTTAATATATTCCATTTAGCTTGTGCCAAGTTTGAGTCCCATACTCGTCTCATACCTTCATAACTCTAGAAACTATGACACGTCTAATGATTCTGTTGACACCCGGTATAATTCTGAATGCATTAGAATTTGTTTTTAAATAGGCACGAGCATACAAAGTGCATTAATAAAGCAGTTGAGGAGATTTCCAGATAAAGTGAAAGAAAAAACGAATTGATAGTATTTGAATACTGTCTGTTAGTGACAAATTTAAAAAAATTGCGGTTACAGACACGACGAATTTTAATTGAATTTTTTTTTAAAGACCATATTAACGAAATTACGGTTATTACGCAAATTTTTCCTCGTCTAATCAACTATTTTTTTCTTCAATATGTTCCAGGTAGTGAAATATATGATTAACCAAGCGTCAATGCTCTCGCGTTTCTTTTGAAAACACTGGAAATAAATTATAGTCGTATAAATTGACAGACACTGAGATATGCTTTTTTATAAAGCGATACATTCTATCATTGAGCACAAAGAATAGGATGAGATAAATGAATAGGAATATTTATATTTTTGACGAAACTTGAAGTAGTAACTTGACATTTGATACAATGACAGCCTGTAAAGGTTTAACAAATAAAAATGTTTAGACAGCAGTTCGACGGAAATGACGAGAAATTATGAAGAGTCCGGGAAGTTAATATTTTTAAATCGTCGTCAACTTAAAAATGTTTTAAATTGGTTTAGTCGAACCGCCGACTTGAATATTATAAGTAACTGGAATATTAATATAACTAAACTCGATATACTATGCAGTAAAAATCAGTCGTCATATTAGCATATTATTATAAATTTAGAAAAATATAGTATATTGAATATGTCTGTGTTCTATACAATTATTGATTTTTTCTACTGCGCTGCAAAAAATATTTAAAAATTTTAATAAGTGGCAGCCGAACCAACAGAAAGTAGTTATTTTGTAAAAGCCACTTTACACTTGCAATTTTCATTGCTCCCAATTTGTATTGCCAGCAAAGGATTGCGGGTTAGATCTTGCAGTTCATTTTACACTTGGCAATTATCCTTGCTAAAGGAATAGAATGGATACCGCCGCCAGAACGGAAGAGAAGACGGCCGAGAAAAAGCTGGCGAGACGACATAAAAGAAGCAATGGACGCTAGAAATTTAGAAGAGAAAACTTGTTATGATAGACAAAATAGGAAACTGGGGACAGAGAGGCGGCGACAGCCGTAGAAAGCTGTTGTAATAATAAAATTATCCTTACTTAAGAAACAAGTATAGACCATTCTAGAACACGTGACTTTGACAGGTCCGCCATTTTGTCTGGGTGGCACATAAAGCGATTATTTTCTGTTTGTTTACATTCGTTTTTCTGTTCTGATGTGCTGTGGATTGAGTTTATTGTGATTTTTTGCAAATTTTTTCGCCAAGATGACTAGAAATGTATATTATGTAACCCTTAGAGGTGCATATATGATAAAAAAAATCGAAATTATTCCTCCTGAAAAAAAGCAGGCTTGAAGTTTATAATATTCTTCTTCGTACAATCTTCTAGCTACAGCAGCATAACCTTAGGCTCGACCGCAGAATAAATGAATATCGGCCTGATCCTCAAAAGTGTAACTGATATTAAATAGAAATCGAAATTCTCTTGTTAGAGACTGCCTAATGAGAACCTTTTACGTCACTAATATTGAAAACCAATAACGACCGATTAAGAATAAAAAACCAAGTAAGTTGATAAGGAGTTTTTACAAATAAAAAAAATACGGTGTGAATTTTTACAAGTGCAAATCGAAATACTAAAGATCTTCTGTCCATGGCACTTGCAAAAATGTGAAGAAAATGATGAATTAATTGAAAAAATTGTGTTTGCGCAAGAAGATTGGAAAAATTCCTTTAGGCTTATATTTCTCGAAACCGGATAGTTCTACAGCGTTACTGCAAGATAACCTTTTTTATGTATTTATAGCCAAGGAATCATATTTCGATGAGACAATCACAGAAAAGTCACATTAAACAATTTGGGGGAGAAGTAAGTCCCCCCTTTCCAATTTTGTGCACCCTGATTGAATTTACCCTTGGTGGATAACATCACCTTTATCGATATCGAATGACGTGCAAAAACTAGTCACCAGAGATATTGAATAAAATGTCAATTTTGGGTGCCCCCTCAGAGGCCCGCAGCGCTCTTAGAGGGGATTTCCGAACCCATGTTTATATGAATTTTTTTTCATATTTTTTAATGTAGAATCACCCCTAGAAATTAATGACTGCATACCTGAGGCGCCCTGTATATAACTTTACAACTTTTATACGAAACTTTTTTATCTTCGATAATAACAGAAATAAAGTGGGTGAAAATATAGTGAATAACTTGTACTTAATAAATTAACGTGTTTCTAGAAAAACGCCGCGAGGGTAAATATCCTAAGATACTTGCTAACCTTTTTTCTATTTATAAATACCTAAAATACTACAATTTAAATAGATTCCCGAACTGAGAAACTAGTGGAGTTATATTTGATGAGAAACAATAGCGGAGAATGATATTTTCTATAGCAATACGAACTACAGCACAACAAATTTTTGTTTTCGACCGCCGATTCAGCATCAACTTAAATGTTCATTTTTCAAATACACAGCGCTAAGCTTAAAACCATTGCAAATGTGTTTTTTAAGTAAAATATAGCACTGTTTTCGCTAATATCGATGATGTGTGAGTTATTTTCAATCTGGTGAAACGTTAGCCGTTAAAGATAAATGGGAGTTGCAAACTTGTGAGTTAAGAACGGGAAACTTACTAAAAAGGAAACAAATCAGTAGTTATTTATGGTGTGTTTCAGGTATATTTTTCGTTCAAGGTAAATATAAACGTCTGGGGTATTGTCTAGTTTCACACTACATCAATTTGGTTGTTAAATCATAACAAAGCAATTTATTAGTTTTCACGTTAACAAATATTTTGCCGAACGGATTCACCCAATTGATTTATTTATAGGAATCTACTAGGTCGTTTTGGTTTTAAATTATATATTAATAAACCCACTCGAAAAACGGAACAAAATGACTGATGGTCGAGAGGTGAGCGCACTTTCCTCTCACCCAATAGTTCCGGGTTCGATCCCCGGTCGTGGCAGTGGCAAATACTGTGAGAGGGATTTTTCCACTATACACGAATATTGGGTGTTTGTCCCTTGTCTCTAAATGTGTAGCCCCCCCTCTACACAAGGCTCTTCTAGAGCCTTCCGGGATAAAAGGGGGTCGTCATTAACTGTGGTGTATTTATTTATTATTATTATTTATTAAATAGCAGCTGTTTAGACCATATATTTATAAGTGAAAAAAACAATAAACTTAAATCAACTGATAAGAAGATTACAGAAAAAAGACAAAACAAAGTTATTTATAAATTAAAAATTATGGCATAAAAAAATTTAAAAAACTGAAATCCTTGATTACTCAAGGCATAATTAATTCCTTAAAAGAAGGAAGGTTAATAAAGAAGAAATTATCCAGTAGTAATTTGCTTTTAAAGGAAAGATATACAAAATACAGAAATAAATTAAAATGACTGTTATAAGAAATAGAAAATGCGGGAAAAGACAATAAAAAAATTTGGGACACCATTAAGGGAGCTGCTAAGGAACAAATGTAATAAATATAAAAGATGAAAATAACATTGAGGATGATGTGCAAAACGCTAATAGATTTAACTCGTACTTTACCTCTATAGGATAAAAAATAGTAAATGATATAAATAATGATGATAATCCTCACAATGATACCCAAATGAATATACCACACTCAATTTCTTTGAAATCATTAGATGATAAGGAACTGATAAACATAAATTCACTAAAAAATAAATGTAGCCCACGACTTGAATGATATATCAAGTCAATTGATTATTTACACATCCTGTTACCGTTAAGACATATAATAAATTCAATATTTTCAACTGGAACTGTTCCAACAAATTTAAAAAAATTTGTAATGACACCAGTGTATATATCTGGTGATGCAACAAATATTATTAATTATAGACCTATAACATTAATTAAGTACATAGCCAAAATATTTGATAAAGCAATGAAAAATAGAATAGTAGCATACCTAGACAAATTCAATATATTACCAGAAAATCAATTTGATTTCAGAAATAACAGAAATACAGAGACAGTTATTTGTGAAGTTATAAATTTCGTAAATAATAAATTAAATGAAAATGAAAAAATGTATAGCCGTGCTTATAGACCTTGCCAAGGTCTTCGACACGGTATCATACAAGATATTAATAGATAAGCTGGATAAAATCGAAATAAGGGGTATTGCTCTAACTATAATCAAAAATTATTTAAAAAATGGGCAACAATATGTAAAAATTAATAATAAGTTGAGTGATCCACTAATAACAAAAACTGGAGTTCCACAAGGAACTGTACGTATACCATTTTATTCTTAATTTATATTAATAGTTTACTCAAAACTAACATCGAATTTAAAATAATATCATATGCTGATGATACAGTACTACTTTTTTAAATAAATAAATAATAATAAATAACACCACAGGAAATTACGACCCCCTTTATCCCGGAAGGCTCTAGAAGAGCCTTGTGTGGGAGGGGGGTATAGTGGAAAAATCCCTCTCACAGTATTTTCCACTGCCACGACCGGGGATCGAATCCGGAACTTTTGGGTGAGAGGCAAGTGCGCTCACCTCTCGACCACCAGTTATGGAAAGAAATGGGATAATGCAATACAAAAAGCATCAGTTAGTCTTAGTATGGTGAGAATGTGACTAGATAAAAATTTATTATCATTCAACTGCCATGAAACTAAATTTATTGGATTTTCATTCTCTGATAGCACCTATATAAAAAATCTTATTTTACACAACAATAACTGTTACAAAATAAGTATCAAAACTGCAAGTATAAAATAAAAATTATATTAGTTAATGAAAGTCATAGTTGACCAACACTTGAAATGGAAGAGCCACATAAAATTGGTTTAAAAAAAAATTGAGAACTCTTATTTACATATTTTACCAACATAGAAATATATTACATAGAAAGCAGCTAATATCTATTTATAGAGCCTTTTCAGAGCCTATAATAAGGTGTGCTTATAAATTGGGAAGGACTAAGTAACAATGCTCTCAATATGTTACAGGTATCACAAAATTATATAATTAAAGTGATGTTAAAGAAACCTAAAAAATATTCAACAAACTGTTATATGATGAAACAAAAATGCTGAATACTAGATTGTTATATATTGTGGAATCGATAATTTTTGTTCATACAAAATTTGAAAGACGGCAGTTACAACACAAGAAAAATACACAAGCAATTACAAAGAAAAATGTAGAACAGAAATTTTTTGCAAAGTCTACTTGTTAGAAATTCATGTCTTATTTAGGAATAAGATAAGATTTTATAATGCAATACCTTATAATATAAGATCATTTCAGAATATAAAAATTTTTAATTATAAACTAAATATATATGTTCTGAAAAACAAAAATAAATGTTTCAACTTCTTTTAATTAATCTACCATTCTATTACAGAATAAGTGATTATCAAGTCTTTTTCGCTTCTTCTAGTAATCATAATAATATACATATTATTAAAAATATGTATCTATAATCGAAAAATTATTTTCATTAATCTCACTTATGCTGGATAGCTGCTAAAAACATTTTTTAGTGGAGCACAATACAAACTGTTTAATTTAGGTGCTCCAATTAATAATTACTGTCATAATAGAATTTTGAATATTATAATTATTATAAATAAATAAATTTATTTCTGACCTGATTCCTATCATGTTTAAATAAAGGATAATATTATTTTTTTAAAAACATTTCTTCTGCATATTTGAGTTCTGGCGTAAATATTGCAAAGTATAATTTGTAAATTATGGGGCTTGGTATTAAGCTTACGAAAATGCCTATACTTAGATAAGTAGGGGACAGAAATAAGCTTTCACATTCTATATATTATACAGGCTACTCTGAAATCACGTATTGCCTGAAATAAAATTATCTGAATTGGCTTTCAATCGAGGCACGCACATGCTTAAATAATTTTTTATGTGCCTACCCTTATCAAATGTTAGCCAGCACCCTTTGGCTTCTGAGCATTTTCATATATCAAGTGGACATAGCGATGTAACCCTTTGATTTGATTTTCTAGCCAGTGACTTTGGTGGAGTAACCTCGCTGCATGTGTAAAATTTCCGAATTTATAATGTATGAGTAGAATCATACTTTTATTGGTATAAAATTTTATAACAATTTTGACGAATCAGGTTGAAAGCATTCTCGTACCATTGAGAAAATAAATCATAGGTATCAAGTATAAAAATATTTGTATTAAACTATGCTAATTTCTAATCTTAGCGTTTTCCTTAAAGATCCGCAGGATAAGAGATATTATTGCATATTTCTAATTAAATATTTTTAAAGCATTCATACTTTCAACTTAGAATACAGTTATACCTACTCATAAACAACTAAATTTCACTGTTTCGTCTCATATACCAGATCCTTGAAAGATTTATTTGTAATCATCGTACATTTCATGTATGGGAGATAGAAAAAATGTTTAGTTTCAAAATTTGACAAAAAATCAACTCTTCCACCTCAGACATTAAAACTATAATAAAAAAGTCCTTCAGACACGTAAATTCACAAAAAACTACAATTTTTCACAAATCTGAAAAAATCCACGAATCAACGATAATTCCCAATCAACCCAAATTCATCAACAGAAACACTCAATCATTCAAATTAACCATTTTACTGCTCAAACATTACAAACTAACGTCCAAAAAATACCGCCCCCACATGATGTTAAAGTATATCAAAACTGCTTTTCATACCCGCAGTCAAAATATTTTATTTCACTCACACAATTTTTTTATAAATTACCTTTCCTTTCGATTCCACCATTGTCATCAAAACTTACTTTCATTTCGTTCATCGCGGACCTATCGGAACATTCTCATATCATATCAACTTTACGTACAGAACCTTCTAGACTTCTTTACGGGGTCGTTTCAAATTTAATAAATTTAATCAGACAAAATATCATCAACAATTTCAAAAATTAAATCAATTCAAACTTCGTTTATACATTAAATAATTCTTCATTTTAATGCCGAAACAGTCATATAATTTTCATTTCCGAATATTCACATTTTCTGATGAAATATTGTGCAATGTTGCGCAATCGAGCCGAGATGAATGGCGGGGGACTTTTCCAGACCTCATAAAAACAGCCAAAAAACGTTCGTGCAAGCTCAAAGTACCCGTTCAAACGAAGCGTACCGAAACATATAAAAGACCGAGCTCAGCAAGTCCAGTTAGATACGTGCGCCGCGGAGGTTAAATCTATAACTGTGCCACAGCGATTGCTTCCTTGGCTGTACCAAGTAAAAAACCTCTAAACCATTTTGCCATCACGCATTTAATAAAAAGTGATTTTTTTAAGACTATTTAACACGCGTTAATAATTTTTTATATTTTACTCTTAATATTCTCAAGATGGAATTTCAGTGTACAGAAAGTTATTGTTTTTACAACTTCTGTAAATTAAATATTTAAGTTAAAAAAGTTTTACTAAGTCTCTTCAGTTAAATTAATTGAAATATTCTTGTTCGTTTTAAACAAAAGTGTTTACATTACATAGACATATATAGGGTGAAGCTTTGGACCTTGCCATAAACATTAAATTAAATCAAAGTGAAAAACAAACTATTTCAATCAAATACAAGTGAACTAAACAATTTCAGGGCTTATATGGGGTGTAGCATTTGACACTATCCGACGTTTTACGAGTGATACAGGGCTCCCAGGGTCTGCATCAAACATATTTTTTAATTTCCAATAAATTTGGAGCTCCTTCGTGTTCAAATACGTTTGGTGTCAGAGTCTCCAACTCATTCATACATAACAAAAACAGTATTGAATCAAATACAATATAAATAGAGAAAACTTATAATCCAAGAACAATCACAGACCATCATAAACAATCACAAAAATGCAAAAAATACTGCATCATCATCATCACACACACTAACACCTACGTGGTAACACAATTGCTTCGATCCACCGCTATCCTTCACACTCACGTACAAAATTATATAATTTCCGCTCTAAAATTGTTAACCGATGAACATTAGCCAACCACAAAACCACTTTAGGTAATTTAGACAACTTCATGCTGCATATTATTTTAATGCCAGGAAAGGATGCAGAAAATAACAGACCTAGTAGATTTACTCCTACTTTTTGACCAGCACCCCCAATAATAAACATGGACATCCACTGTTCCCTATCGAGTGCCTTGCGTATTTTATCTCCTCCATACACGTGGTGCTCTATTATATGTAGGTAGATTGTAGATTATTTCAGGGGTCGCTTGGCTCTGTGTAGCCTCAAGGCGCGTTTTGTTTGGAGCGACTATTGCGATGATCGCAGAGCGATAATCGCGGGCCGATAATCGCTAGCTCTGATCGCCAGCCGGAGTGTTTTGCTAACAATGACTACTCTATCTACCGCTGTTCAATAGGCTGTTGACTTTTATTGTAGACATAGTTCCGCTGAGTATCGTGATGAGTGTAATAAAAAGTAATAAACGTAAAAAATTGTTGTTGAAATATCTTTTGGTGGAAGAAATTGACGATGAAGAAATGTTGGAAATATTGAGTTTGCCAAGACTTCCTAAACATCCCATCCTTAAAACAAGAATAGAAGAAGGATACTTCAAAGTATTTATTACAAATCACTTGTGTGGTGACAAAAAGTTCTTCAGACAATCTAAACCGCAGTGTTAAGTTTAATTCAAGAGGTTATTAAGAAGTCATAAAGAGCTGCATGTGCTACTACTGCTTCAGTTAATTTGGAGTCTTCTTCGGTAGAGAAATTAAGTTTTGGCTGAGACATGATTCACACACCACAAGAGCATATGTACCATAATCGTTCGCGACTAGCGATCATACCTGCTCTAGGTCTAGACGCCAGCGACTCTAGCGATGGCCGCTCGAAAGAAAATGAAACAATTACAAAACATACTAGCAATGCTCCGCGATTATCGTTGCGGTACTATCCATCGCAATAGTCGCTCCAAGCAAAGCGCACTTTTACTTCACTTCGACCTAAATGATCTTCTGTGATTTACCCTACATCTAGTTGTTGCCCAGGATAAAAAGATTTTTTAAAAAGCTTGTGATTTTCCTGGGGTCTAATTTCCCTATGTCTTCAGGTGTTAATTCCGCCTGCTCTAGGAACTTTAACCTAGTGCGGATTAATACCTTGCAATCACAAAGTATATGTTCGGCAGTTTCAGTTGCAGTATCACAATATCTGCATTTTTCGTCTACTGCCTTGCCCATATTCTTGAGATGATATCCCAAGGGGCAGTGGCCAGTTAAAAGGCCTGTTATCAGCCTTAATTCGGACTTTTCAAGCTCGAGAAGCCTTGTGACGTTCTTTGTTGAATGAATTGTGCTTCAGCTCCTTCTTTCGTAAGGCTATCAGCAAGTTCATTACCTTGTACTCCCTCATGCCCTGGCACCCACATCAAGGTAACCTGGTTGTTGTTGACCAGTTGCTTCAGGGATTGTCTACATTCCCAGGCAATTTTAGACTCGAAGGTATAGGATCTTAGAGCTTTTAATGCGTCCTAGCTATCTGATAATATATAGATCTTTGCCCTTCGAATGCCTTTATTTAGGAATTCCTGGGCACACAGATCTATAGCATAAATTTCTGCCTGGATGATGGATGGGGCTTTGGATAGCCTATATTTTAGATCCTGCTATGACCACTCAAGATCCATCTGTATATCAGATGAGTGACCCTTGTTCCAATCGCAGTGCCTCCATCTCGCTCGTTTGACGGCTTTCGATCAGCACATCGAACAGAGAGTCAAAGTTCTGCTTGATTGGCATAGAGTCAGTTGGTTTGGTCAAGGACTTCAACTAGACTAACTCCAGAATCCTTAAATGACCAACCAGATCGCCTGGTTTAAATTTATCCGGCTGATGCATAGATCTGACAAGCGAAAGGTAAAACCTTATTAACTGTAGGTAAATCTAAGACTCATAAGATCAGAGCGACACCAAGTGAAAGTACTGGATCTCTGTTATGTTATTTGCTGTACCCATACTAGACAACCTAGTACAGAACCTTGAGGCACTCACTACAATATTTGCGAATATAAATTATTTGAGTTAATTACCACGATCTCAGAGTATGTATGCTACACTAAATAGTAGTTTCGCTCTTTTAAAGAGAGATGTTACCCAATCATCTGATACGCTTTTCATACCATATAAGAGAAGGCTTGGTTTTTAATTTATGGTGAATGCGGTTTTATTCAAAGGAATTACCCATCAATAACGGTGGAAACAAATACATTTTAACTTTCTGTAATAACACTTATTAATTAATTTTAATCATTTACACAAGTCGATTTCAGTGTAAACTTTTTGCTGTACCGTTTTAATTAAAAAAAACAACTTGTTTTCATGTATAGCCTAACTAATTATTATATAAGACATAGCTTTAGATTTATATTTCCTTTTCAAGATCCGAGCACATTTGTATTTATAAAGTTATAAAAATGAAAGCTTCTTTAGTAATTTACTTTTAACTGCTGGCAATTTATAAAGCAGCTTGTCAACTAAAAAACTGTCTTTTGTTGCAGAAATCAAGTAGCGAGTGTTTTAGTGTTAATTTTGAAGTCGGGGATGAAAGCACTTGGGATAATGAATTGTTTTTTCCTGCACAACGAGGAATTACATTACAGTAAGTATTTTGATGTAGCTTCTTAAATTAAACCTTAAACTCTTTCTTTTCTTTAATTTAATTTTATAAAGTTATTTAGGTCTAATTTATATAAGTAGACGACGATTTTAATTAAATTGCGAAACGAGGAAGTAAAGGGTACAGGAAGGTCCACGAAAAAACAAAATACCTGTTTCGTTGATGGTAAAAAATATAATACAGAGAGTGACCCAAGAAAACAAATATTGCCAATATTGAATAACTGATGGTTATAATTTTTAAAATTCAACTGATAACGTCTAAACTAGCATTGTAAACAATATTATTTAAACAAATGTGAATTACATGATGAATATTAGAATTATTTTGGTAACATAATATAAATTTTAATTATGTTGTAGTATTTCTGTTAAAAATCAATGTTTTTTTTTTGTTAAATTGCGGCCACATCTATTTGACGGTATCCTAAACCCAATGGCGTAGTCAAATGTGAGGTTAAAAAGTTACTAACACTTTTCTAGATTTTTGATCTTGAGAAACATCGAAATAGGCCTTGAAATTTTGAATTTAGATCTGTACTTTTGCACCACGGTAAAGTTATTGAAGCTCTATCATTTAAAAAAAAATCGTTTAAATCTACCAACAAATAAAAATTTTAGCAAGGTGCCCGGCTTTTAAATGGGTCACTCTGAATATAGGAAGATTTATAAAAGTATACAAAGTATTTGCACTTGTTTGCAGTAATTCGTGTGAATTTAGTTTGAAATTTAAATTTATGGCTGCACAAGAAATGCACTAAGAGTAGGGTTTAGAGTTGTCAATTCCAGAACTTTATTTTAATCTCGGGATTTTAGAGATTTAGATTATAGCATCCCAGAATTCTGGCATTGGTCCGGTAAGCAAATCAAATGATAATACGACTTTCTGAATTAATTAATTCTTCCTTAATTTAAAACTAAATTATTGAAAAAAATATATAGTATGTTGAGCATAAGAAAACTCAAATATTCTTGAAGAAAGATCACAAGGAAATAATCCACATCTAGTGCTTCGTCTCTCAGATTTTAGGGAATTTTTTGCATATGTATTTTGCCAAAAACAAACTATTTCGGACTTTTAAATCACAGGTTTGTGCGACTTGTACGAGAGGAGTGATTTTCTGGAATCGGATTGTCATGAAGAGGCAAGTTAATGAAAATTCAACTTTAAATTTCACACTCCCAAATGGAATGGAAAATATTTTGACTGTTTTATGTAAGGTTGTACATTTTAGCAAGTCTAATGTATAAAGTAATGAATAAAAGCAGCTGAAGATATACCCTCTAGAGAACGATGTAGAACATGTTAATATAATATAAAAACAATGGATAATCATCACTTAAAAGTAATTTTAAAGCAGAAGGAAATTTTATAAAAATATAAAATATAGGAATTATAATATTCCAACCTATCTGCAAGTGCCTTATATAAATAAGGACTCAACAAATTAAACCAAAATAGCTATTCCCCTTACGAG
>OY776676.1:14319594-14395456 GCA_963675555.1 Leptura quadrifasciata
TAGTCAGAGATAAAGTCGCAGACTTTGGAGACGAAAATCTGAAGAATATGGACGCTTTTCTCAATAGTTTCTTAGTTTTGGTAGACCCTGTATACAGGGTGATTCACACAAAACTCCCCAGGTAATTTCCTTATTAACGAAAAGAGGTATCCAAGTTCTGTAATGGCCAGTCGTTACATATTTTTGGTGGCTTTATTTTGTCGTTCAAATGCTGTCAATGACAGTGGCGTCCGCGACGGACGTCGGGAAGAAAATTTTCGATGAGGGAGCTTTTATTAAAGTTTGTTTAATTCTAAGTACTTTTCTATTAAAGCCAGTGGTTTTCGAGATAAAATCGAAAAAATTATTCAGTCAAATATTTGGTAACTAGCAAAAAATATTAAAATTCGCTCAAAGGTAGTCACTGCATAGAATAGGTACTTAGTTTAAAGGGATTCGCAATCTTTCAAATGGTTGTACAAAGATGGCGTTGAAGTGCAAAACTATTTTTCGATAGCTGGAACATTAAAACATAGCGTACTCGATAAGGAACCAAATAATATACGTATAATTTTGTAATGACACATTTAAAGGACGAGGTCTTTCAAATTAGCTAATATTTCCTATTTTTAAATTTTTTAAAGTATAATTTTTTCATTAACCCCTGTATAGTTTTGTTAATTAAATAAACTAGTAGTCCTAAGTCTAATTTAATAATATAAATTCTAGTGTGTTGTGTAGTAATTTATTTTGACGTTTGTTGACATACAATCGATTTTTAAATTTTTGAATGCGTTTGTTATTACAAGATAATTCATAAATAGTTGTGTACACCAACGAAGACAAATTAAACATGATTTTGATCTACGGAGAATGTAGAAAAATTTCCCATGACGCCGAAAGGATATTCCATTTACGTTTTCCCAATTTGCCTAAGCCAGATTACAAGACCTTTATTTCTTTAATCAATAATTTGAAAAATTACGGAAGTATTAAAAAGATAAAGCATAATAAACAGTTAACGGCTACAAATAATGCAACTACTGCTTTAGTAATTAACAATATTATTGTAAATATTGTCTGAAAGTTATTTGTGGCATTCTACGAATATTCTTTCCTATTATTTGGGTTTTTTACCACATGTATTATTATCCTCTTCAAAACAAATCACCGAATCTACAAAATAATAGAATTATTGGAAAAAAGCCTCTGCACCCGTGAATTCTATTATTTTGTAGATTCGGTGATTTGTTTTGAAGAGGATAATAATACATGTGGTAGAAAACCCAAATAATAGGAAAAAATAATATTATTGTAAATAATCCAAATATGTCTTTACGGAAATTTTCGTCTGAAACAAATATTTCCTACGCCTCCTGTCAAAAAATTTGAAAGAAAAATAAGTACCATCCATATAAAGTACATTATGTTTATCATTTAAGACCTGATGATTTTCAACGTCGCATAAATTTTATTGCCGAATTGTCAGTATTACATGCAGAAATCCGAGTTATTTGAAAAATCTGTTGTGGAGCGATGAGAGCTGCTCCCATAGTAATGGGCTTGTAAAACTACACAGAACGCTCGGTATTGGTCTCAAAATAATCCAAGGTGTGTACGAAGAACCAAAAAGCAGTTTTTAAAGTAAATGTATGGTGTGGAATATTGAACGGATACCTTATCTATTTCATGAAACGTTAAATGGTGCTAGATATCGGAGGTTCCTGCAAGAGGAGCTGCCAAATTTATTAAGAAACATTCCACATGATGGGCACATAATCTGATTTCATCAAGATGGGACACCGGCACATAATTCAAGAATAGCGGTTAGACACTTGCAACGAACATATCCTCGAAGATGGATAGGAACTAATGGAGTAACCAGCACGATCACCTGACTTAACTCCATTAGATTTCTTCTTATGGGGACATCTAAAAAGTTTAGTTCACACTGAACCAATCGATGATATGACCAATACAACAAAAATATATGCGAGTGTTGGAGGAGGAAACAATTTTGAACATTTACTTCAAAAATAAATACATACATATGTACATATTTTATTTAAAAGTCGAAACATATTATTAAAAAACTTATTTGAGTTTATATTATTTCGATTTATCTCGAAAACCACTATTTTTAATAGAAAAGTGTATGCTACAAAAAGTACTTAGAATTAAGCAAACTTTAATAATATTGTACTTTCAAAGTTCCAGTCATCGAAAATGTTCTTTCCTGCATCGCAACGTCGAGGAAGCCACTGTCAGCCTTTACAGAAATTGAATACCTCTTTACGTTATTACAGAAACTGCCTGGTGAGTTTTATGTGAATCACCCTGTATACGTTTTTCCTCAAAAGTCATTTTTGATCTCAAATTCTGATTCTACAGCTCGAGTTGGGTGTAAAAGAAGATTTAATCCCTTTGTGGCTGCAAATTACCGAGACATGGACGAAAATTTGTTTTTCTGTGATTTTACGTATATTCGAGGCGTTTCTCTAACCATATTGGCGCCATATGGGTATAACTGAAACTTTTTAGTAGTCCACTGATTACGTCAAATTGGCTGGCGAAACGCACGTTGAATGTTCGTTCAGTGAAAGTTCATATATAGGCTCTTGAATTTGATGTATTATCAAAACTTCACAAGTAAAAGGCTCGAAATAAGTCCTCAGAACTTTCCCAGTTTATAATTTAATATTATTTTCTCAAAATACAAGAGAAAAGCATTTATATTCCTTTGAGAAACTTTATTCCATATATTATTACGAAACATCATTTCATGTATGCAAAGAGCAATTTGAAAACCTTCAAAGTTTTTATGAATTAGCCATAATGGAAAGTGCAAACTTTTATTTAGGGCTTAGTATGCGTCTGAATATAAAGCATCTCTAAAGGTTTCGTAAGCCCCTATGACTTTATTTTTCGTAATAAAAAGGTACAGATGATTTGTTAGTCAAAGATGTCTTTGCAAGAAATAAATTTATCTTTATCTGGGTAAAAGCTTTTGCTTTTATGGGGAATTTAGTTGTTCAATTGTCAGAAAACAGAAATGATTTCAAAGAACACCGGATTTAGGTTGAGACATTTCGTGTGAAAAACCTCAGTGTATGCAAACTACTAGGGAAAGCTATGACGTTACTTTTACCAATGATTGTTCTGAAATAAAGATTTGTTTACTATGAAAGTTGACTAATTTGAAGCTATGTACGGTATTTTTGCATTATAATTTTTTGTGCAACAAAAAGGCTACTATAAAAAAATTCCAGATAATTTCTTTAATTGTATAGTCGAGTACACATTTACTGGGCACACAAAAAACGCAACAAAAACTTTACGACCTCATTAAAATACCGTTAAACATTAAATAAATAATTAATACAATAATGATAATATTATATTCGACCTATACCACCTTTATATTCTTTGGAATTGTTTGTACGTGAAAAAAATGAGTAGCGCTAATTTTTTTCTATTGCATATGAAATTTGTTTTGTGCTGCTGCTTTTCTTGCATAATTCAACGGGTATCCCAGCCAGCGAAAAAGTTACCCACCCCTACTACGGTAGTACTATTAGAAGTAAAGACAAAATAGAAATTCAAGTAAAGTAATCAATTATTTATCTACGTTTGGAAAATAAAGTTTTTCTCCAACAAGTCCCGTGTTAGATTCTAACTGTCAAATCCAGCTTCAGATTTTTTGTTGTATGTTATGAAAACAATGTTGAAACATTATCTGTACATGATTTAATATTTTGTTTAAAATAAGCTCTACACGATTTTAGAAATTTCTGATCGGTAACATTTTATTCCCTACCGTCTATCAGTGTATATTAATAGGAAAAATAGAAAAAAAAAACAGTCTGTAAAATGAATAAGGATAAAAATCAGCTCTACACGATTTCATAAATTTATAATCTGTATTTTATTATGGTAACAGTAAAGCAATTTTTGTTATATTTTATTCTCTACCAACTGCACATTAATAGGAGAAATTTTAGTCTGTTAAAATAAAATAAATAAGGAGAAAAATGAGATTTACACGATTTCATGAATTTTTAATCTGTATCAGAACGGTAGACGTTATTTGACAGATTTGGTGTGTAAAATGACAATTAACAGTTTGATTTCTATACTCAGTAAAATTGGGTATTCATATAACACATTTTTGAACAATACAAACAACCATAATTTAAAGCAAATTTTCTTCTTCTTTATATTTTCCTCAAATAAAATCGCAAATACCAACTTGAATCTTTGGGCACATAAACTTAACAAAACAAATTGGCTTCTTCTTTTCTCATCACGTGATATTGAATGTTTTTCCACTTTTATCAATTTCTCGCACAAATTAACTTAAAATCTTATATCTACTTGAACATATTAAATACGTAAACAGTTACGTTTTAATAATTAGTATAATAATTAAAATAACTGATTCTATTTATCAATCATTAAATTATGATATAAATATCTCTATGTGTCTTTAATGGCTGAAATACAAAAATTGCATGTATTTATTGAAAATATCTGTCTTCTGTGAAATACCTTAATATTTTATGAAACAAAACAAATAAAAGAAAACAGAAAACATGCATGCAACTCTCTACTCAGAATAAAATGTATCTGATTCACAATAAACAACATTGACCTGAATGTATTCCTTAGCGTAACTACAAGTGAAAATCATATCAATACATTCTAATACATACGAATTTTAAGTTCGGCTCTGTACTATTTCGTTCGCAGATTAACTCGCGACACCATGCCGCGTGGTCCAACGGCGATACTAATGAGGTCGTAAAGTTTTTGTTGCGTTTTTTGAGTGATCAGTAAATGTGTAGTCGACTATACATATTTTGATGCAAGTAGATGGATTATTGTAAACTTTTTCTCTTATTTTGAGATATGAACCTGAATTTGTGCCGTGAAGTTTTGAAACACTAATTATTATACTTGATTCCGTTTATTTAATTTAAAATTTAGTGAATTGTAAAACCACGTAGAGGAAAATGCGGAAACTGTGTTGGCCAATACAATATTTCCACTCCTTTTTATTTGATAATGGAATAGTCCTTGTCCACAGTATTACTAGTTCTGTAGTGTACATGCACAGAAAAATAAACCGACGGAATGTGTTATGCGATGCGCTGGCCAGATCATCGGATTATTTACGGTTATATGCGGGATATAAAATTTGATGTGGGAAGAGCTTTACTCGAGTAATATGTACGCTCCCCAGCAACAATTTATGTCTATTGCAGTTCTCGATAACTTTGTTTTATTTCTATTTTATTTATAGACGTGATCAGTTTATTACAGTTTTTAGGATCGAGGTATTTATGACACTTTTAATACAAATTTAGTTGGCGCATACTAAAAAAAAATAGACGTTGATAGATTGCAGATTTAAAATATGCCGAACTGGTGGAGCTTAAATTTTTAATGTATAGAACGTAAACGGTGCACGTTCATTGTAGTCTTAAGTCAAAAAATTGCAAGAGTATTGGAAAGGCTGATATTTTCAGATCGAATTGTACTTTGGCCATAGAAAGCCACCGTGGAGTCAGCACGTCAGCTACGGAGAGCGCTGTTACGCTAGGAAAGGTTTAAAATTTATTAGTATCCCCAGAATGTTTTTGAAAAGCTCAAAATTCATCTGTAAACATCTGATGCAATAATAAACTCAAAACAAAATTAATCAGACTGCATAATAATCGAGCGCATGGAGTCAGCATTACTGTATACGTGTTACAAAAATTAATTGAATGCAAGTGATTTGAAAAAGTTGAAATTCAGCAATATGTTACTTTATATAATTAAATTCATGAAATCTACAGTAAGACTTAATTTTCATAGAACCCACTCAGTCAGCAGTCAATAGAAGTTAGGATAATTGCATATGGGTCTGCTATTGATACATTATTTTATAATTTATTTTATCTACTCATTTATATATTCATTAATGATCTGCTTTTGAACAAGTAATAGTATCCACAAATAAATAACGTGAGTTATAAGCGTGAGTTATAATAACCCACTAGGTACAGTGCCAATCTCCTTTACCTCCTGTCCAGGCAAATAAACAGAAAGTTGGACACTTCTGGGCCAGGGCTAAAAGACATTTCTCCTCCCGTGTTTTGGAATGGAGAATCGATTGCAATAGGTCCGAGGATGAAAAACCTGCCTTCATCCCCTATTAGCCAAAAACCACCCCCAAAAGTAGTAAGTGGAAGCGAGGTTTTTGTGCGTAATTTTTCCTGTAAAAATGATTTTTGATACGAAGCCACTGAGAAGGTTGATCAAAGGAGATGAAAACCACCCCTTTCGTAACTGATTTTTGCGCGCTATTTGAAGGGAATGTAACTAAAAAAAGATCAAGGAGGATGAGGGATGTAAAATCATCCACCCTGTCCAGTCGAGGGGGTGAAAATTACCCCAGTGCTAAAAGACATTTGTCCCCCCTTTTTTTAGGGGGGGGCGGAGAATTGATTGGCCAATAACCACCCCCAAAAAGTGTAGCAAGTGGAGGTGCAGTTTTTTTTGCGGAATTTTCCTGTAAAAATGATTTTTGATACGGGGTCACCGAGAGGGTTGATTAAAGGGGGTGAAACCCACCCCTATGAAGCAAAAAACGGTCGTAACTGATTTTTTTGGCGCTGTTCGGAGAAAATGTAACTGAAAAATGATCGAGAAGGATGAGGGAAGTAAAATCAACCGTCCACCTCATATTTCCAGTCAAGGAAGTGAAAACTACCTGCTGTAGGGATCACGGGCACCCTCAATTTTTCTGCCGGTTTTTCAAAAGGAATTCGATTGGGAGGTGATCAAAATAGATGAGGGAAGTAAAATTCATCCATCAACCCCTTATTTAAAGTCAAGGGGTGTGAAACCACCCCCTGGCGGGATCATCATCTCCCAATCGAAATCCTTTTCGAAAACCGGCAGAAAAATTGAGGGTGGCCGTAATCCCGTAAGTTGATGTAAACAAATTTGTTTGTTTGACTATGTACTGATGTGCCTACTTTGAGTTCCGCTCATGTATTTTTAATTTTCACCATAAATAAACAAATGGTTGCGAAATAACCAATTTATTGTTATTATTTTTAGACAAAGTCATTTTTCGCCAGGAAAGAAAGGGGTGGAGGAGATTTTTTTCGCCATCGAATGTGGAATTTTTTCTCTTTGATTTGAGCCCGACCAGATTGCGATCGGATGATTAGGAGGAGCGAGGTGGGCCCGCAAATTTTTTGCCCTGTAGAAGGGTCAGGGAAAGGGTTAGGGACTTCGGGCCGAGATCATTTTCAAGAGCAATCAATTCTCTTTGAAGATTTTTTTAGTCCGAAGCTCTAACTTCAGTAGGGCCTGCACGCGCGCGTGGTACATTTATAAGAACGAGCGCGTTAATTCAGCAGCCGTGCAGCGAGATGGCGATGCCGAGGGAAGAGCCTGGCGCTCCCATTTCTCTCCCTTCTCTCTCACAGATACACGTCTCACTCCGCTCGTCCATTTTCCGGATGATAAAGGGGTCCGACTTCATAACATCACAAAAAAAATTCGAAAAAACGAGTCCGTTTGCAAATCCAGATCGATCCCACTATAAGTTATGTAATAAAATATACACAAAATATTTAAAATATATTTCTTTTTCGAGGACTTTGAAGTTACTGACAAGATATTTTTAAATTATGATACAAAGCACTGAAAACTTCTAATGTAAATATTTTAAATAATTTGGAACCACAGCAACAACATATTGTTGTAGGTTGAGAGTTCATTTAAACTACTTTAAAGCAGCATAGAAATCACGACTACATGAGTACATCATAGCCTGCTCGATCAAAGGCCTGGGGAAGTCTGCATAAAGGACACTAACTTCGTCGTTTAAAGTGATGTACTCAGCGATACATAGCGTAGTGTAACACAAACGTTAGTGGTTCTGTTTTTTATAGAACTAAATTGAGGTATAAACACGAATATGCCCGTATATATGATACTAAATCACATGACGTGAAGATGTTTAAACATCTTAACATAATTACAAGTTATTGTAATATTTTACACGTTTCTCTTCCTTTTTTTATACAAAACAAAGACCTTTTCCATAATTTCTGAAATATGATATTTAAAGCCTTATAAGTTTAAAAGAAGGTTTGACTTGTATTTGTAACTCTCACTATATATAGAAACATAAAATATAAGAATTTCTACTAAGTAGTCTTTATAAGAAGAAGCTCTAATTAAGCTGTTAATTTTTAATACTGAAACCCGAGACAAATTTTAGCAATTGCGCTAGTGAATTCCTTTTTATGTTGTAAATGATGTGATTGCTAAAGCTTTATGAGATCATTATCAGGTTGTGGGAAATCTACTTAAAAATTTAGTACCCACTATATAGCCAAGCTTAAGTGTTATTGGTACAATTTCTTTAAAGAAGGAGATATTATACTTTTAAACTTTTGTACTTTGTATTTTCCTTACATAATAAAAATAAAGGTGCATTGAACAAATCAATGGAATTGATAAGGATCATTTTAAAACTTTGTACAAAATTGAATGATCACAACTGACTGCTAATAGCAAAAGCGATTATTTTTATCATCAAAAGTAAATTCAGTTTAAAATAATGTTTTAAGCCGTAAGAATTGTGAATAAAATAAACGCAAATTTGATAACGGTCCGTTCTTTCGTGTGTAAATTTAGTGAAATACAAATAAAATGTCATATATAAATCTGTACAAACAAAGCGCAATTTATTATATTTCACTCTAAGGTTATGATTGGTGCATTTTTTGGATCCGAGGCCCTGATTGGTTTAAGTATTTTAACGTCGTTTTGATGAAAGAGAGAGGATGCACTAGGCAAAGTTTCCGTTGGAGCCAGGTCCCGGTTGGAGTCAGAAGGGTGTACGCCGAGATCAAGTTAGGCCGGCAATTAGAAAATGGTTAAAAAGAGGAATTGCAAGTATTGTATTACCATGAAATAAGGTGTAAAGTTTAGTTAATTACTTGTAGATTAGGGGCGAGTGTGGGTGCGTCGTTACTATGAACATATTTCGATATGCGATGTAAAGCAACGTAAGGCGCGGTTAGTAGTTGGATGGGTGACCGTTCCAACGAAGACCGCGTCCTCGCTTCACACATCTTCCGGCGGCTTGTATATCAGTGTATGCGGGGAAGCTATACAACCTTAGGCGAGGGTTGTATAGGGGATATACCATCCTTCGGAGGGGATGTAAAGCCGTCGGTCCCTTGTCTATTAAATGTTAGACAAGTAAAAGATCCCTACTCTTCTTAAGGGAAGAGGTTTGGCAAAATTCCTGGTTGGGGGTAGCTCGTCTACAGGCGTCGGTGTTAGGCCTCAGTAGCGGAAATAGGCCGACGTTAAATAAATGTATAAGAAGAAATACTTGTAGATTAGTTTGATTTTTAAATCTATCGATATTAACTTCATAAGTTCCAGTTGAGAGAGAAGTTTTATGTGGCTTGTGAAAGTCGCCATGTATCTATGATGTAAACGGCAAGTCGGCCATACTTGTTACGAAATTTTCAAGTTCAGTTCTGTTATATTTACGGTATTAGTCCGTATACTGTACTGTATTATCACAGTGTAAACCTTAGAAACTTTCCCAGCAAAATAAAAATTCTCTGTGGCAATGAACTTTGTCTAGTGCGGGAACCCTTAGTGAATTAGGGGTTAATTTGTACATTTTCGAACAATACCCCCTCCAAGTAGGTATTTGGAAGATTGTTATCAGCGCCAAGTTATTTCCTCAAGTAACAACGTGCAACGTAAATTGTATGTACGATCTAGTTAAGTTCCTTGAATGGTTTTCGGCTTTTTATCAAAAAATAAAATACGTGGCGCCCAACTTTGTGAAATATAATGTCAGTTGATGTCGGAGTATCTAACTATTTTTTGGTATACTCCAAATTTTGTCATGCTTGTATATTACTTTTTGTTACCATGAACATGCTATATTTTGTTCATATTTGTAAATTACTTTTTTGCGGTAAAATTCTCTGTATTAGTTTAGTAATTTTTTGGCAAGTGCGCTCGCCTCTCGACCACCAGTCATACTATGATAATATGAGATACAGGAATCAACTTTGTCTCAAAAAGGAAGTATTTAAGAGTAATAATTGATCAACAATTAACTCTTTGTATCTGTTGACTTTGTGTGCAAAAAAATTGGAAAAAAATGGGAGTTTTCTATCGAATATCAAATAATCTGTCACAGCGGTGTAAGTTATTAATAAATAATACCATAATTCACCTTCACATTGCCTGTTGTGCCTCGTACATCTTGTAAAATATAGAATGCAACTTTTATCAATGAGAATAATTCTTGGATGCAGTAAATATACACCAATAGATTGTATGAGAGGTGAATTACAATGACTATCGATAGAAGATAAATAGCCAAATTTAGCACAGCTGACGGTGAAACTCTTGTTCAACTATCTCACAAAACATGAAAATTCGCAATTCCTAGAGAGGTGCCTTGTATCTTGATAATATAGATATAAATTAAGATATTCCAAACTGTTTCAAACTATGTCGGAAATATTTTCAACATGGATAAAGCACGAATTTACCATTTCAAATATTTGTTATAATCATTTATGTATCGATAAAGCAAAACCAAAGTGCCTGTGGTTTCTGTATAATAAACGAACAAAAATGTTTGTATTTTCTTCGATGAGTTGGCATGTTCTCGTTCTGTACGTTATGATATTGATTTATGCCGTTATTTGTGACGAATAAGTCGCACGAGAGGCATGGGGTGAAATTACAGACGAAACATGCTAAAATGTGCATGTTGCTCGTGACCGAGATAAAGGTAATAATATTTATAGAATAAACAAGCTCGATATGAACATTATACACTTTGCAGTTTTCTTGGGACATTCTGTACATTGCCTATTCATTTCTGTATAATTGAGAAAAATTACGTATTTCGTTAAAAAAATATATTTCTCTTCATATCTATAGTACGGTCATGAGCAAAAAAAATAGGACAAGTCTTATAACGGTATTTTGCCAAAATCTAGTTGTGTACATCTAACTTTAGTTTCTGTGACATTATCAGTTAGTTGTCATAATTTATTGCAAGTGTGCAAAAAACTAATATGCCTCATATAAGCGATGTTACATCTGGACTTATTGCTAAAGCAGAAGATGGATGGTCAATGAGACAAATTGCACTGCGTTATAATATTGACAAAAATTCGGTGTGTAACATTTTAAGAATGTGGAGAATAAACGGTACGATTAGTAGAAATCCTGGATCAGGGCGACGAAGGATATCAACTCAACAACAAGATATGCAATTGGTAAATGCTTTAGTAGAAAATCCATTTTACTCAGTTATTCAGGCTGCTGAAGAAACGAATTTTCCTGGATCGAGTAGTACTGATCGCCGGCGAGTAAGAGAATCGGAGCTACGCTGTCATGCAGCAGCACAAAAATACTTACTTAAAGCTGAACATAAAGAAGCTCGAGTAAGATTTGCGCTTGAATTTTTAGCGCATGATGTAAATTTTTGGAACAATGTAATCTTTACAGACGAAAAACTTTCCAGTCAACACACAGCGGTCGTATTCGTGTTTACCGCCCTCCGAATACTCTATTCGATGAGAAATGTATATTTAACAATGATAAAAGTGGTAGATTTTCCGTCAATATGTGGGCTTGGATATCGGCACGTGGTCCTGGTATTTTGTGGCATATTGAGGAACGATTTAACAGTGAAACGTATATTAGGATTTTAGACAATATTATGCTCCCCTCTGTGTCACAATTATTTCCTAATAATCAGTTCATATTTCAACAAGACAATTATTCCGTTCATAGTGCTCATACCGTAACTAACTGGTTTCAAGATAACAACATCAATGTTCTTAACTGGCCCAGTCATAGTTCAGATCTTAACCCTGTGGAAGAAGTATGGGGACTACTCGTAAGAAGTATCTAAAAACGAAATGTGAGACCACGGAATGTCGAAGAATTACTGGAAACAGTAAATAATATTGATGATAATAATAATAATATTTAATTTGGCCATAGAACTTAAACACGTGTGGAGATTAGAGGAGGTTCGAATTATCCCGGTCATAATTTCGGCTACAGGCGTGGTGACGAAGAAGTTCTTGAGTTATTTGGAGCAACTTAATCTACCTAAAGGCCTCGTGAAGATTATCCAGAGGACGGTGATTCTCCAGACATGCCATATTACCAGAAAGTTTTTGAAAGACGAAGGATAGAAAACCGAAATATCCACCGGATTAATGGGACGTGATGAATTTCATCCCCGTTAACCGAGCCGATCCCCAACAGCAATGGGCCCGGGACAGGCCCGGGTCCCCACAGAGCCGAACCCCAACGGCGCGCGCGAGGGGTCGGTGAATTTTTTCCGGCTTCGGCCGAGAAAGTGCACGGCTTAAGTCCATAATAATAATAAGAGGTGTCACTGGCTGCAAGGAGAACCTGTTGATCGTCAGATGTGTCACGCAGGACTCCATGCAGTATAAGCGGAACCTCTCTATGGCCTGGATCGACTGCCGCAAGGCATTTGACATGACATCGCATGAGCTCATTGTTCATTTGCTCCGATGTCTTGTGGTACTCGGTCCCGTAGTGAGATGTATTGAAGAACTGATGCCGCTCTGGAGGACTCGCTTTACCATAACATCGGGTAACGATAGAGTCCAAACAGAGTCGGTAACATTCAGAAGAGGAGTATTTCAGGGAGATTCCCTCAGCCCCCTTCTGTTTTGCATCTCACTACTGCCATTATCCGTCTCGCTCCGGAAAACCCGTGAGTACAACTACGGTACCCCGGCGACAGGAGGCATAAGGTCACCCATCTATTTTATAAGGATGACCTTAAACTTTATGCCTCTGGAGAGAGGCATCTCCAACAGTCCCTTAGGGTGGTACAGGAGTACACGCAGGCTGTCGGTATGCAGTTCGGGTTGGACAAATGCGCACTGATCCATCTCAAGAGAGGACGATGCGGTGACTATGGAGAGGACGCGCAGCTCGTGGACGGAAGCATCTTACACCATCTAGATGCCGGAGAGTCGTACACTTACTTGGGTGTCGAGCAACGCTCCACCCAAGAAGTGAGTATAGTGAAATACGCTCTCCGCGGCAAGTATCAGCACCTACTCCGACAGATCTGGTCTTCAGAACTGTCGGGGAAGAACAAGGTGTCTGCTACAAATATGCTTGCCGTTCCGATCCTTCTCTATTCTTTCGGAGTAGTGAAGTGGACTAGAGAAGAGCTGCGTCAACTCGATGTAGTAACCCGCAAGATGATGCATCTCAATAGGAGCTTGCATCCTAAATCGTCCGTTCCACGGTTATATCTCCCACGGCATCGGGGAGGCCGTGGACTCTTCAGCTTGGAGAGTCTCCATAGCAGGATGGTTCTGGATGGAGCATGTAAGGTCATCAGGAGTTCGGATCCCCTCCTCTGCATGGTCCGAGACCATGAAAATGCAGAGGTAGGAGCTTTTCTCTTTAAGGCAGCACGGAGAGCAGCCGATGAACTTGGTCTCATCTTCGACGTCGAGCGGGTAAATCCCAACTCTGTCACCGAGTTGGATCCCGTTCGACTAAAAGCCCACATTAGTGCTGCAGAACAGAACATCCTTCTGGTGCTCCATAAGGATAAGCCATTGCACGGGGTCTTCTATAAAAATATAGAAGACCTCGGCTTATCCGAAAGGCTGACCTTCGCCTTCTTAAGGTCAGCTGGACTGAAGTCTGAGACCGAGGGATTCATAATGGCTTGCCAGGATGGTGTATTTAACACCCTCGTCTATCGACGTCGTGTCATGGGTATGGAGGTCCCTGATGGCAGCTGCAGGGAATGCCGCAGGGCGCCGGAGACTGTAATGCACTTACTGTCGGCTTGCCCGACATACGCAGTCTCGGCCTATATTCACAGACACGACGCAGCATTACGAGTGCTTTACTATCATCTAAGGCACTTGTATGGGATAGACGAAACACCAGTCCTGCCTTACGCTCCGGGGGATATTGAGTCCGTTGTGGGGAATGAGAAGTGTCTAATTTATTGGAACTACTCGTTTCCCACCGTCAGGCAAATACAAGCCAACAAGCCTGACATAGTACTCCTCGACCACCAACTCAAGACAATGTATGTCGTAGAATTCTCAGCTCCCGCTGAGAGCAACATTGTCTTGAAAGAGGAGGGAAAACGGACAAAATATCGAGATTTGCTCTTCGAACTCCGCAGGCTTTATCCAGGCCATTCTGTTAAAATAGTGGTACTGATTATGGGAGCCCTCGGTGGAATGAGACAGACGCTGCTTTCAGAAGTAAAGATCATACCGGCATGCCGAGATTCGGCAGAGATCTTAGCCGGCAGAATGTAGAAAGCTGCCATCCTCGGTTCATTGCGTCTACTCAGGGCACACGATTCGCGGACCCGGTAATCACTCACCCCACGGGCGTGGGGAGTGGCTATTGGTATTACCAGCTCCCCTCTGTGAGGGTCGGAGCCACAGAGTAGGGTGACTGGTTTTTACAAATAATAATAATAATAATAACACCATAGGTAATTACAACCCCCTTTATCCCGGAAGGCTCTAGAAGAGCCTTGTATGGGAGGGGGCTACACATTTAGAGACAAGGGACACACACCCAATATCCGTGTTTAGTGAAAAAATCCCTCTCACGGTATTTTCCACTGCCACGACTGGGGATCGAACCCGGAACTTTTGGGTGGGGCATTTTCACCTTTTTTTTACCATTTAAAATTCTTTATTGAGTTATAATTTATATGTCATTTTTTGTATTTTATTTATGTCATTATATATCATTTATTTACAATAAATATATTACCCGACGCGTTACATATTGCATTACGCAACGAAACGAATACGGTCGGCCGATGTTTTGCCAAACGACATAAATTACAAATTCCGATTTCCTATCTTTCTAAGTTTCCAAAATGTTTAAGTTATTTATATTTTGTGTTCCCACTGGGTTATAATAATTAAATAATCAAGCGAAATTTTTGAAGGAGTGTCATATGTTTTCTAATAAATTCACAGGAAACTTAAAACAAAGTGAAAACCTGCTTGAAAAAAAAATCTCTATTTACAAAATTAAAAATGCACCGATTCTATATGTAGTATAAAAGATATATATTTGTGCCTTGGTTTTCTATGATTTAAATTCATCTGTACATATTTACATTTTATTTGTACACTAAATCTTCTTATTGATAATCCTCCAGAGTTCGCAAAAATTAGACGTTGAGGCAATAACGTTATCTTTCTTCATACAATGGCAAGTTTTCATGAATAAATTTGTGTGGGTGTACGATGTTATGATGTGATCTAATATCTACCATATTTTGTGTTAATGTTGAATTTTGGATTTTATATTTGAAAAATTTATTAGCGGTTTCCATTATATAATCTCTGATCATGGGAATATTATATTGTCGGTGAAAAATCTCCACCGGCGTATATCTATTTGTCTCTGTCAGTAATCTAAGGATTTTATTCTGTGTCCTCTGTAATCTGTTACATTGTGCGTCTGAAATGGTGTTCCAGGACGCACATGCATATGTGAGGATCGGTTTTAAAATAACTTTGTAAGTACACAATTTGTTATCCTTAGTTAATTTGCTCCTTTTGTTGATTAACGGATATAATCGACTTAAGGCAGCATACGTACTATTTATTGTTTTGGTTATGTGGGGTCCGAAGCGCAGCCTCGTGTCCAGGGTTACCCCTAGGTACTTAACCGCACTTTTTCCCTTATAACCTTATTATCAATTTTAAGTTTATTAAATGTTTTTATATTTGTAAATTTCCTGTACATAGTGATTATATCCGTTTTATCCGGATTTATTTTAATTTTCCATTTGTTGTGAATTTTAACAAGTCGGCTAGATGGTACCGGATTGTTTGCGTAGCCGTTTCGGCATGAAATGAGCGGGCGTAGATTGCCGTATCATCAGCATACAAAATAATGTTTGTCGATTGATTGGTTGGCGTGTCCGACAGGTATAAGTTGTATAAAGTTGGTGATAAGATTGCCCCTTGAGGGACACCAGCAGACATTCTTTTCAAGTTAGAGTATATATTGTTTATGTTGACTGTAATATGCCTGCCGAACACGTAACTTTTTATCAATGACACTATATGCTCAGGAAATTTACAAATATATTTAAGTTTATATAATAAGCCCTTTAACCAAACTAAGTCGTAAGCTTTCTCTATATCGATAAGTAACATAACGTTACAATGCCTCTCACCTCTCGACCACCAGTCATAGTGCATGGGAAAATATTACTAATGATTATTGTATAAGGTTATTTAATTCTATGCCAAACAGACTTATAGAAGGTATAAATAGAAATGGTGCAGTAACGAAATATTAATAGTTAGTTTCTTGTTAAGTAGTATATCCTTTGTCCTTTGATCCAGGATTTCTACTAATCGTACCGTTTATTCTCCACTTTCTTAAAATGTTACACACCAAATTTTTGTTAATGTTATAACGCAGTGCAATTTGTCCCATTAACCATCCATCATTTACTATAGCAATAACTACAGCATTAAAATAAAAAATAAATTAAAAGTGATATCTGTTTATTTCGGCTACTCTTCAAATACAGACAGATTTACATTAGAAAAAAAAAAGTTGTCCTATTTTTCTGCTCACGACAGTATATTAAAAAAATATCTGAATAAAATAAAATTTTTGTAAGAATTGTTATCTGTTAAAAGTTCAATAAAATCAAAGAACTAAGTACAGAAAAAAATGAAAATCTTTAACATTTTTCGTAGATGTTAATGGTAAACTATTTAAACATGTTCTTGTAGGAAATATATTTTTTGGTTTTTTAGTATTTTTTACCTTATTCCTTAAATTTCCCATAATAATATATTATATAGCATTTTGAGGCCATTGGGATATCCAATTGCGGATGTTGTTTTAAATTCTATTTTCTGAAATAAACGTCCGGCATATAATCGGAAAAATAAATGTCACGATATTTTGCAGTACTACAATTTTGTCTCTTATAAGTATCTTTTATTTGTTTTATTACAAAGGATATCTATATCTCCCTTAAATCATTGGTTTCTGTCCTATTTTATGAAATACAGGATTATAGGAATTAGAGACATAGCAGCCTCAATATATTGTGCCAGATTACTGTACTATACTATATTATTAACCGAAGAGTTGGGGTTCACCAGACTTAACTGACCAAAACCACTGAGATCGTCGCCACAATCTCTTAATTCCTATGTAATCCTTGCACCTAACGTAACATGTGCTTCATCGCAAGTAATTTCAAAAGGAATAATAAGGACCCTCATTTCTTTGTACCACAACGATATTTATATAATTGTTATAAAATTGCGTTTTTAAGTTTAATCCATTAAATATTTAACCCCTAAATATACAATGTCTAAATTTCAAACTCTTTATAGTTTAAACACATACACTTAATATCCTGTTTGACAACCCTTCCGGAATATGAAATGGTTGCAACATATAGATCGTTGGGAGGAAATGTATTACCTCTGCGATCGATTTTTCTGACGCTTCCATTAATCACATTAAAAGTTTTAAGTGACAGCTTATTTGATTCTAAAAACATGCTTCCGGTCTGATCAAATAGCGTTATTTATTGTTTATAAATAAACCGCTATTCCCATTACGAAATAACGGTTTATAACCAGAGGACAATATTCTATTCACAACAATTCCGCAGTGTTTATTTCATATCGTTCCAAATTTATACTATAAATTTCTGGTCCCCTATCTCAATACGTAATTGTAAGAGTTAAAGAATTGGAGATTCCGTGAAAAAAAGTTCATTTATATCTTATCTGATAGTGGGCTTATCTTAACATATTTTTTAAATTGTTATATCTAGAAAACCGACCTTACGAAAAGCCATTTACAAAATTATCAGAATTTTGTATCGACAATCTTCCATTTAATTGGCAATTTAAATCATTTGCAGTATGATTAGGATTCAAATTGATATTTAATTTCTCTGTTATTAATAGAGGTTTACAACTTAAATAATTTTCCGATTCAACTTCAACAAATATTTGCGATATTTTTTTTGGAGTATTTGTTATAGTGGAGTCAGACAAGCAAAGCATAAAGAATAGTTTCAAGTGTAATTTTTTTTTATTAAGATGTTAGTTACATGGAATACTATACGAAATGGACATTTTCTATCTCAAGCAACCGCTGCTACGCAAATTTTCGACCATTTTGTGAAAAATCGACCACTTTGGTCGTTCTTTTTAAATATTGATGAGTATATCTCGGTATGTGTAGGTCCCTTGTCCCTAAACGTATAGCCCCCTCCCACACAAGGCTCTTCCAGAGCTTTCCGGGATAGAGGGGGTCGTAATTACCTGTGGTATTATTATTATTATTATTATTATTATTTAAAAAAAGTGAAAATAATTGAGGCTGCTAGTTATGATATAGGCGATCAGCGGTTACAATATGAAATTTTTGTGTGCACACATAACCTCAAAAAAAAAACTGAAAAAAACTGCTAAATTTTGGTTTTTTGATTATAGCTTCGGATGTTTTAAGTGAAATTTGATGAAATTTTTAGAAATTATATTTTAAAATGCGAACAATAACTTGTTAAAATTTGAAGTCAAAATATCTAATACAACTCTCAAAAATTGGCTTTAAATTTTAAAATTGATTGGCTAACAACTTTTGTGCATCGCATCGTGAGGTTCTTTTATTTAATGTAGGTTTTTTATGCACTTTATTATGGGGAACAAGAAAAAAGTTTTAAACTTGAAAAATTGAAATAAATCGATTTTAAATTTTTATTCATATACAAATTCAATTATCCATTAGATTAAAACATAATTTCCCAATCGCAAACTCCAGTCGTTCCACACCACTTGCAGTCTGCAGTTTCGAGCTGTTGGCTCTCGTCAGTGCAAGGTAGGCATGTGACGACTGACACGGGGATCCTTTGACCATTTGGTACATCTCGGTATTTTTAGGATAGCGACATGCAAAATAGTCAGCAGGCGCCATCTAGCGGCATGACAGCTCCTTTAAGTAGGATCAGTCTTTCGGCTAGTGTTTGTTGCAATCGAAGCATTAACGTTCTGTTGGTAATATGTAATTATTACACTTAACGCGCCAGGCCTGTAACTTGTAAATCAGCGGTCTCGGCGGGGTACATATCCCGGAGAATAGCTGTTGGTTGCAGTCTGGTTACGTTCCTGATCGTAAAATAAGGATTTTATAGACGAGTTTGCAACTGAAAAATGTTTTAATCTAATGGATAATTGAATTTGTATGTGGATAAAAATTTAAAATCGATTTTTTTCACTTTTTTCAAGTTTAAAATTCGCTGTCATAAAGTGCATAAAAAATCCTAGTTTTTTTAAAAAAAAGAACCTCATACGGTGCGATGCACAAAAGTTATTGGCCAATCAATTTCAAAATTTGAAGCCAATTTTTGAGACTTGTATTAGGTATTAGATACCTTGACTTGAAATTTTAACCAGTTATTGTTCACATTGTAAAGTACAATATGTGAATTTCATCAAATTTCACTTAAAACATCCGAAGTTATAACCAAAAACCAGAATTTAGCAGTTTTTTTCAGTTTTTATTTTTTTTTGAGGTTATGTGTGCAGACAAAAATTTCATATTGTAACCGCTGATAGCCTATATCATAACGAACAGCCTCAATTTTTTTCGCTTTTTTTTTGGACCTACTACACATACCGAGGTATACTCATCTATATTTAGAAAGAACACCAAAATGGTCGATTTTTTTTTAAAGTGGCCTAACTTGCATAGCGGCGGTTGGTAGAGGCAGAAAATGTCAATCTCGATAGTATTTGATGTAACTAACATGTTAAAGAAAAGTAAATTGACACTGGAAAGAATTCCTTTTTCACTAAAATTTGATGACCCACCATAACAACTTTTAATTTATCCTCCAAGTTTCTACTTTCTACCTCGATTTTTGGCATTATTATATAAAAACTTTACAATAATGCATTTATTAATAAGAATTCGCCAAGAAGAGTCCTAGATGATTTTTTAATACTAACCATTTTTAATATGTTCAATATTTGGATTTTTTCACTCGAACCAGGATTTATTAGGAGTTTTAGATCGTGAATAGGTACTAGAGATGAAAAAAGACAAATTGAAGGTAAGTAAATGAATAAGCAGGTGACTTTATGTGACTCAATTTTTTTCTACGACTCGCAATTTCTTAATATAATGCGAAGAAAATATCAATAAGATTTTTAAAAATCACTCAAGACCAATTTTTATCATATTAAGAAAAAACAGAATAAGGGTAATTTCATTTTCTGTAAAAAAGGTCTTGGTGTTTTTATCTAATAATAATTTTTGAGATATTTACAGAAACTATATTTTAAAGTTTTATATTAAATAAATGAAGCAATTGGATTAAGATGATAAACTATTGGATTAATTACTATTTTTTATTTTCAAATACATCCTTTTCCGAAGAAAAGATTTTATTGCAATAAACCACGACTGCATGACTTCCTGAAACTGCGAAATAAACACCTATAAACGTTAACTTTCTCGTATTCATCACCACAGGCGGCGTAATAGAATATACGCCGTAAATAAATTTGATACCCTAATAAACATAATTCTCGTAGGAATTCCAAACAGTTTGTGCCGTCGTCTTAGCAACGGAGCGACAACTAACCCCTTGAATCAAGTAGCTGTTGCCGTCGAAAAGATATGTCCAATCATCTTGGAGCATTTTAATTACTCCAATAATTGTCATCGCAAAGTACTGTATTCTTCAAAGAAACGCGATCTGTGGGGTATAATCGTCATATTATTAGTCAAATAAGGGCATCCTACTTGGGTATTAATGTGTATAATCACGTTAAAAGTCAGTGGCAGAGTTGGAAAAATTATATTTTCAAAGTCGGACAATGGGATAAGATATGAAACGCGGCGCTATTATTTCTCTTAATAAAAGGGATTAGCACCTAATTACATCTTACATTATCGGGTAATTACAATTACAACAGTATCAAACGTGCATTCATCTCTATGATACGGCCAATATTTCATAGTCCAACAGAATATGTCAATAGCAGGACGATATAAGTGTCGAAATAATAATGCCAATACAGATATAGGAACCCGTGGAGTTAATCTATTTTAATTTTTGTTGTATTTATCATGTCGATAAAACTTGACCAGTCAAAGTTATTTCTATTAATTTGTTAAGTTGCAAAAATATAATACCTAGCATAAAATAGTTGATTTTTAAATTTGTGGTCTTAAATTATTACAATCCATTATTCATTACATCTACATACTAGTGTTATAGACATACACCTGAACCTGTATTCTGTTATTATGGGGAGAGTGAAGCTCCCATCACACGCATCTCACCCGACCGTCCTAGACTGCATTCCGTAAGTGCAGTGAATAGGTGGTGAACGTGAAGCGATTCAGCGTGAATAGTTGAATTTACAACCAATTAAGTTGGCGCAAAAGCATCAACTGTTCAGTTGTTGTTTTATTGTAGTTACTGCTTTTTAAAGTTTAGTGTCGTCACCTTCGAGCACATAAATGAAAAGTTATCACGTATCATTAATCAGGTAAAAGGTGACTGAATAAGTTGTTATCCTGGTACCTGTGTTATTAAAATGGTAGAGAGTAACCGGCTATGACGAATGGGCAAAAGAAAATTTGGATAGCATTTACTTTATTATATGATTATGTGATTCCTGAACTTCATATGGTGGCTTGCATGAAACGAGTTACTACTTCGATTATATTACGGGCAAGTTCTACTGTATGCAAGTTTGATCCTGAATCTCCTTATAAATGCTTGTTCGATTAATGAGGCAAAAGGGTTAATCTTCTGAAGAACTTGCTGTTCTCCTCGGCATCACGAAGATCTCGTAATACCTAGAATTAATTTATTGACCAAAAAGTCCGTAAAGATATACCTTCGTTATTGGTAATATATATTTTAAAAAATATGACTATAATAAACCAAAAGAGTAATTGTAATATTTGCTAACAATTATATTATTATTACCTCGTTAGCGATAAGCAAATCCGCAATGTCCATTCTGATTCCCAGATTTAACAACAGTAATTTTTGGCTGATGAAAACTATCATAAAAGTACGGTTAGGATCGCCGTTCTCCCAGGGAACTGACCGATTCCCTTACGATTTACAAGTAGAAATAAGTTTGCGCATTTTTAAACGAGGTGATCATTCCCGTAGTTACAGAATATACTTTTATTAATTTTTTTTTAAGTGAACTCCATCCACTTCTTATGGGAATGTACTTTCACGCTTTTACAGAATAGAGGTGTAATGTCTGTACTACATTAATACTCGATTTTGCTTATTTGCTGTTGTAAAATTACTCAGTTTTCTATATTCTTTATTTCGCTAGGTATTTTTCATTCATCTGCAAATAAAAGTTTCTAGCAATCTAATACCTTAACTAAATCATCATTTATGTCTTATGATACTTTTTGTTACATAATTAGTGATAAGTGACGTAGAAGGTCAAGTGTAAGAACAGTCATGGCTAAACTTCGCCTTGTGAATCGTTATATATTAATGCAGCCAAAATAGGATTTGAAGTGGAACTTTTTCTATAAGTGATTTTATGATTGAATCCTGTTGGAGAGGTCCTAAGGAGTGCCCAAAAAATGTTTGTACTTCAAAGACTCTGTGCTTCAGTTATTATTAACAATTTAATTTTTTTAACCTCGTTTTTCAACCTAAAAATGTGAATAACTTGAGATAAGTAGGTCTAATTGGGACAAAAAAAAAACAAAATCGTTGTAATTAAATTGTCTACAAATCTACGTTTAGTTTAGGACTTAGGAGCACAACCATAACCTACAAAAGTGAAAAAACGGCCAAAAATCATTTTTTTCCATTTTGCTACCCAGAGCCGCTGGGTGATTCGATCAGCTTCAAACTTTCAAAATATCTGCCTTTTGCTCTAACAAAAATACCCTGAAAATTTGATGCAAAAATATTAAACCCAGTGTGCGCAATTGAATTTGTTATTTAAAATTTGAATCGGGCACCATTTATGCCATTAAGTCCAAAACGGATAATTTTTAGTAAGTTAGGTTCCGACGCCAGGTTTTTGATGTAAAAATGCTGTTTTTTTGTCCCGATCGGACCTATAGTATAGAGTTATTCACATTTTTAGATTGAAAGACGCGGTTAAAAAAATTAAATTGTTAATAACAATTGAAGCACAAGGTCTTTGAAGTACATTTTTTTGGTTATTTTTGAGCACCTCCCCAATAGGATCCAACCGTAAAATTGCTTATGGAAAAAGTTCCTTTATATTGGTTTTTGTGGTGCTATTTTACTGCGCTATATGTAATGTAATTTTTCCAATAAAGTCGTTTATTATTATTATCGTTATCATCATCATTGTCACTGACATTGTCATTATCATTATAAATATAGTCAACAATACTAGTTCTACATTTGTACCTTGAGTCATCCTTGACATTGTAAAGTAAGTATCTCACTTAAAACCGTTATATTGAATGTATTGTAGTCGATTTCCCAGGCATGGTATAAAGATCATCATCATCATCATCATCATCATCAACCAGCATTTTGCGCCCACTGCTGGACATATGCCTCCCGTAAATATTTCCATCGATTCCTGTCTTGTGCAGTCTGTATTCAATTTCCCTGCAACCGCTTTATGTCGTCCGCAGATTGCTTTCTTGGTCAACATTAAAGTTTCCGCCCCGTAGGTCATTACTGGAAGAACGCATTGGTCATATACCTTTCGTTTAAGGCTCACTGGGATATCTGCCTTAAGAAGAACCCTCAATTTACCAAAGGCTGCTCATGCCAGTCCTATCCTTCTGTAGATTTCGCAGGTTTGGTTATCTCGGCTTATCCGAATTTCATGCCCTAGGTATTTATACGACATTACTTGTTCGATCTTAGTTCCACCCACAGATATATTGTCGCTGAGGACGAGGTTTGCCATAAACTGGGATTATTGAAAATTGATTTTTAGACCGACTTCTAGCGATGCTTCGTACATGCTCCTTAGCATTTCACTGGCGTCTTTTGCATTGTCCGCTATCAGTACGATGTCGTCAGCAAAGCGCAAATGATTTAGATATTCTCCATCTATGTTGATGCCTTTTCCAGTAGCTCTGTGAAGAGTTGAAGTGAAGTCGGACACATGCAGTTGCGCGTTTGTAGATGTTTCCTATCAGTGTTGTGTATCTGTGGTCGATCCTACTTTCCGCTAGAGCTTTTAACATAAATTTCTGGTCTACCGTGTCGAATGCCTTTTCATAATCGACGAATATCAGAATGAGCGGTTTATTGTATTCGATAGACTTTTCAATGAGGCTTTTTATAACTTAAAGATGGTCGTTTATCCCGTACCCAGATCGTAAGCCTGCCTGCTCTCGCGGCTGGTAAAAGTCTAATTTGGGTGTTGAGCGGTTTGCTATTATTTTCATAAAGAGCTTATATATATGTGACAAGATACTAATAGGTCTATAGTTGCTCAGATTTGAGATATCTCCCTTTTTATGCATTATGACAATAACCGCGTTGTTCCATTGGGAGGGAGTCGTCCCTCTTCTAAGACATTCTGTAAAAAGTCTACTTAAGGCTCTCTAATAGCTTCTCCCCGTGCTTTAATAGCCTCAATCACTATTTGGTCGTCTCCAGAAGCTTTGCCATTCTTCATTGCCGATAATGCAGCTTGTACTTCGTTTGTTGTGATATCGGACCCTTGGTTCCGCACTTCTGGGATAGTAGCTTCTACGTTTTCTTCTCGTCTCGTATATAATTCCCTGTAGAAGTCTTCTACGATTTTCAGGATGTCACTTCTGTTTGTTGTTAGATTGCCGTGCTTGTTATTCAATTTGTAGATGTCTTTCTTTCCTACACTCAAATTTCTCCTCAAAACTTTCATATTCTTCTTATCTTCTATAACTTTAGGGATTCTGTCGGTGTTGAACTTTCGCATATCTTTCCTAATGGCTTTAGATATGTTTCTATTTAGCTCTCGCAGCCTAACGAAGTTCGTTGAGTGCTTGTCTTTTAGGTTTCTCCGTTCTCTCATAAGACGTTTTGTGGTTTCTGATAGTTTCTCATTTTTTTTCTGCATTGTTAGTTTTATAGCGTTTTTGAGCGTCCATCAGCACGTTGACAATCCGCTCATTCATTTCTTCGACACTTTGTTCTCTTTGCTCTTGGTCTTCCGGGTTTCTCAGATTTGTCTCAACTAGGTTTCGGTATCCTTCTGTGTCTTCGATTGAGGTCCATTTCTGTGTTCTGTTTGGTTACCATCTTTCTCCTTTCCCTTTTCAAATTTAATACTACCCTAGCTCTAACTAATCTGTGGTCGCTGCCTACCGAACATTTGTTAAGTACCGTCACGTCGTGTACAATTTCTTTCTTGTCTGTTATTATAAAGTCGATTTCATTCTTAGTGTTGCCATCAGGGCTTATCCAGGTCCATTTTCTTGACTGTTTTTTCTTGAAGAAGGAGTTCATAGCGTAGAGTCCGTGTTGCAAAAGGAAATCCAAAAGTGCTCCTAAAGATATTTATTAGTAAATTACTAAAACCGATATGATCTAACTTTTCAATTAAAAATTTATAGTCTATATGATGAAACGCTTTGGAAAAATCAGTGTACATTACAGCGATTTCCATTTGAAATTAACATCTTGCAATAATTTTTTTTTAATTGTAAATCAAAGTCCTATTAAGCCATGTTTTTGCTCTTCGCTTTGGTCGAAAAGCCAAAAATATGTTAATTCATTTATAAAATGAAACAATTTAAAAATAGTCGCGTATTTATTTAAAGAAGATGAAGTAGTTATTGAAATGGGTAGTTCACCTAATTAGTAATTAGCAAAGTAACTGAACAATATTAAGAACCTTCTTGCAAATTGTACAACATAAGTGTGATAAACAAACTACACATTTTATTTTTGACAATCTTTAAAACTTAGGCAGATCATACTGTATCTATAAAATGGAACAGACTAGAAGACTAGACTCATATATGACCTGATATACGAGCTATTTCAATGTAAAATAGATGGATTTTATGAGCTCATCGTATCCAACATACTCGACGAAGCAAACTGCATTTTTTGTGTGTTTTCGGAAGTAAGATATATTTGGGGTTTCTCAGTTTGACTGGCTTGAAATATATATTTGCGGTAATGGTTCAACAAGCAGCCGATAAATGATGCATCAATGAAGAAGCGATAAAACATTTCGAAGGAATACAAAAGAGTTTAAATCTCTACTCTATTTCATTTATTTCTCAAGCTCAGTCTAAATAAATAATGATAGTTCGCCGTTCGTTCAGTCTAAGCTCATATATCAGACATAAACCGACCGCTTTTTCCTTGAATATATAATTTACTCCGGATCACCTTGATCGACGTAGTGTCCAGGACTGAATTGATGGTATGAACAACCTCATTCTGTATGTGTCAAATAGAGTAAATGTTGCAGTTTGGGTTAATTTGCGTTTGATAGGATCTAATATTTCAACTAATAAATTATTTTCTATGACTTGCTGAATAAACAAACAGTCTCTGCTTATACTCCCGAATATAATTTGCCGACTGCAAATGTATTATTCACGTAATATCACAAATTGCTAACTAGGCCAAACGATTATTCCAGAATAAATATCGGGAAACAGAATAAGTGGATTGTTTGAATTCTAAAGGGGATTTTGTGATTGATGAATCCAGGGAGATAGATGTCATAAATGTGAGCCAGCATATTACCAAGATAAATAAAATTCAATTCTACTTGAAATCGATTGGAATATAAAAGGGATTCGAGAATATGTTTTAAATTTTTACGCCTTATATTAATACATCAAAGGAGAACTTTTGAGAGGGATTACCTACTTATTTTTTTTTTAGTAGATTCTTGATTAATTCTGCTTTAATCTAAAAGTTGGTGTCATTCCATTATCCTTGCGACAAGGTTAAACGAGATATTTTATTAGGGAATGGTATAGTATATCTCATATATGGAAGACAGAAAGAGTTGCGAAAGTTTCAAAATTTGCCAAAAAATCAACTCTTTCACCTCACACAGTCAAGCTATAATAAAAAAATACTTCAGACACTTAATTTCACGAAAAACCACAATTCTCTACGAAGAAATCTGAAGAAATTCACATATCAACGATAATTTCCAAACAACCCAAATCCATCAATAGAAACGCTCAATCAATCAAATTAATCATTTATGACTGATGATCGAGAGGTGAGCGCACTTGCCTTTCACCCAAAAGTTCAGGGTTCGATCCCCGGTCGTGGCAGTGAGAGGGATTTTTTCACTATACACGGATATTGGGTGGTAATTACCTGTGGTGTTATTTATCATTTATTTATTTTACACGGAAAAAAATTACAAATTTACGTCCTAAAAATTACCGCTCCCACATGAGCTTAAAATACATCAAAACTACTTTCCATACTCGCAGTCAAAATAATTTCTTTCACTCACACAATTTTTTTATAAATCCTTTCCTTTCGATTCCGCTGTTCATTCGATTTTGCGCCTTAGATGTCAAAACACAATAAATTTCCATTCATAATGTTCCAGTTGATACTTTTGTTCCCCATTGTCATCCAAACTTATATCCATTTCATTCACCGCGAACCTAGCGGAGCATTCTCATATCATATCAACTTTACGTGCAGGACCTTCGGTACGACTTTACGGGGTCCTTTCAAAATTAATTTATTTATTTACACAATTACCGCCAATAACTTCAAAAATCAAATCGACTCAAACTTCGTGTGTACATCAAACAATTCCTCATTTTAATGCCAAAACGGTCATATAATTTTCATTTCCGAATATTAATATTTTCTGATGCAATATTGTGCAATGTTGCGCAATTGAGCCGAGATGAATGGCGGGAGACCTTTCCAGACCTCATATTTATGGTTATAGCTTATTTTTTTAAGCTATTTAATCATTGCAATAATAATAAGGCGCGAAGTGGCAATCGCGATTAATCGCACGGGATTGCACCACCGGGTTCGAATCCCGGCTCCGGCACTATCGGAGGAAATGGCTGTATGTCCGCGTTTTTTCAATGGTGCAAGCCTCTGGCTTCTGGAATTGGGGGTTGTCTAATTTCTGTGGTGTTTATTTATTATTTATTTATATTATAATGCCTCATACGTCTCGGCCTACTCTCAACAACTTTTTCTTCTCTTATAAACCCACATGTTGTTTATTAGTGATCATATATTCAAAATACGTATTATTTGGTATACATTTGTATTTTTACATATACATTATGAAAGTAATTTTCCCCATCTTGTGACTTGTTATTGTTGTGCAGTTATATCTAAATAAATAAATGATTTCGGAATACTTTGAGGTATTTGTTTTGCCACAGTCCCTAACAAATACATAATATATTATTAATAAGGAAAATTGGTGCACCGCAAATAACTTTCTTAATTAATATTTTAAGTTTTAGTTCAGTTTTCCTTTTCTCTTTTAACAAATAACCGATCTGTACATAAACAATCCTTGGATAAGCTTTTCATCCTGACAATATTTAGCAATGCTTGTAGACTTGCTTGAGAGTGCTCCCAGCATGTTTTCTCTAAGTTCCAGATTCGGTCCGAGTCCTCTACAAACTTGTTAAAGGATCTTAAGGGCCATAAAATTTCAAGCTTGGTCACACAGAGTTGTTACATAAAATAACTTAATTCGACTGGAAAAGCACTTGAAATATATTTTGAACGACGTTAAAAGCGGTACTTCGGAGTTTGAATGCGCTAGTGCATTATTATGTGCCGAATCATATTTTGTGGAAATAAACGTGTTTTAATGTTACACTTCGAATAAGTCTCTTTAACTTTGTACGTATTACATGAAACACGATTATCAAGTTTAGAGGGTTTGTGTTGCTTCTACATCAAAGGCCCGGAGGACAGTTTCGGACCACATAATTGGTATTTTTCCAGAACAGAAATTTAATCCAATGCACTCGAGTATTGGCTGTGTACAATCGTGTACCCTTCGGCACAAAGTGATGTTAGGGATTAGCTGTAGAGTTTACCGTTGATACTATAGTCTGGTCTGATTCAGAAACAACAAGCCGGCACATGCTACCAATTGTATGGACGACGTATGTGCAGGGTAGGCAATAGCATAATTTAGTTCTATAGATGCAGAAAAACTAAAAATATGTAGAAACAATAGTTATCTCATTAGTATGGATGAAGTTCTACAGGTTTTTTAAGAGACGAAGTTCAAAACACTGTGATACGTATTTCTATATGTTCACATCATATCGTACTAGTAAGTAATAAAAAATTATCTTGTTTAAATTACATATTTGTATATAAGCTATATTTTTACAAGATTCCTGTAAATCAAATACGATTGAAGGGAATAAAACCTCAGGAAAACAATGTAAATCTATCTCTCACCGTCAGTTGTCTGAAACCAAAAAAATTGCTCATGATAATTACATGTCGAGATATAAAAATTCTCGGCAGGACATATGGAAAATGTTAAAATCACAAAACACCAAAAACAGGCAATTTAGTGAAAGTACATCTCCAAATAACGTTAATAATTTCTGTTCTTAATGTAGATTCTGTATCATTAAAACATAAACTTTCTCAATGTAATCATATCCTTATATAATTTCTGGCAAAAGTAGCTCACATAGATCAATTTTCCCTTAGACACGTATCGTGATGATGTAGCCAATGCTATAAACAGTCTAATAAAAAACACAGTAAAGATGCATGTAATGTTCTAAATTCCCGTATCTTGAAATCAGTTAAACTGTGTACCTTGATCATTGAAAATTGTGTTAATTATCTTCACAACTATCAAATGAGACGTTTGAAGAGAGGCAATTTCGCTTGTTGTGAGCTTGTCCAAGTAATCCAGGAAGTAGCATTTAACATAGTGAGCTATAAATTGGTGTACACGTACCTTCTAGCTTGCCAAACAATCTGTGAAAAGTCCCAAAGATTCCGGTGTATGCGTAACTTTTGACAGCGGAAAAACAGCCCAAAGAAGTACCTTTTTCCAGTTTATTGTCAATATTTTCGTTCCCATCGATCCTACGGCTATGAAGTGTACTTATAAAAAAGAAAGAACGGAAAATTCTCTACAAAAAAGGTGATATTAGGTTTATTGATAACACTAATTTACGTAATCGCGCATTGAACCTCCGGCAATAATTTTGTATGGATATTTCAGTGCATGTAATGATCAAAATATAGCTTTCTGTGAGTTATCTAATATTTTTTACAAATAGGAATTGGGGTATGAAAAATGGTATATTTCAGTGATCAAAATTTATTATTTATTTATTTATTTAGATTATTGATTAATTACTTAACATTAATAATAACTACAAAAATTCGGTTTGCTAATGTAACTCAGTTTTGACTTATTTTCTGACATTTTCTTCTTATCCATCCTCGGTTTATATTTAATTTTACTACTGGACTGGTGGAAAATACCAGAATTCGAAATCATGATTATGGATCGCCGATGTCAATTCTTTTTTCGAGAATATGTTCTTCGATTAGGGCAGCATTCAGGCAAGATGTCCCATGTCAGTTGCCACAAGCTGCTGAACATTGCAGTCCCAAATTTCGGCAGCCGCACAAAGCGCCACAGCCTTTTGAACGGTTATAAAAAAATCATGTTCAAAAGACAATCCAGGGTAGGAGGTTTTTATTGCCTCTAATAAATTTTTGAATATCCATCCCCAATCTTGAGGGTTTAGCTGGTTCTGCACCTGGTAGTAGATACGATATAGGTGCTGTTTAGCCGCATCGACTGTGAAGGGTAACATACTCAACTGGACTGACTCGTTTCTGCCTACGGCTTTCATAAAGCACTGGTAACGGTATTCTACCAAATGTTTGTTATTTTTCTCCGCAAAACTAAAGAAATGAATCAACGTATCTAATAATTCAAAAAAGGGGAATTCAAAATTGACTTACCATCAGTATCGATGCACTGTTTTTTCCACTGTTTATTATAGGGCTAACGGGATGGACAATAAGGAGGTAGGATATAATAAACAGAAACTCAATTTTAAACACAGCTATAAGCGGTAATACAACACTGTATGTAAATGACTATGTATTTCATCTATATGTTTTTCTCTCTATAAAAAAAGTCAACAAAAAACGAAAGACGAACATTCGAACTAATAAACAAGACAAGTAAGGCCATCTAATGATGGGAACATTAATTCGAACAATTAATGGGAACAGAGTGCTAACCAATTTAAAATCCCTGGAAATGTCTAGTTCTATCAATAAACTTTATATCACCTTTTTGTAGAGAATTTTGCGTTCTTTCTTTTTCATAAGTACACTTCATAGCCGTAAAATCGATGGGAAAGAAGATATTGGCAAAAAGCCGAAAGAAGGTACCTTTTTGGACCATTTTTCGGCTGTCAAAAGTTATGCATACACCGGAATCTTTGGGACCTTTCGCAAACTGTTTGGCGAGCTGAAAGGTACGTGTACACCTATTTACAGCTCATTATATATTTTTCCGAAGATGAGCCCATTTTGTGTCTAAAGTTATTGCGGTATGGGTTTTTGACTGTGTGTCCTATCGAACAATAGCTGAAAAACTCAACTATCGTGGTATTATAAGAATCCTAACTTAGAGAATGACGCCAATACGTTTTCTATAATCGAACGAAGTTTAATCTACTCGGTATTGAATTTGGAGTTCCACACGGTTAAATTCTGAGCCCACTTTATTTTTATTATACAGTTTGTCTTCCGATTGAGTTCACTATAGGTGAAATGGAAGAAAAGTTTCCGATTTTTTTTCCCTTCTAAATATCTCATCTGCTATATCTACTTTATTTGTAAAAGATTCCTCTATATATCCTTCGGCAATGGTTAAGGGTACCCCATGCTTCTTTAGAGCAATCAAATCTGCCCCAGCATTAACCAAAATTGTCGCAGAGGACGACGGAAACAATGTCCTGTGTATTCATCTCCATTTTGCAAAAACTTATAATAAATAACAATAATTGATCAAAGAGTTTTTAAACAGTCTTATCTAAATAAATGTATCATATATTTATAGACATTGCTCTCTTTCTTTAATAATATTTTATATATTTCAACACTATTTGATGGACTGTCAGCTGACAAAGTGTCAACTTGATGGATGAATTGCGCTAGCTCCTCAACTATACTTTCTTAGTATATACTTATTATACACTTTCTTCATTATAATGAAGAATATGCTACTCAATATATTTTTAATAACATGTATATATATTTACTGTCTTGTTATTCACCCTAAAAGTCTGGAACCCTTCTGAAAGGGATTTTATATTCCTCACATCCGGCTCAATGTGCAAGCTGGCGCAACTTATCTAACCAAATCATTTTCATTACTCTTACTTTTCTTTTCATAGCAATAATTTATTAGAATCTGGACGTCATTGGATTTTCTCGATGGAAAATCTACACAAAGTGCAGACGAGCTTAGGTAATATCTGATTTTCCTGTTACTATTCTGCGGTTAAAATACATAGAGAAACTTAAAACTTATATCCGACATGAAATTTAACCCATCTAGCAGGATGTGCAATATAAATATTGCTCGCAATACTGTGATAAGATGTCATATTAAAAGAGACACTTGCAAACTTATATAGATACCAAATTTTATAAAAAATGTTTTTAATTTACTTCGGTTTAGATGATGTAAATTAATAAAATACGTATGTACTGTAAAAGTCCGATCTTTTCTTCATTTTGAGATATTATCAACAAGACTGGCGTTCGATTGATGAAGATTTCGCCCTTATGGCGGACTTCGTCAGGAGTTCGATAAAAATTTCTTAGAAAGGTAGGTGGGCGCCAGTATCGACTCCGCGGATTCGCTGAAGCACCAGCGTCGAACTGCGTTGTATCTCAGTGCGCTTTCCCTTTGGATAGGGTTCATGTGAGCGTGAGTCCAGCTTCGACGTAGCCACTTGATTAGATAGTATTTTTTAGATTTTATGCAGGGAGGAGTCCCTAATAATGCCTACTTTAGATTAGGAAAGTTAGCCCTACTAGGGAAGATGTCCCTAGAATGGTAATGCGAATTCTTTCTTATTAGATTTCAGGAAAGAGGTCCTTGCTAGGGTAGATGTCCCTAGAATGAGGTGCAAATATTCTTATAAGGTTTTCAGAGAAGGAATCTCTGCTAAGGTAGATGTTCCTAGGTGTAGGCGAATGCCAATGAATTAAAAGTCACTTTTTCCAAAAGCCAATATATTAACACTCAATTTAAAATATTTACAAAATGATTTATTTTGTTTTATTTAGTTTACAGTTGAATTTTAGCAAGCACTTCTTAACACGCTTTTGTTAGCTTCACCTGTGTGTTTGTTTGTTTACTTGTAATGAAATCTTTGAACGTGATTCTCACTCACCTCAAAAGGTCAGATTAAACTAAAACTTTGCACACTTATCAAGAACCGATGGCAATACAATAATTTGATATCTTTGTTCTAATGTCCTCACCAGGATCATCAGGATAAAATAAAATTTAAAAAAAAAAGACCCATTGTCGAGATTTTGGCGGAGGCGCCGCTGTTAATAATATATATTCTAACTAATTGAAATTTGACATCGGATGTTTAAAGGGCTTGATTCCTGTCCATATGTACATGTTTTCAGATGCCCTGAAAATTCCAACAATACCCTTGACAACAATTTTGATGGTCATGTTTAACTTTTGCATTTCTGGAAATTTCGAAAAAACGGGTCCCGGTGTCATGATGGTACGAAAATTTCTTTTGTCAAAAATCGAGATTTGCGTTTATGAAACTAAGATGCTATTGACAGCAATATTTTTGTGTCGCCGAAAGGGTTATGTATGGAAATTAATGGCCGGTTATCAAACGCCTTCATATCTACATTTGGCATACCTCAGGAATCTCACCCAGGCTATTATTATTATTCCAACTTAGTGTAGGTATATGAGAACTTTCAAATGTGTTAGATACTATTATTCACAGGTATAGAAAACTCTCAAGGGTGTCTGACCTTCAAAATTGTTAAAATAATTCAATGGAATTGATAAATTCACTGTTTGGTGCAAAGAGAATGTCATTTTATTAAATAATCAAGGAAAGTCGTCAACATAATAGTATTGATCTACATGAATTAATCAAGTTGGAGACTTTGGGTTCTGCCCTATTTTAAATGAAACATTGATAATAACATTCATTTATAAATCCGAGCAAAACAGTTATTGTTCCGTTCACCAAAAGGAGAAAACTTAATCTTAAAACTCCTATGCTGAATGGAACGATCCTAAACTTTTCCAGTGAGGTAAGTATCTAGGAGTAATCCTGGATCAAAAACTGACCTGGAACCCACACTAGAATGGATACTTACTAAAGCAACAGCAGCTATTTGAACGTGCCGTGGGCTGTTTGGTAAGATTTGGGATCTGAAGCCGAAAATGATACATTAGTCCTACCTACCGGTTGTCAGACCTATGGTGACCTACGCATCATGCGTATGGTGGCCAAAAACAGAAGAAAAAATAACATTAGGAATGTTGCAGAAATTACAACGCCTTGCCTGTTTTGAGACTACGTGAGCAATGCACTCGTGTCCCACAGCAGCTATGGAGGCAATGTTTGACCTACTTCCTTTGCACTTTCATGTGAGGAAGAAGGCAGCACTTAATGCCATAAGACTGCACCAGGCACTTAAATTTATACCAGGCAATCTGGTTAGCCACTTAAGGATTTTGGAGCTAATCCATTTTGAGGCCATGAATGAACCCACTGTCTCAATGCCAATCAAACATGACTTTGATTGTCCGTTTGTTGTGTTAATTGAATGGCGTCAAACGAGCAAGATAAAGGCACTGCGATTGGAGCAAGGGTCATTCATCTGGTATACAGTCGGATCTAAGATGGGTAGGAGTAGGCGTAGCAGGGCCTAAATGTAGGCTATTCAGAGCCTTCGGTAACACCCCTTCCATCTTCCAGGCAGAAATCTATGCTATAGATCTGTGTGCCCAGGAATGCCTATATATATGCATTCAAAGAGCAAAGACCTATATACTATCAGATAGTCAGGCAGGATTAAAAGCTCTAAGGTCCTACATCTTCGAGTTTAAAATTACCTGGGAATGTAGACAATCCCTGAAGCAACTGGCTAACAAGTTTACCTTGATATGGGTGCCAGGACATGAGGGAGTACAATGTAACGAACTTGCTAACAGCCTTGTGAAAAAAGGAGCTGAAGCACAATTCATTGGACCTGAACCGTTTTGTGGCGTGGCCAAGGGACACATAATAGAGAAAATCCAAAAATAGGAAAAGGAACAAGAAAGGCTTACTGGAAGAATACTCCAGGACAAAAACAAGCGAAAAAGTTTATAACTTATTCAACAAAGAATGCCACAAGGCTTCTCGAACTTGAAAAGTCCAAACTAAGGCTGATAACTGGCCTTCTAACTGACCACTGCCCCTTGGCATATCATCTCAAGAATATGGGCAAGGCAGTAGACGACAAATGCAGATACTGCGATACTGCAACTGAAACTGCGGAACATATACCTTGTGAATGCAAGGTATTAATCCGCACTAGGCTAAAGTGCCTGGAACAGGCGGAATTAACGCCTGAAGGCTTAGGAAAATTGGTCCCCAGGAAAATCACAAGCTTTGCAAAAATTCTTGAAATCCTGGTAATAACTAGTTGTAGAGTAATTCACGAAAGATCGGTTAGGTCGAAGTGAAGTAAGGCTACTCAGAGCCAAACGACTCCTGGAACAATCTACAACGTTCATCCATTGATAATAAAAATAAACGAAATGTTAGGCTTTGGAAAGAAATCTACCTAGAATATTTCTATAATATCCGTATTTAACGCTTGGGATATGTACAGCATAATTTTTTGCACAAACTTCTGCAAGGTCCTGGTTACTGTCAATGCTACCCATATCTCAACTTGCTTAACCAGCAGTGTATAATCGAGACCACATTTACTGGACACTCAAAAAACGCAACAAAAAAATTTCGACCTCATTACTATCGCCGTTGGACATGCGGTATGGTGTCATCAAACGAGCCGACGCACATTAAAAACGTATAAAGGTAAGCAAGTCAATTTGCGAACGAAATCGTACCGAGCCGTATTTAAAATTCGTATATATTAGAATGTACATATTAATAATACTAGACCGCAACGCGCTGTTAAAATTGAGCGACTGAGTTGCTGATGGAAATATTTCAAGTGCGTACCTGGGTGCAATTACATTTGCGACTAGTTTAACGGTATTTTAATGAGGTCGTAAAGTCTTGTTCCGTTTTTTGAGTGCCCAGTAAATGTGTACTCGACTACATATGCTACGATTTACGTTTAATTCTCTGAGATTTGGTATCTTCTCCGATAAACTTAAGATAGCTCTGGTAATTCCTGTATACAAAAAGGTGATAGCTCATTAATTGAAAACTATAGACCCATTAACTTACTACCATCTTTCTCAAAAATATTTGAAATTTCAATGTGTAATAGACTAACTAATTTTATGACTATGTGTAAAAGCTTTAATGATATTCAACATGCTTATATAAAAGTATGCTCACTCAACACAAACTGCATTATTTCAGTTTACTTCCAAAATTTTAGAATCTCTAGAAAACAAAGACCTGGCATTGGCATTATTTTTGGATTTATCCAAAGCGTATGATAGTCTGGATCATTAAATATTACTAAATAAATTAGAAAAATATGGTGTTAGAGGCATAGCCCTTGAATGGTTCAATTCATATCTTTCTCATCGTAAGCAGATAAGCAGGGTAGTAATCCAAGATAATGGTGAAAAAAGTTTGCCAGATATTAAAAATGTTAATCATGGAATCCCGCAGGGCAGTATAACTGGACCAATCCTTTTTTTAGTGTACGTTAATGACCTAGTAAATATCATTAAGTCAAATAAAGAAACTCTAGTAATGTATGCTGATGACCTCAATCTTTTGGTAACTGCCAAGGTATACCCAGAATGCAAACAATTTGTTGGATAAAGCGAATGAATGGTTTGCAAAAAATAAGCTAATTTTAAATAACAATAAAATAAATGTGGTACTATTCAAAACTAATCATGCAGGTTTTGACACACCAAATAACATATTACTCAACAACTTGGACATATCATTGGAAAAATCCACAAAATTTCTGGGGATATACATTGATGAAAATCTGTCATGGAATTTTCACATACAACATTTAACTACTAAACTAAATTCAATTTGTTATTGCATTCGAGTAATACGAAACTATGTCAATGTGACCATAATAAAAGTTGTATATTGCCTATTTTCTATCGACACTTAAATATGGGATACTCTTCTGGGGCAGTAGTGGGGCTATAGATAAAATATTCTGCATACAAAAACGAACTTTAAGAATTATTGTAAATCTAAGTTATAGAGCGTCGTGCAGGGGTATTTTTAAGCAGAACAATTTGTTGACAGTTGCTGCTGAATACATTAAAGAATGTCTAATATTTTTCTTTAAGAATTATCACCTGTTCAAAAAGGATGAGCCTTTAAAACAACATAATACCAGGTCATTAAATCTAAACTATCCTAAGCATACCTTAACTATTACACAAAAAAGAGCCTATTATTCATGTATAAAATTCTATAACAAATTGCCTGAACATATCAAAGCATTAAAAAATTTTAATGAATACATGACTTTCTGTTGCAAGTGGAACCATATACCATAAATGAATATTTTGATTATTGACATTACCAAGTATTACAGGTTTTGCTGCAGGTTTTTTATAGAGATAAGGCTAATGATACGGCTTTTAGTAAAATATACATTTATTCTCTTTCTTTTTTATTCCTTTCTACAGTGTGATTAATAAATTGGATTGTAAAAAGTGTTACTTATGTTCTGTAAAGATATGCTAATTAGGTGCGCATGTAAATATAATTAACTGTTGTTAATGTATTGTGTAAAAATTTTGGTAGATAAGAATAGTTGCTGGTAAATTTTTTCTCTTTGCGCTTTCTGGATTGTATGAAATTCATTGACACAATTTCACTTCTTGTTTATACTTGTAAACAGACTTGGAAATAAAGATGTATTATTATTATTATTTATTAGCAAACCAACTAATCGATTAATTTTATCCCTAATCCCTAGTAAAAATGAGCGGCCCTAGAACAAAACCTTATAAACAAAAATGAACGTGATTTGTTAATTTTAAGTTTTGAAGCCAACTACAGAAACATTATGCTTTTGATAGATCGCTATAAGTAATTTAAGTTCTAGTAATAAATAAGTCGAATAATCTTAACCCTTTAATTTCATACCAACATTGAATTTAGTATTATCTCAACCCCCAAGAGACTAACGATGTTAAAAAATGGCCTATTCAACAACGCTCGTGGCCTTTGTTTATTGATAGCTTTCAGTGATTGAATTGTATTTTCTTTATTTTCAGTGATTCCCTGGCGAAATTGTGTGAACTTCGCAACATTGATTTATCGGCATGTGACGCTCGATTACAAGATAAGGAAAACAATGTGGAAAGTTTTCTACTATTTTCACAGGATACCGGTAATCTTGTAGGGAGGCATGTCAGAATTACAGGTAGGTAAAAAATATATAAATCATGAGTAAAATGACGGAAAGATTTAATGAGTTATGATCCATTATTTCAGAAAAGCCTTTTAAATTAAATTATTTTGCTTTTTTATATGCTTGCTAAGTAAGCAATAGTCAGCATCCATTAATTTAGTACATAATTTGATTAGCTGCGTTTGAAAATCATACACATTAAATATTCATAATATCCGGAAATTTTACGGGTGTTTATTGTTCGAACATTACATATTCATCATCATTAATTATACTTCCCCCACATGTTTGTTATTCGTATACTTTTTGTAAACAACATGGGGTTATCATACGAATTACTTTATTTAGTAGTGGACCTTACAAATTCTTATAATGTATATATGTTTGTATAGTCGGGTGTATATTTACTGGCCAGTCGAAAAACACAACATAAACTTGACGACCTTATTAAAATACCATTACTCTCTGTACTACCTTACCTGTAAATTGAATCGCTGTCTTTATAGGTTTTTAATGTACGTCTGTTTGTTTGATAAGACTATATCGAATGGCTCACCGGCGTTAATAATTAGCTCGTAGTTTTCGTTACGTTTTTTGACTGCCCAGTAAATATACACCCGACTATAGTGGAGCATGCAATATATTATGCCTGCCTTCGATATAAGTTAGAGTAATGATACCTTGATAAGTTTATGAAATTATTTTTTTAAATGTTGCTGTATGGTGCGATCGATTTATATTTTCTTTGAACACTTTTGCATAATGAATGAATTTTCATGAAACTTTTTGCAACTTGTTTGTTTTGTTGTCTCAATCAACTTTTCAATCTCGGCTATTGCTCACAAATTGTTATAAACAGTGATTTTGTTGATAATTTAACTCGTTAAAATCAAGTTAAAATTAAAGAAAAAAAATATGTTTATATATTTTATCAAAAAATAACAATTTATTCTTGTGAAGTTTTTCAAAAAGGAGAGAGGTGGAACGTAAATCAAAAACCCAGGTACGTTCATTCTTCAAATGCAAACCTTTATTTTCCTCATCAACTTTTCCAGAAAACGCAAACATGCGAAGTTTTCCCAGAAAAACCTATAGAAATTTGAGAAACTGAAGGAGAATGCAGTATAGAAAGATTTCTAAAAATGTGAAAAAAATTGGTCGAACAGAGTGAGGTTTTCTTAACATTTTCATTTAATCTGGCTTTTCTACAAGTACCTGTGGCTTTGCAGCCTCTTGTATACTTGCAGCTTATTTGAAAAGTTCTTTTAGAGCAGCTTCGTTTTGGTAGCAATAGGAAACAGACCAATTTTTTCCAACCCCAATCTTGAGGACTTTTGGTATTGCCGTACCACTGCTTGATTTGGTATGTTCTAAAAGACTATTGGCGTACAGCAGACTCAGTTGGAGGTAACGATGTAAGGTTACATGTACTTTTTGCCTTTAACTTAATAAAGCATTTGTACGTAAATTCGTTACAAGAACGCTGTTCGGGCTCTGCTCCGTAAAGGGCTAGGATAATTTTTTGGCCTGCTGTATGTGTAACATCAGGATGAGAATTGGTGGTCTTTAAAACATTCCACGTATTTTTGTAATCCTGCAGATTTTTGTAATAAATTAACGTTGCGTTGCCTAAAAAAATGCATATGTTGTGTCACATGCACTGAATGCGTGGAGGAGTAATATGTTATCCGCAACTTCTTTTGGGTATTTAAAAGAGTTGGAAGAGTAAATTTGTTCGTCTGTTTTCTTCTTACTTGACTTCATAAAATACATATTGAAACAAATTGAGGATAATCATAAGGATCAAAAGGTCAACGTCTTCACCAACTATAATTATCGAATCATAATGAGGTGATATATCTCTCGCTGAGGTAATAATAAGAGAATCAGCATCTTCGGCAGCCTGCTCAACAACGAAACCTGCAGTGGTAAGCTTTTTACGTAACAGTGAGATAAGCCGATTTTTATTTTGATCGTTTGATAGAAACTTCCCCTGTTGCATTGTTGCTGTCATATACTCGTCAAAATTTACGGTTGCAGAATCATTTCTTTGAGCTCGTCGTTGACGCTCAGCAGACTTTGTGCTTTTATCAGATGCATCGGTATGGTACCCGTCGAAGACAATGATACTATTAGCTCTATAATACTTCTGAATATACTCTACATACCTAGCTAGGATATAAGTGAATGTCTTGCTGACGCCACACAACTCGATGAAGTAAAAACCCATCATCCATGACGTGTATTTTACTGCCTAAATGAATTTTATCAGTGATTGAAGAAAATAAATCATAAAAACTCGATTTTTTTGTTTTTCGCATTGCACCTTCATCAAAAAGTCAAAGCGGAAAACTAAAAATATTGCTGTAAATTTTTATCAGATATCATCTTGTATTGTATTCATTCACACATAGGAGGTAGAAAGCGCAGAAAGTGTCAATATACAGAGTGAATGCGAATGGAACGAACTCATATATTTTGAAAATAAAATATGCCGTTTACAATATCACACATTTGTTTGGGTCAAAGCCCATATAGGCTTAAAATATAATGAACACGTTGACATTTTGGCCAAAGACGCCGCCATTAATGGTACTCCATTAGACCACAAACTATGTCTAACGGATTGCTCCAATTTATATAAAGTTCTATTAAGAAATAAATGGATTCACACCTGCACCTCTATTCTGTAAAAGCGTGAAAGCGCATTTCCGTGAGAAGTGGGCGGAGTTCACTTGAAAATGTATAATAGCCTATTCAGGAACTACGGAAGTGATCGCATCGTGCGAGAAATGCGTGAACTTACTTCTATTAGTAAATCGTGAGCACCGGGAGAACGGCGATCCTAACCGTACTTTTATGACAGTTTGTGTCGGTCAATTATTATTATTGTCAAATCTGTGAATCAGAATGGACATTGCGAAGTTGCTCATCGCCAACGAAGTAATAATAATATAATTCTTAGCAAATATCACAATTACTCTTTTAGTTTATTATAGTCATATTTTTTTAAATACTTGTATATTACCAATAACAAGCGTATATCCTTACGGAATTCTTGATCAGTAAAAATTTATTCTGTCACCTTTTACCTAATTTAATTAATGACATGTGACATGACAATGACGACAACTGAGCACTGAACAGCTGATGCTTTTGCGCCAACCTAATTGGTTGTAAATTCGGCTATTCTCGCTGAATCCCTTCACGTTCTCCATCTATTCGCTGCATTTACAGAATACAGTCTAGGACGGTTGGGTGAGATGCGTGTGATGTGAGCTCTCGCTTCGCACGATGAATGCTCACTCTCCCCATAATTACAGAATAGAGGTCCAGGGAACAATACGTTTTAAACAGCTCAACAATGTATTGTAAAATACAGCCAACTATCTCGCTACAGTTCTGGCATGACAATTTAAACGTTCCACGAAAATATATGACCACCATTATTAGACTAAGATTTATTGTATATATATGTATTTGTATAAAATTGGTGTAGTCACGTCGCAACTTTGTGATCTATGTGGTGTTATCGGCGAACTTGATCACCTTTTTTCGTTTGCGATAACTACAAGACAGCTACAGATTCACTTGTTAAAAATATCTCTTCATGCTTCAGTATGATGGGTTCGTTCAACGTAGTTAGTTTACTTGCTATAGGTAGTAATAAAATCTATGAACTAATCATTGGTTTTTTGATAAATGTTAATATCACACTATAGGTTAGCTTTGTTTTCCTCTTGTTTCAACCTTATGTTTTTACCTACCCTACCGTGGTCTTTTTTTTAGTGATGTCAAAAGCGTGTTTCCCTGTATTTCGCTTCGTTGCTCTCCTTCAATCTTTTTCTCCATTTTGTTTAGGTTAGATAATTCTAACATAGTGTAACCGGTTGCATGGTCTCTGACCCAAAGGATTAAAAAAAAGGACTGATTCCAACAATAAAATCTATTGCCCGATTTAAATTAAAACGGTATCTACGTATTCTCAATTCCCTGACGACTAGCCTATTTCCATTAAAATGCATATTTTCCGAGGTAGGGCGATTTTATTTTCGAGAAAATAAAAACAGTCTTTTTTTGTCTAAAAAAATAAAAAATAACGGATTTTCTCATAAAAATTATATTGAAGCTCAAATGCTCCATCCATGGATATAAAATTACCAAAATACAAATATGTTAATTCTGAAAAATTGGAAAATTTTCGGACAAAAAGTTACTTTGGTTCTAAGGCTTTCGCGGAGCTGATGATGATTCATAGTTAGGTTTCCGGGTTCTCTTCCTTGTTGATCATTTTGAATACTTGACGTTTCGACCATCTTGTCATGGTCTTCTTCTGAAGGTAGGTAAGTGGTCGCCAATACGAAAGAAGAAAAGAACTATACAGCGCTCACTTACCTACCATATATACAAGGTTGTACAGACAGGATTGGGAGAGTGCTAGCAAAGAAGAACATCAAAGTGATCTACAACGCAAAACAAAAATCGGACAATTTCCTAAATACGAGCCACCAGAAGAGCTCGACTCACCAGAAGTTTATTAAAGTGGTCTACAATGCGTTTATATAAAGCTTTTCAAATATTTTAGAAAACACAGATAAACTTGAAATTGACAGGTAACTTTTTTTTGCCTAACCTTTGGACATAACGTTGGAATTTAGTTCATAAAGTGTTTTTGAGTGTAGCGACATTAGAAGCTATAACTTGACTAAACTGAGGCGAGCATAGGTGCGTCTTTACTATGTACAATGTACATACTTCGATATGCGATGTAAAGCAACGTTAGGTGCGGTTAGTACTTGGATGGCCGACCGTTTCAAAGATGACCGTGTCCTCGCCTCACATATCTTCCAGCGGCTTGTAAAGTTGGGAAGAAACATATACGAGACTGTTTACATTTCCATAATTAGCATAAAAGTTAAACTGAAGCGTGCCGCTCAAAGTGCCGCGTTTTTTGCTTTAGGAGTCCGGTCGGTTTGTGGGTATAGCAAAAAACGCGGCACTTTGAGCGGCACGCTTCAGTTTAATATTTTGTGCTAATTATGGATATGTAAACAGTTTCGTATATGTTTCTTCCCAACTATATATCAGTGTATGCGCGGAAGCTATGCAACCCTAGGTGTGGGTTGTGTAGGTGATATACCATCCTTCGGAGGGGAAGTAAAGCCGTCGGTCCCTTGTCTATTAAATGTTAGGCAAGTAAAAATCCCTACTCTTCTTAAGGAAAGAGGTTGGGCAAAATGCATGGTTGGGGGTAGCTCGTCTACAGGCGTCGGTGATATGCCTCAGTAGCAGAAATAGACCGACGTTAAATAAATGTTAAAAAAAACTTGACTAAGCCGACTTTATCTCACTGTACAACGAAATATTAAATATTGATTGGTCGCCCGTAAGCGCGTACTTTGTCACTAGATTTCACTACAACAGTAACCACTCGAAAAAGAAATTAAATATCATCGAAGAAAACAAAATATAAAAATAATGTGATTTAAATACCTGAGGTTTACTACTATGTTTTATTTTAATATGTTAGATTTGGGTTAAAGTCTAGATTCGACATCTAATCTTGACATCCAGGTTATTCCTTAAATTGCTAGAAGCCATCACGCAATGAAAATATAACAAATTCCAATTAAAAAACGAAATAAAAATATTTTTAGTGACATTGCGTGCCATTATCCAAAAAGGAATTCTGGCTAATATGAATAAGAATTCTTCTGGTGGTCAAGTCATGTAAATGCTACAAGGAATTAAAATGAAATTGTGGATCTTGCGTCGGGGCGTATCTTTAGGAATGTGCGGTATTCTTAGTGTAGTAAAGTTTCTAAATTAAAATACGTGCCATAAATTGCAAATATTTGTTAATATATTAACTATTTAATAAATAACCAACTGCCTAAGTAAATAATATGGATAGCCATGACTTTTCTCGCTTGAAATAAAACGCTATTACGTTACAGCCTTAAAAAATCTTGATAAAATTTGAATCTACAGAGCTATTTCGTTGCAGCATCATTAATAAACAGAGCAAAAGCACTTCATTTCCTAATTCTTTTACTCAATGATTAATGGTTGTTATCAATTTGAACTTACTTATTTCCGTTATTTTCCTTGTTGACTCGATGTACTCCCATTAGTTTGGTAATTATTAATATTATCTTGTTTTTAATTTGTCACAAAATTACGAAGGCGGTGAGTAAACGTTTCTTTTCAAATCAATATCGTTTTTAAAACACACAGTTAAGGGTTGACTGATCTTTAGTACGGTGTTTAGTTACATTTTTGGGAAAGAAATTGAATTCACAATACTAATACTAGAACTACTAAAATTAAAAGTCTGTCAAATGGATCATATTTACGAAAACTACGCATAAAAATCCCCAGATCGACGCTTTCAATAATAAAATAAAACAAAAATCCGTAATTTTTCATTCGTTTTTCCCCAATGACCTAAAAACGCGTATTCCATAAATTAAAAATGGATGATATTTCGAAAATTATGTATTTTATCAAAAAATGTAGAGGAACAAAACTATTTAGATCGACGTTTTCTACGAGAAAACAGAAGGAACTTTTTTATTTTGCACTTGCTTTTCCGGTATTCAGTAAAAGCGCATAAAATTATTATTTACTTTATTTATTTATTATTTTACCAGAACAGCACGGTTTTATCGAAGGACGCTCCACTGTCATTAATTTAATATGCAAGACACAATTTATTAACGAAATACTTGATCGAAGAAGTCAGGTAGATGTTATTTATACTGACTCCAAAGCATTTGACAGACTTGACCATGGATTACTATTGAGCAAACTGGAGAATATCGATCTCAGTGGTGGCCTGGCTGCCATATTTAGGTCCTACTTGGCCGATAGGACCCAGTTTGTTCAATGCCATGGCCATCGTTCAGCTGATTTTGCCCAGACATTTGGAGTTCCCTAGGGTTAGATTTTGGGGCCTCTTTTGTTTGTGATTTTCATTAATAACATTGCCATTAAATTGCAAGTGAGCTTTTTTTCTATATGCAGATGATTTAAAGATATTTTGTGAGATAGATTCGTTCCACGATTGTGCTATATTGCAAAGAAGTTTGGAGAGCCAGCCTCTCTACCACCTCCATTGCCGCCCCCACCCTATTATTAAAGTGAGTAAAATATTACATTGGAATTTGGTGTGTATAAGACTTGGATGCAAAATCTGGATGTGGAAGTAGTGATTCCTTTGGCAGCGGTTTTATGATATGTATTATGTTTATACCTCATTGTATTACTTTACAGTTACTGTTTTATACTTATCCTGTAATTTGGGTTTATACCCGTTGGATATTTTATAGAAATTAATAAGTAAATAAAATAAATAAAAATGTATAAATGTGATTATAACACGAAAACTTTCGACATTTTTTTAATGCAGCTAATGCCATGTTAGGCAACATTAACTTTTTGGATTTTCTGTATTTGAAGTGGATCAAATGTTTCTTCAATTTGGTTACAATTGGATGTTGAGTTTATCCAATATACTCTCATGATAATATTAACTAATTTCGTGAATCTCAAATCTTTCCTTCAAGTTCAATGTGTCCTTTTGATTGTCTAAAAGATGAAACTTAGTTTCCAGTACACAGATAACTGTCATCTGATTGTAAAAATTCTACTTAAACTACAGATAAACCGATGTTCATACAGAATTAATAGAAATCCATTCTTCCGTTTGGTTTGAATGGAATAGCTCCAAGGAGTTTCCGTATCGAAAAGTGATAGTTGCCCCTTGTTTTTGACATCATAGATTAATTTTACTGGAGAAAGTAACTGTCTATATCTGCAAATCTTGTATCAAATCAATTGTCAGCATATCTTTAACAACTTCTCTAATTTCACGATTTTTCCGGTGACTTCAATTTCAGAAGCGCTGTATATTTGCGAGGAGGTCCCAATAAAGAGAAATAAGTATCGAAGAACGCCTTAAATCGATCCCTTTTATCTTTTTAATAATCATCTAGTTTGAAGACGAACCCAATTATAACATATAAGTGTTCGATTTACGACCTCTGATATTTGTTATTATCAATAACCGACTTTATTAGCCTTTTCTTTTTATTACTTCTCGGTTTTATTAATATTTTTTCAGCCATTTCATTATATTTGTCTGACCGAGTATATTTAACCTTATCGATATTTCGGTAAATAGAGAGGGAGAGACATATTTTAACACGATTTTCAAACAAAACGAGACGCTGTAATTGTGTTTATATTTGCTACGCTTCTTTTATCGGTTAACTTTCAGTGCTTTTGTCTGTTCAAGAAAATGAAATTTAATTTGCGACTAAATTAAATTTTATATTGCTTCGATACTCTCCGTGATAGCGGGAGTAAATACGCGAAAACATGTATCCTCTTCCGAATTACAGGTAACGACTTTTCAGTCATAAATTTTATGGCTTATTTATGTGACTCGTACTGGAATTTATTTGCTACTGATCAAATATAAATTTAAAATTTATGGGCTGTTCCATTAAGGGCGAATGGAAATTATAGCGGCAGCGCCGTAGCGCGCAGTTTTTTGCCTTGAAGTAATTTTGTGTTTGCGTTTATAACTGTCCTATCCGATATGAGTGCATGATCTACTTAAAACTAACCAGCACTAGCTGATTAAAACTAGTACGCAAGGGTTGAGGCAGTTTCTGAAGACACAATTTTTCCTATCTGCTAATAAAGAATAAAATAGACACTTTCCGGATCAATTGAAATCAGCCCTTATAATACCAGTTTATTAAAAAAATTATCCTCACTTGATGGAAAATCATAGTCCAATAGCACTCTTGTCCTTATTTTCCAAAATCTTTGAAAAAGCATTTGAGATTAGACTAAACTCATTCTTAAGTAAACATAACCTGTTAACCTTAAGGCGATATGGATTTTGCAAAAATAAATCGACTCAATATCTCACCTTATATGATAAAATTATACATAATTTTGACGAAAAACTAAGATCAGCTGGAAATTTTTTGATCTGTCACGGGCCTTTGGCACAATTAATCATAATTAAACTTCAAATTTATGGTATTCGTAGCCCAGTGGAATGAGTTAAATCATATTGATTGGAGATAACAAAGATAGTCAAAGTTATAAAAGATGGGGTAGAATGTTTTTCAGATACTATTAACGTACTATCAAGAGTACCACAGGACAGTGTGTTAGGTCCATTGTTGTTCATAACGTTCGTCAATGTTTTAGTAACCAACATTCACGATTGCTTTTTAACAGCTTTTGCAGAAAACACCTCCTCTATCATAACTGCTGCTAATGTAGAACTTTTAAGTGAAAATGTCACTACTACTTGTGTAGATAAAATATCACAATGGTGTTGCCATAATGGTTTAATTCTACCAACAAAAACTTGAATTTTTAATGTTTTTTCCAATTGATACCAAATTGGATTTTAATATCTTAGTTAGGGGTAACAATAACCTCAGTCAGAATGATTGTGTTAAATTTCTAGGCAGATAGACAAGAATATATATTATCAGATGTCCACATTGAGAATGTAAAGAGCATACTTGCTAGTCTAAACTTCATTTGTTCAATTGAGAAACTGTTGACACTGACACTCTAGAAACATTCTATTACAGTTATACCTACTTGGTTCTGCAATATTGTATATTGTGTTGGGAAAACAGTTTTGAATTAAAGAAGGTGTTCATGTTTCAGAAGAGGATATTGAGAAGTATGTTCAAGCTCTCCTACAATACATCCTGTAGGGATTATTTTAGACAGTACGCCATACTCAACGCAATAAAAATATATAATCACCTCCCACAAGTGATAAAAGATGCAAACAATACAACATGCAAAAAAAATTATTTGGTGAAGCTCTATTTTACTCTTGTGAGGAACATTACCTCTGTAATTCATAAATGCTGAGTAATTAACATAATTTGGCTTAGCTCAACGTGATTGTAGTTTTCGATCTGAGCCCATATTGATATTAGGTTTTAATTTATTAATTGCTAACCTAACATCAGAAATATTGATAGTAAGAACTGTAATTGATAGTAGTAATTAGTACTTAATTAGTAATGATAATAATGTGTCTTTATTGATATTTCAACAATTGGACAAATAAAAAACAGGAATGGCGAGGTTGTTCTTCCACCTAACCATTCCTATGAAGTGCAAAAGAAATCAAAATAAACATACAATAGTCAGTAGTAAACATGAATATACTAAAATGTAATTAATATGTCATATTTGCAACTTGAAATGACTCGACCTTTTTCTTGAAAGTAAATATACATGGAGAGGACTTGATAGAAGAAGGGAGTTGTTAAAAATTTTAACATCTGTAAGTTAAAGATCTCTGGAATTAGGCAGAGCAGGTTGGAGGAATCATATACGGACATCGGAGTCTATTTGTACGTCCATGCCTTAGATTCAACAAATATATTAGTGATGTGATCAAATTTACTTGAATTGTAACTCAATCTTTTGGGTTTTTGAAGACCTTTGAAAGCCCAAATTTCTGCAGGAATCATCAAACGGTAGAATATTGCCATTTGGAGTTATAGAAAATTTAAAATTGATTACCTATGCTTTCAATACACAAGTACCTCCGTTTAAAATTAACCCATGAGCATCAGACACAGAGGAAATAGTATCTAAGTCAAGGTTGAACTTATCAGCTGCCCGTTCAATATCTCTGGGAAAAAAGTAATGAAGTATTTGATAATCACCAGCCTATTTATGCGAATAGGAAAATTGTGGATATTGGCAAATATCAGCAGTATATCAGTGTAGATGGAGAATAATAGTGGGCCTAGTATGCTACCCTGTGGTACAACTTTGTTAACATTAAATACGTTCCACTTAAATAGACCTTTTATTGCATATTAGCAACATAGTCAGTTAAACATTTTAGGGGTATGTTACTAATACCAAAGTATTTTAATTTAAGAAATGGGGTAGTAGAGTCTAGAGTATCAAAGACTTTGCTACAATCTAAATGAACTAGACACGTATTTTTATTATTATCCCTAGCTCTAAATAACTCATCTAACTTGTAACAGCGTCATTGAAGTTAAATTCTTCAGCTATACATGGAAATCTTTTATTTATAGGCAATATAATCATTATCAACAGAAACTTGAGGAACACTGTTAATAGAAAAAATTATTAAAGTTATCACTATCAGTTATCACTATATCGACAACGGGATTTGTAGCATTACATTGAATATGTAAATACTTTAATGTGCGCAAAATGTTTCGGGTTCATTTTTAAACTTATACTATAAGTAGGTCTTTTTTCAGATTTCACAGCCATATTAACCATATTTCTAAGATTTTTATAGGTTGTTTTTTTGTTATTGAAACTGGACATTTTCATCTACATTACTGTATTACTGTAATGAAAAATATTTGTAATCTCTTTCAACAAATTTCTCATAAATTACTACCCTCAAAGTGACGTAATATTATAACTGCAAAAGATATTTTCCGAATATTTAATATTTTGAACGGCAGTTGGCAGGATGGTGTCAAGTTATTTTAATTTTGCGCTAATTATTTCTTATTTTAAGAAGAGCTGTCGGCACTTTCTGAGCATCTTACGAACTTGAACGCTTCATGTTAAACGATCACACTTCTGGAAACTCAAACGCAATTTCGTATTTAAAGATTGAATAATTAGAGTTGTCAATTTTATCTTGAACCTTCTGGAGGTATCAACAAAATAATCATATTTCTATGTATGATTTGTAATTGTTAGTGTTCCAGATAAAATTTTCTCTTAACGGCATGTGAAGGAAAGATATATTTATTTAATTTTAGAAAGTTTAGCAGTGTAAAAGAAGTTTCTAAACTGCACACTGACTAGTTTAAAAGTAGGTATCGTAAACTTTTCCCTACTTGAACTTCGGTTTTATATAGAACCGATTTCGGTTTTAGAAATATGATATTAGTTTCCAAACCACTGAGATCGTAAGATTGAAACTGCTATCTCTAGCACAGATGAGTCAACTGAAGTATATAATTTATTTACAAATACCAGTTACTTCTCATTTTAAAAATGCTTTTAATTCAGATAACAGATTTTTTGAAATAGAGAAGGAATATGATGCAACATAAGTATTTTTCATGAAAATATAAGGGCAGATGGTATAAAACTTGACAGCAATACCACTGGACATATTAAATAGTTGCTGTGCTTCGGAACATAGGCATAGGTTATATTAGAAGTCCTTTATTCAGACGACAATAACATTGAAAATTTTTATGTCGATCTTACTACGCTGTGCAAGCTTGTGCATTCGTTGTCTCTGAGGATCATATCTCTCTGATAATATATTTCCCCTTGCGTCATCTTATCCCAGACCTAGAATGTCGTGTTAAAGTTAGTATAAAATGGGAAGTTGAAATACATGATGACGTCCTAATTCTATCATGATGACTGCAATGAGTTGGTATGAACTTGCGGCCAACCATTCGCATCATTCCGAAGATTAAAATTTAATATAAATGAAAATCATAAAAATAACTGTAACATTAACAATGTAAATGAAGATTTTAAACCAGAAGGGATTAATCAGCTGCAAAGTATACTCCAAACAACAACTAAGGAAAATATTAGTTTGTCAAGTAATACCATCAGCTTGTGGCCACAATGCAGAAATATTAGATTTATTTGCAGACAATAAAAACATATATTTTATGTAGAGCGATGAATAAAAATAACATATATTTTTTTAAAACCGCATGAGAAATAAAAGGGGGAACAAATTATCCAAGAAAATCTCGACTTGGAATATAAAACTTTTTTAAATATTATTCGCTAACACTTAGAGTTCCTCTAACCATACAAATTAAAAGAAGTGAGCCAAAAAGGCATATCCATATCGGCAAATGCCTTAAAAAGCCTCTACTTTAAATTTTAAACGGTAAGGAATATGATAGAAATTATTACAAAAAATAAAGAGCTACATAAAAAACGGTATTACTAACAGCAAAAACTAAATGCATTAAAGCTCCACAAATATCGATACTGTTATGTGTTTACGCCCTGTAGTAAACACTCAAGCGTAGGTTCAATAATTTCAACACGAATTTTCACTAACCACTGATTTATTAATCACTAAATGACAATAATTAGTCCTTATAATAACACACTAATTATCACTTTTATTTACTATAGACTCATTACTATAATTCACAACTTTTTACTGTTCTTTATCTTATCTGATCAATTAACTCACACTCACACTAAAACGGCAGACCAAAATTCCATTGTTAACATACCGGCAGACCGGCGAGATGATTGTAAACAAACAAGCGGTAGTATATAACATATAACCGTCTCTAGTCTATCCGTGACGCGGACGTTTCAAGGGTATTTGCTATGCTCTAGACTATTTTTGTGAAAACGTTCTTAGTGAAAAAACCAGATGAGCCGTTTCAACGTAAAATAAAAGGCATTGGTGCAGCGCAAATGCCAACGTGTCAAAGTGAGTTACGTCAGCAATTATTGAGAACCAAATACATCACGACTATTTGGAGAAATGCACATTTAAAAAATCCCACTGAATTAGTACCATTCAACAATGGATGGACAGAAATTAATAATTGCTACGATTTCGTATGGTTTGAGGGAGAGCAATTTCCGCCAATGGTCGATGATGCCATCGCGTCATACAATTTCAATGATGCGAGTCTCCCAGGTCAGTTATTTCATAATAAATTCGTTTATAGACTTTTAACCTGTTCTAACGAATATTAATTATTCTTGTAGATGATGACTAGGAATTTGACCGCACGCAGGTGATTTTAAATGAAGGTAGCAACGATATAGATGCAGATGAAGATAGTCAAGAAAATGGAGAAGACAACGATTAAAAAAATAATCATTACTAATGTGGATCCGATGTTGTGGTATAAAAATAAAAAGTCAAAAAATAACAAACACAAAATGCCTTATCCTTTATACGGGCTACTCTGTACTTTATAACGCTTACGCACAATTCGAGGTCTGCCGGTATGTTAACGATGGAATTTTCGTCTGCCGTTTTAAATAAGCAATCTCTTACATGCCTTTTTTTAATACATTTATTTAACGTCGGCCTATTTCCGCTACTGAGGCCTAACACCGACGCCTGTAGACGAGCTATCCCCAACCAGGAATTTTACCGAACCTCTTCCCTTAAGAAGAGTAGGGATCTTTTACTTGCCTAACATTTAATATACAAGGGACCGACGGCTTTACATCCCCTCCGAAGGATGGCATATCTCCTATACAACCCTCCCCTAAGGTTGTATAGCTTCCGCGCATACATTAATATACAAGCCGCTGGAAGATGTGTGAAGCGAGGACGCGGCCTTCGTTGGAATGGTCACCCATCCAATTACTAACCGCGCCTTACGTTGCTTTACATCGCATATCGAAGTATGTATATAGTAAAGACGCACCCACGTTCGCCCCTTCTTATATGCCTTTTGTATCACCTAAAAATGTCAGCTTGCCTAATATACCTTAAATGAAACTGAGGTATTTTGTTACCACTTTATGGTCGTCTGCCGGCCCTTTCTGGCATCCATTTGGTCTGCCAATATTTTTCCCCTATTAGGCGAATGTCACTTTATTGTACTAAAACGTAAGCCTGCTTGAATTTTTCCACCCCCTTAGGCAACCAGGGTAAGTAAACCCAGCCACGCACGATTGCCAGACCGGCCATTCTGCGTTTACTAATCTTTCTTTTAACGCAAATTAATATTTTTAGCCTGCCTGAAATTCCTTAACTAAAATCGTCACTGGCTGTTGGTCTAACAAGGAACCATTACTGCAGTAGATATGTAAAATTTTTGAGGGTGTTTATCGATGAGAATCCTAAATGGAGGAGTCATCTAGTGGAGCTCAATAAAAAACTTTCGAGCGCTTATTTATGCTTTGTTTGTTATCAGGAAAAATATCGGGTTCAAAACATCGACAATAGTATATTATGCATATTTCCAGATCATTTTATAATACGGTATTGAATTTTGGGGGGGATTCACTGGCTTCATTTTGAATTCAAAAAAAGGCCATTGTGCCATTTAAAACCAACAGACTCGTGTAGCGGATATTTTAAAAACCTTCGAATAATGACCTTGGCTAATCTTTATATTTTTCACGTTTCAATTCTCATATTTCGAAATAAAAATAAATTAGTCAAACATTCAGATATTCACAAATATGAAACACGACAAAGAACATATACTGTCTACCCATATATAATTGCAATATCACGAGAAAAAGCGTATTCTGTAATGGAGTTAAAATATTTATTCACCTTCCATCGGATATTACAATGGCGGCAAGTCTAGATATATTCAAGCGTAAGTTAAGACATCACCTGATAAATAATGTATTCTATTCAATAGAAGAATTTTTCATTTTAACTAGTTATTAATAATTAACTAGGTAAAAACTTCAGTAGATAAGCTATGAGAGTTCTGTGACAAAATCCCATGTTATTTCTTATGGAGGTTCAATGTAGTTTTCAAGGACATTCGTGTAAAGAGCCGCCTGAAGTTAGCCGCGCATGCGCAGGTCTGTAGCTAACTTCACGAATTGGCGGGAAATTCAAACGTTAGCGGTCATGGGTGTTCGTGGGGTGTCATAACTTGTTTGAAAGACCTGTTTGAAAACCGTAAAATAAACAGGTCTGTACAAAAAATAAACAGGTCTGTACAGCTTTGAAACAGGTCTGTACGAATAATAAACAGGTCTGTATGGTTTTTAAACAGGCCTGTACACCTTTAAGACAGGTCATGACACCCCCATGAACCACCCATGACCGCTAACGTTTGAATTTCCCGCCAATTAGTGAAGTTAGCTACAGACCTGCGCATGCGCGGCTAACTTCAGCCGGTCCTTTACAGGAATGGCCTTGAAAAACTGCATTGAACCTCCATAAGAAATAAAGTGGGATTTTGTCGCAGAACTCTCATAGCTTATCTACTAACTTCTCTTTTTTAACAAAATGTTGTGTATATTAATTAACACATATGTATAGTGTTGATATATGATTTATTAATTTAAATTCATAAATGACGAATACGATGTATTTTTTTTTTACACATGTATGTTATGTTTTTGAGGAAATAAAAATTTACTTTACTATAAATCCATTACATGTCCCATATAATACATTACTTACTAAATATGTCTATGTTTTACACAAATTGTGGCACCCAGTATACATGTCGTGTATCTGTTACTTATTAACGTCTATATTAGATAACATTCTGTAAACGTATTTTTTGTTTCAGCGAAAGAAGCAAGCAATAAAAAACTATCCGGATCGTTTTACAGCAATCATTCACGAAAGCAATCAGGGGTAAGTTTTTTTTATTACTAGGATAACGCGATAAAGGCCTTCTAGATTACTTGACGGGATTAAATAGAAATAGCAAGAATAATATTGTACACGACTATTTCCAGCTGAGCGCATACGTCAAAAACAGTAAATTAGATGTACTGTCTAATATTAATGTAATTATAAATGTTTCGGATAACAGTAAAACAGTTGCTTTGGTTTAACTTTTAGCTCCTTATTGTTCAGAAGTCTAAGAATTTAAATTACAGAAGTCGGGCCCAGATGTTACGACGGCTGTGCTAATTTAAAATTCAAGAGAAACTGTCACTTTATATTAGAAATGATACCAAGGAAAACATTTTTAAATTGTATACATACAGGGCGTTTCATGAGGAACTGTACATACTTCCAGGGGCGGTAGAGGACCACTTGGGTATTCAGGAACGGCCATTGAAATTTTCCTGTCGCCCTTAATTTCTGAGATACAGGATGATAAACTGACTTTGGTCTAAATTTATTTTGGCCAGAACGTCCTTACTATTGATCGGATTTTGTTTAAATTTTAGACATTTTATACACTTATCACAGTTGATAGATTGCTATTATATATATTTTTTAATTCCAGGGCCGGACTTTTTTCATATGAGTTTACCGATTCCTGTAAAAAAGATCACCCTGTATATATTTTTTTAACATTCAGTTGGAAGTATGTACAGTTCCTCATGAAACACCATGTATATAACAGTTTGTTAAATTTTTCAACGGGGTTGTTTGTATTGGTATATCTTTTGATTTTGCCAACAATATTTTGCAAATTTTGCCGGCTTTGTAGCAGGGTTTATTTCGGTTGCATATTTTTCTCTTTTGAATTTTAGGAGTTTGTAGAAAAATGTATTCACTCCCAATTCATTATTGTTTCCTTGCATCTGAGTGTTAAATAATAAAACAATACTGCCTCAAGATGCGTGAAATGGGTCTGCTCTGCCAAATAACTCAAAGCTGTTTCCCAGATGACTCTGGGCCAGTGTCAGACTGGCCTCATTTGGCCTTCTACACTAGCGGCATTAATGGGTAGTCTACGTTTTCTCATAAATATAACCCCCTTCCACAGGGTATACGCAAACGTTATACAATCTTAGACGAGGATTGCGTGGAGGAATCGGTGGGCTTATCAGTAGAGAAGCTGTGAGGGTTCTGGCGGAAAATCCCATGTTATTTCTTATGGAGGTTCACTGTAGTTTTCCAAGGTCATTCGTGTAAAGAGCCGGCTGAAGTTAGCCGCGAATGCGCAGATATGTAGCTAACTTCATAACTTGCGCGCGCAGGTCACGAATTGGCGGGGAATTCAAACGTTGCGGCCTACAACTCTACCTTTCCTACCTAACCTATCGTAGTCGTATGCATCGGGGGTGTCATGTATAGTTCATAGGCGGTTCATGGATAGTTCATGGGGGTGTCATGACCTGTTTGGAAGCTGTACAGACCTGTTTCAAAACCATACCGTCCTGTTTAATATTCGTACATACCTGTTTCAAAACCGTACAGACCTGTTGAATATTCATGCACACCTGTTTGAAAGTTGTAATAAATAGGTCTGTACGAAAAATAAACAGGTCTGTACAGCTTTCAAACAGGTCATGACATATCCATGAAGCACTCATGAACTAAATATGACACCCCTGATGCATACGATTATGATAGGCTAGGTAGGATCAGTAGAGTTGGAGGCTGCAATGTTTGATTTTCCCGCCAATTCGTGACCTGCGCGCGCAAGTTGCGAAGTTAGCTACAGATCTGCGCATGCGCGGCTAACTTTATCTGGCTCTTTACACGAATGACCTTGGAAAAGTACAATGAACCTCCATAAGAAATAACATGGGATTTTCCGCCAGAAACCTCACAGCTTATCTATTCCTATCACTAGGCGACGGAGATAAGCCTCAATCGCTTAAATAGGCCAGTCTTATGTTTAGATTTGGGGGTTGTCTATTATATGTACTGTATTTATATTTATTACTTACGAAAATCGAACATAAGTTCACCTTATTTTTTATGTATCCCAAGAAACAATAAATAACGCAAAGGTTTTGAAATTTTGTAGAGAAAAATGTTGCATCGAGCTACTTTTCGCATTTCTAGAAATATTATTTATACCATATGAACGATATTGTAGAAGAAAGTTGAAATTTAATTTTGGGGAAAGAATTTTTACAATACGAGTATTCTGATCATAGCTATTTTATATCGGAGAACAATATTCCGTGCATGTAGTGCGGAATGTCTGAAGATTATGATAAGACACTATGGTCAGACACATCACATCAAACTAATTTTAAAAGACTTAATATTCAGTAATTCAAATAACGGGAATAATATAGAGGATTTCATTTTAAGGAGACATTTTCAATCATTTTACGACCGTAAGTTTTTCTTTAAGGTAAAAATTGATGACATATTAAGTTATAGACAACGGGTTATTACTGCCCAAAATTTTGTATGCATTGTTTTACAAACATATTGTCAGCCTGTTAAAGATTTATATTTCTTCCATGGCCTTTCTGTTGAGAGAAAATTGGCTGTAATCAGGATTTTTTTAACGAATCTGAAGGCCAAAAAAGGACTAAAAAATTTACCTTTCCCTTACAAAAAATAAAGTTGCTTGTTATGGATTAACCGGAAGTATAAAAAAACCATTTAGTGTGGCAAAAGTAGAGGACTTAAACCTAATTAAACATATCCAAATCTAAAAATTATATTTTCAAAAATAAAAAGCTACTAGGCATTACATACTCCTCTATCACCTGGTATACGTATATTGGGTTCCCTTAATGCTTTTGAGCCCAAATTATGCATTTTTAGATACTTTTATGCATGTTTATGGTATCTTCCTTGAGAAGAAATAATTATGCAAAATCTAAGAGTTCATTTTTTTACTTCTAGAAGTTAATTTCAATTTTCTTTAAAAAATGTAAACAAGAATTTTTCTTTTATACATTTATTTAACGTCGGCCTATTTCCGCTACTGAGGCCTAACACCGACGCCTGTAGACGAGCTACCCCCAACCAGGAATTTTGCCGAATCTCTTCCCTTAAGAAGAGTAGGGATCTTTTACTTGCCTAACATTTAATAGACAAGGGACCGACGGCTTTACATCCCCTCCGAAGGATGGTATATCTCCTATACAACCCTCGCCTAAGGTTGTATAGCTTCCGCGCATACACTGATATACAAGCCGCTGGAAGATGTGTGAGGCGAGAACGCGGTTTCCGTTAGAATGGTCACCATCCAAGTACTAACTGCGCCTGTCGTTGCTTTACATCGCATACCGAAGTATGTACATAGTAAAGACGCACCTACGCTCGCCCCTAAACAAGAATTATTAACATTGTTTCGGTTTGCGGTTTGGCCCCCAAAAGTTTGACCCCGTATGCATTTGCCGACCTCCCGATCGGGCTAATCCGACCCTACTCTGCCTGCTGAGGTGACAGAGGGTTTGAGGGACTATTAAGAAATCAGTCTATTTTGTTGTATTTCTAATAGCTATTGCAATATAAGAGTTTAGTATAGAGAAAAAAATACCAACTAAATGAGTTTTTTATTTTAATAATAATATGTAACTTAAATCACCATACTTAAAATTCAGATATAAGAAAAATATTCGTATTGTTAAGCAAAATGTAAATAAATATGTGTAGAACTAAGTTTTCTTTAAAATAATGGAATATTTATAAAAAATAATAAATTGTAATAATTACAATTTTGTGAATATGTTAAAACAAAACGGTGATAACTAAATAAACTCAATTTTATCATAACAGTCTACGTCGAAAATGATAAACTATCCCTTTGAAATTATTTTAAAATGACTAACTTCAATTTCCCTTTAATTTAAATAATTGCCCATTTCTGTGCATCCTGGAACAGCGACCAAAGCTCATATTTTACTCCGTGGGATACACAAACTTTTATATTAGCAAAGCGTAAAACTGTATATAAGAAAAATAGCAATAAAGAAGTTTTTCATTTGGTGCTAACTTTCCTCGTACACTAGAGTACATCTATATAAATATAAACTTCTAATAACTAAATTGGTAGGATTTTTGTTCTGTAATTTAATCTGGAAGGTCCTAAAAGAAATAGTTTGCAATTCCATTAATCCAATAACACTTAATTTATAGAGTTATCGTCCTCGCACCACAAGTTTCTTCAGTTCGAGCACCGAAGAAGCGAATGTGGCCAGCTCGACCCTCTCCCTGCACGACAGCGACCAAAGCAAAAAGCAAATAAAGCAACGTTTAACCGCCTTCTTTGGCAACACTAAGGTAAGGAAAGTCTAAAAGTTAATATTAACAACCACTTAATTTAAGACGGCCAATATCCAAGAGGGAGAGATTCAATATAGACACATTTATTATTTTTACTTGTTTTTCTTTAATTCACAATACAGTATTTTTCATGTTTGTGCTCAAATCTTACATCCTTCATTTAACACACTTCCTAACATAATCAATTGATGACATTTTGCACAGTTACTAAGCTCGGATGACAATATGGTATCCCAGTATTACTTTTGCAAATATTCGCACGTAGGGGGCGTGGGGAGTGAAAATTGATTAAATATACTATCCAACCGGCAACTCCGGCAAAATATAGAATAAAAAAAGTTTCCTGCCTGATCAGAGACTTCTACGTCCGTTTTTTCCCGCACAAATGGTACGATATTAGTTCCGGTGACATAATGGAATGCCGTTAGGTTTATACCTCGGAACTCAGCTCCAATGAATGAATTTGTGTAAATTGGTTCTATACGTTATAAATAATTAAAGTATAACTAAAAAGTAGAAAATAAAAAATTTAATTATTTCTTTAAAACCATAGCATTTTTGAATAGAGAATGAAATGACCTTTCAAATGAGGTACCACAAGCCCCTACTTCCTTCCTTTCTCGGGATATATAGATATATACAGGCTGTCCATTTTATCAGGGCCCTCGAGAATATCTCACTTAATATCGGTCGTACAAAAAAAAATATTTTTACGAAAATTGTGCCGATTTATATAACCTACAAAATGGTTTAAAGACATTTGAAATCCGTGGCCTACTTTAAGAGTTATGACGGAAAATATCGAAAATGCGGAAAACGTCTAGGCCGAATATCTCCGTTATTTGAAGAGATACGAGAAAAATTCTAAGGCGAAAATGTTTTGCAAAACGGTGTTTCAACGAGGTTTTATCTATTTTTTTTTCAAAACCGCTGTATTTTGAGATTTACTCTTCAGGTTGTTAAAAAAATTATTTTGAGACGCCACTAAATAGAGTATTTTCCTCCCTTTTCAATGATATATCACATGCCATATTTATTCATTGGTACTACGTTAGTAATTATAAAAACATTTTTTTTAAACCAATAAATTTTTGTTTAACAAACATTATAATTGCCATGGAGAAGTATGATTAAATAAAACGATAAAATAATTCAATAAGTTGTTCAAATCTTTGCTATAATAAAACATTAACACAATTAAGAGGAATAAAGTAAATACAGGTAACAAAAACAAAATAATAATCAAGAAAACAACATGGTGCAATTATGGGAAGAGTATTCGCAGTTATGCCAATGTATAGAGGTCCTCCATAAAAGCGTCACTCCTTGCTCAGAAAGTTTAAATGTCTTTACCAATTAATTAAGGATAATATCCATTTGTTTGTATTTCATGATTTCACTATTATTTCAATTATTTAAAAATATTTGGCTATGAACAAACTTGACAATTTAATTTTTTGACATACAATTTAATACTTAAACTCTCACTCAATCACACTCGCTTAAGAATTTAGAATTTTCAAAAATGATTTTCACTCACATTGGTCGTTATAATATGTTCGTTACATATTGCCAATGCAATTTTAACTCTGGATTAGCTCAAGTAGAATATAGAAACAGATTTCCACAACCACTACAGCCGAATAAAACTCTGTTCAGAAAATTAGCTACGAAACTGAAAAATAATGGTTCATCTTTAAAGAAGAAGAAAAGGTTGAACACTGAACAGTGTTACTGATAATGTAAATAAGGTAAACCGAGTTATTAATTATGTAAGAAATAAAAATACAGAAAATTTGGAAACATCATTAAGAGAAATTCAAATTGCTTGTCATATAAATAAAACAAGTGCTAGAAAACTTTTAAAGAAAAATGGTTACCGGTGTTATAAAGCCAAAAAAGTTCACAATTTACAAGCGGGGGACAAACCAAGGAGGACGACTTTCTGTAGGTGGCTGTTGGAAAAGAAGCGTGCCGATACATTAATATGTAGTAAAATACTTTGATCCGACGAGGCAAATTTTTCCAATAATGGATTTTTTAATCACAATATTCATTACAAATGGACTTCTGAAAATACACACTGGCATAGACCGACTGGGTTTCAAAATCGTTTTTCAATAAATGTGTGGATAGGTATTTTAGGCACCAATTTAATAGGTCCTTATTTTTATGATTGGTCACCTCAGTGGTTAAAGGTACCTAAACTTTTTGAGAAATGAATTTAATGAATTATTAGATGACCTACCTTTAGAGAATCGACATAACTTTCAATATGTTCGACAAGATGGAGCTCCTCCCCACAATTCCCAGATTTGCCTAGATTATTTAGACGAAATTTTGCCTCAACATTGGATAGGTACCAATGGATTTATTCGATGGTCCCTCGTTCTCCAGATATAACCTCAATGGATTTTTTTTCTGTGGGGGTATATTAAAGATAAGGTGCTTTCGACGACACCGCAAAATGTAGAGGACCTAAAAGCTCGAATTCAACAGGCATGTATTACAGTCACAGTAATGTTTTAAATGCAGTGCCTCGCCGCGCTCGATTATGCATAAGAAATCGCGGTGGACACTTTGAACACTTGATATGATATCTTAAACATAATTTTGAGGATTAGATAAATATTAATGTTCTGTGTGCTATATTCTTTTTATTATTAATTTGTTTTTGTTACCTGAATTTACTTTATTCTTCTTAATTGTGTTAATATTTTATTATAGCAAAGATTTGAACAACTTATTGAATTATTTTATCGTTTTATTTAATCATACTTCTCCACAGCAAGTATAATGCTTGTTAAAAAAAATTTTTGGTTTTAAAAAATGTTTTTATAATTACTAACGTAGTACCAATGAATAAATATGGCATGTGATATATCGTTGAAAAGGGAGGAAAATACTCTTCTATTTAATGGCGTTTCAAAATAATTTTTTTAACAGCCTGAAGAGCAAATCTCAAAATACAGCCAGCGGTTTTGAAAAAAATTAGATAAAACTTCGTTGAAACACTCTGTTTCGCAAAAAATTTTCGCCTTAGAATTTTTCTCGCATCTCTTCAAATAACGGAGATATTTGGCCTAGACGTTTTCCGCATTTTCCATATTTTCCGCCATAACTCTTAAAGTGGGCCATGGATTTCAAATGTCTTTAAACCATTTTGTAGGTTATATAAATCGGCACAGTTTTCATAAAAATATTTTTTTTTGTACGACCGATATTAAGTGAGATATTCTCGAGGGCCCTGATAAAATGGACAGCTTGTATATATATTATTGATCTAAATTCTGATCAATGCATATAATTTTATTTAAAAGTATTAATTAAAAGTATGTATTTTCTTTTCAAATCTGTAACAATCTATATAAGCCAGAGAGAATAGAATACAATAGAATTTAATTTGTGAAGTATAGATAAGTCAAATTTAAATGATCATCTATATTTGTAAACACTCATAAACACCGAGTTAGTGGAATATCATATTATGAAACGAAAATTAATTTAGTTGGAAATTGTTCAAAAGTTTGTTGAGTCTATACATCTTTAGATAAAGCGACAACTGCAATATTAACGAAACTACCAAACTATGTCTACTGTTTGGTAATATATTTCGAAAATCCATTAAAGTACGTTTTGTCATACGTTTCTACTATTATACAAGTACTCTACAAGTACTGTTAAATCAAATATTTTAACGTTGTGAGCAAGGTTTGCCATAAAGAGCTGGATTAAATGCAATGTAGAAAAATTATTTTCTATGCATCTGACTAATAATGGTTGATGTTTTAATGATCTGTTGTTGATTAAATATAAAAGTGACATGTTCAAAATATTTTAAAAATTCATCTACTATATCTTAAAGCATCCTTAACTAATTCATTAATAAACAGTGTATATGTAAGTGGCTCACTCTATAATATTTCTGTTCGTTAGAATCGTACAAACTAGTAACTTTCAAGTAAACACTCTTTTATAATTTCCAAAGCAAAAAGTTACCCAAAACTTTTTTGTTAAATACACAAAATGCACATTCTTATATTATCGATTCTTATATGTATATCCTGTATGTTTATGGATTGTTATACAAAGTTCTATATCTGCACAAATGGTGTTTCCAAGGATCGAGCAAACCTTTATAATTTAAGTAAATCAAAACATATTTACTTTTAGGATTAGGTTTCTAATCCTTAATGGCGAATCCCAACCCTTTGTGCGTCCAGTCATAAACTACGTGAAATATAATAATATCGTAATCGAAATCTCGATTCGTATACGTTGGATGGTCCCGTATAATGCGTAATTATAACAGTATTTGATTTTCTAAACATGAATTTACAGCAACAGTTAATATCGGAATATTCCTTTCAAATTATTTAGTTGGCTTCAGCTGAAAGAGATTTTAATTTTATTTATTACCAACTCAGAAGGTGATTGCATATCATCTCTGCACCACTGTTCGTAGAATTTCTGAGAAAGGTGTGTAATAGGGGCAAGGATTAAATAAAGCTACCACGGACGTTGTACAGGATCTATGTATTTGCTGCGATATTATGATATTTGGAGTAGGTTGTAGAAATAGTAAAATGTTTATTTGTTATCTGATTTACATATTATAATTGATTACATTTTTGCCGTATTAATAAAACTTTGAAAAGAATGTGTCATTGGGGAAATTAAAAAATTACGATATAACTAATAAATTTTATCTACCCACTTGTGTGGTTAGGTTTGATGTCATTGTCACTAGTTGTTTTTCACAATATCTTTACATTGAGAGTGTTTTCGCAGAAAAAATTTGTAAAGTCATGGATGCTAGGGAACATTTGATACTGTAAGTCCTCCAGATTCATAAAATATGTATGGCAAACATCTGCTAGCAGTGTGAATACTTTAGCGAGAAGCTCTGCATAGACATTGATATTTTCTTTATCCATTCGTGTCCAGATTCCGCAGGTTCCGAATGGGCGGGATAGTTATTATTGGCCTTTTAAATGTTTTAGTAGCTTTCCATGTTGAATGATCTTTTGGTGATAAGTTAGATATGTAACAGCTAAATGTAGCATTCGTAATTTCTTAGATAGTTGTGTGAAATTGATGAGTTAGCCTCTTTAATCGATTTTTATCTTGTGGGCTTCTTGCCCTTTACCATTTCGTGCGTGCTTTTCTTTTATCCGCTAAGATTTCTCCGATATGTAGGGGTATATTATGACTTTGCGGAATGGTATTGTATTTTATAGGTGTAGCTTTCCATACTGCATCTTGTATTAACTCGGTTAAATACTGAACTACTGCGCCTATTTCGTGGTTTTCTCTAATTCAGTGATTTATATTAATTTTTTCATTTATGATGTTTTGAGATTCTTTCCAATCGGTATGGTTCGTGCACAATTTTTTTTTTTTTAATGCCTTGTTTATATTTACGTCCTGGCGGAGTTTAGCTACAGCTACTCTTCCACACTCAACCAGGACGGCGAAATGAGGTGAACACGGTTAACGTCCTCTGTTCGTTGAAAATAAAAAATGGTAGTGGTGGGGGTTTAGAGCTGAGACCCCAGAGGCGTCCGTGCACTTATTTTCGATGGGTTGGGTCTCAGGGTTGGTTTTAGTAAGTGCTTGTTTCGGGTCGAATGCTACACCCTGTATATTGTAGTTTGCACTGGTTGTTATCACTTTATTTAAGTTTGCACTTATTTGATTATTAAATAGCTATTGTAAGGTCAACGGCTACACCCTAGTTGTTGAAGGTTTTTTATTCAAGAAAAAATAATGACACGATGATTAAAAGAGAATACAAAAATATTTATTGAAAGGATATTGAACAGAGTTGAATAGATTTAATTTATTTTACAAGTTTCTTTTTAAAGTAGAAACTATTCGACAACAGAAATTCAGTCTTAAGTTTTTGATTAAAATGTATTTTAAAAAATGTTGAAAAAATAACAAATCTGAGAACGTCACTTTTACGATGAAGCCTCGTAGGCGAAGGGATAAAATTGAAAGGGGGGCCACTTAAGGCGAAGTATTTTTGTTATAAAAATAATGAGGGGGCCACTTAAGGCGGAGTATTAAAACTAAATTGAAAAAGGGGCCACTTAAGGCGAGATCTTAAAAACTAACTCTTTTTAACCAGGTTTCGGCCTGGGAAGCTAGAATCGAACAGCTCGTCGCGATAAAATTGCAAGGAATAGGGAATAAGAAAACCTAGCCGAGCGGGTATCTACAATATAAATTAAATAGTAACCGGACCCAGCGTCAACAGCTATTACACAAAGCTAACTTTGAAACTTAATTACCACTAATACACTACGCGAACTTTACACTAGAGTCACTGCCAAAACTGAACTTGGCTACGGCTTGCGATGCACCGGTATTTATACTAATTTAGAAAAGTTTCGTTTTTCTCGCCCCACCGAGTCTCGCGGAGAGCTGGAAAGGTTTGAAATCGCTCAATGCGGGCAAGGATGAGTCATCGATTGCAACATGTTGCGCAATACTTGAAAATTTTGGAATTTGGATATAATTTTTATATGGTCAGATCGGCGATGCGAAGGGGAATCGATTAAAATTTGAATGAAAGCTGGATCTATTTTTGTTTGGAAGTTATTCGAAGTTTTGTGGGCGAAATCTGGCTCTACCCCGTAAGGTATCACGAAGGTCCGCTGTTAACAAACTGTAACTCCGTTAAAAGGTTTCCAGTTAGTGCATAAGATATTAAGATAAGATATTAACAAGGTACAATACGGGTATGAATCGAGCTGAACGTAGATATAGTATAGGTGTCTGCTATTATACAGGGGTAATCGAAAAATGGAGAAGGTGTATAATATCAATTGGACTGGAAAATTCGGTGAAAAGATATTGGGGACTTTTGAGACTCGAGGCACTGAACGTGATTTGACGTATACAGGGGTTGATCGAAAAGTAAGAATAGAAAATTTATGAAATTGTTTTAAGAACGTGGGGAAATGGACTCGACGGTTAATTTTAAGGGGGTTACATATACGAGGGGTGGTCAAGAAGTTCGAATATTTTAAAAAGGGAAATTGCTTATAAAAATGAGACGGGTTGAATTAAGATAATGAAAGTTTGGGTTCGAATGGGGAATTTGACTAATTTGACGAATATACGGGGGCTGTATTTTTAAGTGACGTTTTTGGTGATGATTTGGTTCTGGCTGAATGCAAATGAATGTTTGACTTTAGATTTGGATGAATTTAGGTTGGTTGTGAATTATCGATGATTGGCTAATTTTCTCAGATTTTTTTGAATTGAAATGTGGTTTTTTGATGCTAGCAGTGTCTGATTGACTTTTTTTACATAGTTTGCCAGGTGGCATGAGATTATTTAATTTTTTGATTATTTTTAGAATTTTTTGTTTTTTGATTTTGACTTGTAGGGGACATACCCTACAACAGAGGTGCCGTTCACCCATCCAAGTGACGGCCTCAATCAACGCTGCTTAACTTTGCTGATCGAGGTCTCAGCGCTTAAACCGATAACGGTACCTCAATTTAGGTAATGGTTCTCTCCAAATTATGTTTATAATTAGTATTATTATTATTGGACTATGGTCAGATTCCAAGTCTAAATTCGACTCCATTTTACTATAAATTTCTGATATTCTTTTGAAATTGCAAAGTCCAGAATTTTATTTCTGTCGGAGGACCATGGCCAGTATGTTGATTCTCCCGTAGATAGACAGTTTAAATTGTTTTGCCATATCGCTTGGAAAATATTACTTCCTTTTAGCGTAATTAGTCTAAAACCCCAAGTATTATGTTAGCGCTCCAATCACCAGCAAGTAGAAATCGCGGTCCAAGAGTATGGAAAATTTCTTGGTATTCTTGGAATGCCATTGAGTGTCGCGGTGGACTGTAAATAGCAGCAATAGTTTACAGGCTAGGGAGTGTTTGGAATATCAGTATTGACATTTATGTTTAGTTCTTTAAAATAGTTGTATAAACAATTTGAACCAATAAATATCCATTTTAAATTCATTTTATGTACCTTTAACTTATTTTCTTTCAATTTATTTGAGACTTTGCCTAATTCCAGGTTTACTCTCCCCACCAACTGATTTTCAAGGCTTTCTTCTTTGCATTTTTGCCTTGACAGAGCCATAATTTTTAAAATTTTCCAGTATGCGTTTTACAGTGTTTGGTGACGGTTTCCGTTTTTCTGGATATCGAGTAGCAAATGTGCTGCAAGTTCTTGATATTACTTTATCACATTCTCCATAAATAATAAACAAATTTAAAAAGTTTTCGTTGGTATAATTTAAACGTGCTGGCATTTTTTGACATAAGGTAATGACTGATTGTTTCTAATCATGGCTATTTTGATGAAATTATTATAACAATTCATGAATTTCTAATAAAATCGCAAATATTTCAAAAAGTTGTAACTTTAACCCCCACAATGCTAATATCAGAAAAAATTAATTCAATTTTACACAACTTGACGTAAAAAAATACAGGGTGTTTCATTTGACCTAAACAAGTTTTCGCGGTTTGAAGTTGAAAAAATGTTACGAGAAAAACGGAACACTTGATATGATATTGAATTTATTTCATTGTAGAACGTAGTTCTCCTTGTGTTCTTTTTATGTGACAAGAAGCAAATGAGGATCTTTTACACGAAGAAAGTTATAACGGTTCTTGCAAACCGTTGCACCTGTCAAATTTTCTATAAAATGTCAAATATCTCTGAAACGGCTAGGTTTAGGTATAGGATATGCTACATATTTTCGACTCAGAATTTTATGCTCTTTTCGAAAACCCTAAAATATATAGGGTGTTCCATTTTAAATAAGCAAGTTGGTATCAACTTCCGGTATAAGCGGAAGTGCCAGCTGCTTGTAATTATTTTAGTGGGATTGGCCACACCGACATTAGTAATTATCTAAATTTTCAAAATTTTCTGATGCGTACTTTTCTCTATATCGATCGGTGAGACACCCTGTATAGTGTAGTTTGATATTTTTATAACTACTTTCTGTAGAGAGGGTTTAAAAAATTAACAGAATATCTATGAAATTTATATTTAAAAATAAAGTTATTCATTGAACATGATTTGATAGTCCGTTAGCATTCCAGGCTGCTATACGTACTGCTGTAGTCATCATTTTGTCATATTACCAATGACAGTAATTAGCATGGATTTTGTCATATTGCTTTGGTTCAGTAGTTGGTAAACATGTTTTTGAATTCGTTTAGGAAATCTGACAATATGTTACTTAAATCTTTATGTTTGCACAAAGATTTACATTTGTTGCTGTTGCTTGTTCATAACTAATTGGATTCTGCAGTTCATTGTTCCCTATTGCCTGTTGTGTTCCTTAGGTATTTGTTTTAGTCGAGTATGCTATAGTATTATCTTTGTATTTAATTTTCATGAGGTTTTTATACAGTACCTTTTTTGTTAGTGCGATGTTCTCCATTGCAGAGTGCACAAGTGGCTAGTATATCTAGGTTTACTACAAGATTTATTTGGTCCTGCGTACTTTACACAGTTCAACGACTTCCTGCAGTATGTTTTAGAATGCCCGTAAATTAGAATGCCCGTAAATTTGACATACCGTACATTGTATTATACTTTTTATATCTAGGAGGTTCTATTCTAATGTTGGGAACTTGCTTCATGGAAAACGGATTATAAATCTCTCGACTTGTGCAGTTGGTCACACCCAAGAGAATTTTTTATTGTGACGACAAAAAAAAATCGTTTGTTTACTCACTATTGAATGTTCCTACGTTAAGGATACAAGCACTTACAGGTGTCACCGAGAGGGTTATTTTCACTATTTTAAATTAATGGTAAATAAGGTTGCTTATCGAGTTATTACAGAAGTTACAGAAAATGGTGTGTCTTATCTGCACCAACTTTCCGAACTCCAATGTATTAATGAACATCATTTCCTTGCTGAAGTTGACCAGAGATAATAATGTAAAATATGTGAGAACTTATAGATCTCATAATTTATATCGAATATAAAGCTTAAGTTATAGAAGTAATAATAAAATGTAACAACTTTTAATTTGTTTCAGGATACAAAATATGAAGCCCTTATTGACCAATTAGATAAGTACTCTAAACAAGGAATTCCTCATATTCTCAATTATCCCCAAGGACAGTGTGAATCTATAGATGCTCTTTACAAACTTGAAGATGATTGGCGAGATATCATAGACTATAGCGGTAAGTCAAAACTAACACCTATACAATCAATTATATACATATACATTGTGATAAAAGTACTGTCGAAGTGCGGGTGTCCTTTTCCGAGTCAAGTTGAATTCTATTACCGCGATACTCGATTTAAGGCTCAAGTGTAAAAGAAATAAATAATTAAAACTAGTATTAGCTCCTCTGTTAATTCCATCTAATAAAGAGCACTGAGTAACACAAAAACGTTTTATTTGAATAGGCGATACAAAGAAAAATGTAATAAAATCGAGAATAAAACTTTAGCAAACTAAAAACAAAACACATGTCTGACCTTCGCATCTTAGAGAACGCTAACCTAACCTAGCGCAGTTCAAATTAAAATCGTCTTCTTCTACATTTACGTACATGCAACTTTAAACTGATGAAACTTAATAGTCCTAATATCCTCTAATATCTTTAAGGGGTCGTTACCAAGGTCAAGTATTGTATAAAATATCCTCATTCTTATTTTACACTTTTCTTAAAAACGAGGCAACATAATTTAGAATTGATTTCATTATACTAGCAAACTTAAGACAAGGACCTATTATATTTTATACTGTAATCCTAGGTAAAATTAAGTTTCCAAAATTTTGATTATTCAACGCGAACGTTGCCAAAATCGCCATAAATTGTTTTATCCACGACCACTATATTATGAAGGCTTAATACGTTTTCCATGAATTAAAGGTCCTTTAATACACTAGTGGATTAGAATTCATAATACCAAGCTTCGATTTTTTTGCTCAAAATCAAAAGATTCTTAGTCAAAATAAACTTATCAAATCTGACGTTTTTCAAAATCAGAATTTGCCACTTGCTCTCATACGGCTTTCACGCTCCTAACTTGGCTGTGGTCGTGGAATTACATTCGGAGATTAACAAGATTAAAGGCTTGTTAATCTCCTTATATAATTAATAACTATTATATTCCACAAAGGGATTTAAATATTCAAATAAAATATAATACGATGTAGTGTAAAAAACATGAAAATATATTTAAAAAAAAGCTTTTATTTAAAAAATGCTCTAAAAAGTAGAAAATAAACTTTGAAATAAATCAAACCCATCATTTTGTTACATTATATAATTTTTTTATGATATAAAAGCTTGTCGCGAGATTTTCCTATGTAGAGGAGATTGCTCGCGACAAGCTTTTATACCATAAAAAAAATTATAAAATGTAACAAAATGATGAGTTTGGTTTACTTCAAAGTTTATTTTCTACTTTTTAGAGCATTTTTTAAAAAATGTGTTTTTATATAATTTTATTTTTGACTTTTTAGTCTTTTGATATGCTATAATCCCCTGATATCGATTTTGAGACAAATCGGATCATAAACGGTAAATTCCATCTTGAACTAAATTTTTTACTAGAAATTCGTAATCCACGACCCCAAAAACCCCCAGGTATCGATTTTCATCGATTTGGACCATAAATGACAAAAGTCGTCAGCCATATTGGTGCCGCCATTTTTAATTTCTAAATTTTTACTAAGAATTCATAATTGGCGATTTCGAAAATCCCCAAATATCGATTTTGAATCGAATCGGATCATAAACGATAAAGTCGTCTGCCATCCTGAAGCCGCCATCTTGTTTGTTAAAGTATATTGTCACCGGACTTATACGCATGTGCAAAATTTCAAAGCTCTAGCTTAATTAGAACTAATCCAAATTTTGATTGCAAGATTTGACCTAAACAAGCTGACAAACATTGCAAGTTTAATAAATTAGAAGCTTTTAATTAAAAATATGCATAATATTTGCTCCTATTAAAGTTTAATGTCGAATACGAATTTGTTAAATTTCGTATAAAATAGTTGAGCGTTTTGCTACTAGAGGCAGCATCATAACGATGACCATGGCAAGACGTGTGTCAAAGGGCAGGGTCGGGCTCAAAATTTTTCATGTTTAGTGTTAATAATAGCACTTAAAACTTGGTTTAATTATTTGCTCATATTAATGTTAAGAAATGACATTGTCATTAATAATAATATTTATTGGTGTATACAACAAAAACTGATTTACACAAGTCGAAACAAAAATAACAAACAAATTACAAAAAAAAGTATTAATATAATGTCTGGTCGATAGTGGGTTAAGGTGCGAGGTGGCAATCGCGATTAATCACACGGACATCGCACCACCGGGTTCGAATCCTGGCTCCGGTACTGGCACTGTAGGAGGAAATGGTTGTATGTCCGCATTTTTGAATGTGTAACCCCCTTCCACACAAGCTCTCGCTTCTTGGGGGTTGTCTAATTTCTGTGGTGTTTATTTATTTTTATTTATTTATTTTATATAAAAGAGAACATTACAAAAAGTAGAAATATACTTAGTCATTAAAATCTTAATATATATTTATTTATAATTTATTTCCACATTTAAAAATATAAACAGAAACAATAAAAGTGGAACATGTCGGTTCTTAAAACTAATATAAATACAACAGCGAAACATTACAGTTGTCAACAAACAAAATTAAAACACTTCAAATGAATAAGTTATATAACACAAGTAAATGGTATCAAAACTGTATCAAACAAAAAATTCATCTAGGGTATAACATACTTTATTTACTAAAACATGTATGAGTTTTGCTCTAAAAATTCTTAATATTTGGGGATGATTTAATTTCATTTGTTAAAAAATTTAAATACTTATTATATATAAAACTTTTTTAATACATTGCTGTTCGAAAGGAAACAGTATTAAGCTGTTCCTTATGTCTTGTTTCGTACCCACGACTTATTTGATTATTTAAGAATATACTTATTTTTAAAAACGTATGTACAAATCTTCAAAATATAAATACTCACCAAAGTCAAAATTTTAAGGCTCTTGAAGGCATTTCTGCAAGTTTCCAAACTTTGCAATCCTGCAATTATGCATACTGCATATTTCTGTAGTATGAAAACTACTTGTGAACTATTTCCCCAATTAATTATACCATATTTTAGACGCGAATAAAAGTTGCCATAATAAAGAGTAAGCAGAATTTCGATGCTACAAAGATTAGACATAAATTTTAATCCATAGCAGCAGCTTCTTAGTTTCCCAAATAGTGTTTCAATATGTGGATTCCATTGTAGATGCACGTCAACAGTAATGCCTAATAGTTTGATGGATTCCGTAGGAATTATTTGAAGATTGTCAGGCAAACGCAATTTATCTGGGTTTCCTTTTAAGCTAAACACTATTGAACACGTCTTATTTTTATTTAAAAATAATTTGCTTTTATCTTACCATTTATTTATTGTATTATAAACTCGGTAGTAAGTTTTAATTTTTCTAAATTGTCTTCTACTATAAGAATATTAATGTCATTAGCATAACAGATTGTTAGAACATTAGGTATTTTGTTTAAATATAGAATTAAATCATTCGCAAAAAGTATAACAAGGAGAGGCCCAAGTATAGATCCCTGTGGAACTCCTTGCTTTACCTCTAGACTGTTGCTGGATGCAGCGTTGGGGACTTGTGCAATTATTTGTGTCCGATCCTTTAGATATGAAGACAACAAATTTAAAGGAGTGCCTCTTACCCCATATCTACAAAGTTTAGCTTTTAATAACTAATGGTCAGCACAGTCAAAAGCTCGAGAAAAATCTATAAATAGCCCTAGCACATACTTCTTGCTATCTAGTGCATTATGCTGTCTCAGTGATTTTATTACTAGTGAAACCGTGTTGTGAATGGAAAAGCAAGCCATTTCGATACAAAAAAGACGTAAGCGGTTCCTTTATAGCTAACTTAATAAGTTTTGATACACTTGATAGAAGACTTATTGCTCTGTGATTTTCATACATATTTGGGTTTTTTAAACTATTGCTAACTTTAACATTGTTGGAAAAATTCCTTCCCCAAGACGGCAAGACAGAGATTGATAATATATAATAATATAATATAATAATACGACCTACAGAGCAAAGTATATTTTTTTAGTATATTATTTGAAATATTATCAAAACCGCTGGAGCTTGTTTATTAAGGAAACAACATCCTGTTCATATACAGGAGGCAAAAAACATGTTTTGGCAGAAAAAGGTACATTTGATATAAGGAAATTATAGTCATTCGACAAATTATTATTGTTGGGAAGGGTAGTAAAGTGCAAGTTAAAACTATTTGCTACTTCTTCATAAAAGTATCGCTGATTATATATTTTTGGGATTAATTAATTCGTATTTATTAAGATTGACAGTACTTTTATCTTTACGACAATACGAAGAAATCTATCCAAATCAAATAATGGCTATTTACATATCCTTTTTATTTTTTTCTCTGAAGAAAAATAGGTGGTTACTATGTTTTTTTATGATTAAAACATTTTGTAATAAAAAAATTGAAAAAGATGCACCAATTGTATTCATTATATTAGAACACAATTTCATTCTAACTTCTCTCTAACTGATGTCTGCAAAATAGTTCTAATTTATTTTTGTACACACATTTTCAGTAACTTTCTGTTGGTGACATCCTACCCTATCCTATCCCATCCTATCCTTTCCTATTCTATCCCTGCTATTAAATATTAATTTCAAATAAACGGTTGTACCATTTATTAGAAAATACCATTACTATACATAGTGTACTATAATTATACCAAGGGACTAAGTGCATTTTTTATCACTGAATGTGAAGAATCAATACAGGAGGAATTAAAAAGCACTTTCGCTTTGTGGTCTATTAGTATAGTTCAAATAGAAATATCCCGAGACATAAAAAACGCAACAAAAACTTTATGACCTCATTAAAATACCATTACTCTTTGTGCTACCTCGACCGGAAATCAGCTCGCTTACCGTTATAGGTTTTTAATGTGCGTCGGGTTGTTTGATGCAGCATTCCGGCATGGCCCGCGGCGATAATAATTATGTCCTAAAATTTTTGTTGCGTTTTTTATGTATCAGGAACTTATTACTTGAACTATACAAACTATTTAATTTTTCGCACTCCACAGTCTAACAGTGCGCTACTGCTATTGTAATAATCATTTTCAAGGAGTAAAGTACAGATTTCTTTTACTCCTCGAGGGACAGAGCCCACTTTCTACTCTTAGTCCACAAAATACTAAAACATTGTTTTTGAGATGGAAAATTCTCAAAGGTAATTTTTTTATTTTCCATTGTGATACAAATTCTTATTAAGGGTGTACAGAGAAGTTTCTACATGGCTCACTTATTTCCTCTTTATTAATTAACTATAAACATTTTATACACACACAAACATGAATAAAGTTTGTACATTTCCTGGTGTTCTAAATACCTACGTATTTATTATTCAAACTATACTTATATCAAATTATACCACAGCACTTATGTGTTCCATCAGGCTAAATTCAGTGATTTACTGATATTTCATCTTTTATGCCAATTAAATACGCGCAACCTACAATACTTCAAGATGTTCTGTATGTCACCGAGTTTTTGTTTGTAACTGGTACAAATAACCATAAAATCGCGTCCCGATTACAGTTAGTACGGTTCTGTACGCCGCATAGGCTAGTGTGGCTTCTGTGTTATCAACAGGACGATGTAATGAACGCTAAAAGTGGTGACGTCACCATCACGCGGTAAAATACGAATTGTGTTCCAAGCCATTTAAGAGCGATCCTTATGTACTGCTGCTATTAGGGTCAAAATTAGGAGCACCTTTCTAAATACGGTTATTTTGGCGTTATTTTTCATATTTAACTATTGACACATGTTTTTATATAACTATAACTAATGATACAAACATTTTTAACAGTTAAAAATGTTTGAATTTGTTGGAATAATAATTAAAACAATTATTTATATTTCAAATGGACTACGCATGTGTACGATCGAACGTCCGTCTTAGCATTTTGTTTCTGTCTGTAAACTCTTGTCAATATTTACAGTATTTGAGGTTAAACTTCTTTCGTAGACTAATCTTTGCCTTTGTGTACTCTTTAGAAAACTGCATTATAGTAGATAGCTTTATAACATATGTTTCTCTACCATTTTAATATTCAAAACAATTACAGTATTGACGATAATAATAAGTCGATGAGTTACGGTAAACAAGTTAAATAACAACTTTTCCGTAGCGTCCGCGTCAGAAAACATTCGAGTCACGTCCGAATTGATAAACGCATGCGTAGTAAAATTACAATATTGCTAAATCTTAATCCAAAATACTTTTTAATACAGTTTTAATATAGGATGAAATGAATTTCACTGACAATAATTAAAAAAAATATTTCAATACTTAAATATTTTTATTGAGTAAGAAAATTGGAAATATATTTTTATGTG